>CM017566.1:28087541-28307541 GCA_007844125.1 Sinonovacula constricta
TTTACGTAACCACAAATCGCAATGTTAGCAGTAAATGTACACTTCGTCATTGCGACTAAGTTTTTTTTCATTTCATTTATGTTTATATAAGCATTGTTTTGTGTCTCGAGTATCGATTCATCGCCTCTGTTGTGCATGCACAAAAAGAATACAATCAATTGCCTAACACACACAATAAACATCAATATTTTACTTTCAGACAACCTTCATAACGCCACTACAACAAATGCCATACAATTTTTATACAAAAATAGAGAGGTACAGGTATACCAACAAAGACAAAAATACAAATGAAAACACATACAGAAACAGACGTACACTCATACAAAAGCACGTATACGTATACTTTAAGGCTCACTCCATTATTAAATATTATTAAATAACTATACGTTATTAGTCCTATAAAAAAAAGCACCTGCCACGTTCAATTAAATCGACGGCCTGCTTTTATACAGTGCCGATATCAATATTACTTTTTTGGCTGGCCGAAAAGTGATATTGATATAAAAGCCGCATTTGAAGTGATTTGATTGGCTAATAAGGCATGGCCAAAATGATATAGATTTCAGCAAGAAGCTCTGGGAAATAGCAGCCATTCTGTTTTAACTCGGTCTATGTGTAGACGCCGACAGGTTGCAGAAATTTATGAAACAAAACACAAACAAGCATTTTCTGACTTTGATTAATGCAAAAACTAAGTAAATGTGAAATGTTTTACGTACATGTAGTGATTTAATAAAATTTTCAATAAATAAGTGATTTTATATTGGCCCTGTTATTTGTCCTCGGGTCAGTCGTATTGGTCTTGGGCCAATACGACTGCCCTCGGACAAATAATATATTTTAAAAGAAATATTTACACATAGGAAAATAATTAACGATCCTTCTAACGTCATAATAAAAAGCAAACGCATGTTAATCTTTTATTTTTGCAAGTACATAGGATAATATGACAAGGTCTTATAAGAATTAATATAAATATTTAAGTCTGAAGTACCTCTAGACAAAGACTAACAGGGTAAATGTAAAAGTGACATAAACAGAGACCAGACATAAGACATAAAAAAGAAAAACATCAGTTTAAAGACTTGCAACGTTCAGTCGGCAGAATAACCAACTGCGGTGCTTAAACTTGGCTTGAGGATCAGTGGAGCGCTCCATCCTCGCACTTCCTGATGGGTTTTATATTGCGCGACTTTAAAAGACATCTAAAGACAAACGGACTTATCACCATTTAGTATTTTCCACAAATTGTTATTGGATTGGAGTTTTAAGGGTGGATTACTTAAAGTCGCATACGTAGAACCACCACAGAAATAATGAATATGTCTTATATATTTATCATCACATAAACAAGTCACAATGGAGATAGTTAATATATGTCTGTCATATTGAAAAATGCTAAATAATGAGATTAACCATTAATCTTTCTCTGGTTCTACATTACAGCAGTTAAACATCATAACCCAAACATAACCTACAGTTTACCATGGCACCAAATGTAACAGACGAAAAAAGAGGTTAGCGTCTACCAAACTTCAAACTTGGGATGGATCCATGGAGTGTGTGTGTGGGGGGGGGGTCTCCCACCCTCCCTACCAACCAGGTTAAAGAGAAGTCATGAAAACACAAAAATGAAACTTAAAAAATAAACGTTTAAAGTAAATTTAATTTTGTCTGTTGACTGTTTATGTCGACGTTAGGGTGTATATATATATTAATACTGCGATAAAGTTGAATGGATCTTAATTTATACCGCACACGCACAACACACACACACACACACACACACACACACACACACACACACACACACACACACACACACACACACACACACACACACACACACACACACAAAAATTTTCTGGATCCGCCCCTGCTTCAAACCACAAATCTGCAACATGAGCTATAGAAGGCCTCTAAATGAAGTCTCTATGAAACTGTTACAGAGTAAAAAATCATGTCATCGACCTTGGCCGTTTTGCTACAGACAACAACGGTGTTAGTATGGGAATTACCCCACATGACGTTGGGTGCCGATAGTCCAATAGAAATGCTTCTATTGAATTTCACGGTTTGTAAACACCTTGTCCAATACTCGTCTCTCTTATCCATATCTTATTTCATTAAGTTTACTGCTGTGGTTGACCTGTGTCTAAAGAAGGCAGTGTCCCAGTGTCTGGTGTAGGCAAAGGAATGAAACAGTTAGGCAATACTTTAAACCGAATAAAGATTTGACAACACACAAAGTGTGTTTGTCCTTTGTTTTGCATAGCTCCATGATGCATACAACTGCATAATCCGCACTTCATAACGATTTTAACTTTTTTTTCGTCACTATCGAGCCAATCGGCATATAGCTGACTGATAAATGTGCATTGCGCATGTTAGCGCATGCGCAAGTTGAAGAGTGGTATAAGCTTAATCTAGTAAAAAGAAAATCAAAAGCGTCGTGACGCTTTTCATTATCCCAACATGACGACAGTCGTACAATTTGGGGAAAAACATGTTTACATATTATATAGTAATCAGGGTTTATATTTTATTCCAATATTTATTGTTGTAACACTTTTTTTGGTTTATTAAAGCTAAACAGTGTAAAAATTTAAAGAACTGGGACAAAGTCACTTTTTTTCCTGTTGAAAGAGTTTCTGTTTGCTTTACATCCGTATTACATGACACTTATATTTTATAATGACATTCAATTTGCATATCATATACTAACCTATATATTGCAGTGAAGCCTGCAGCCAATTTATTTAAGTCGGCGTGTACAAATTCTTTTGCAAATGTACAGCTGTTTGACATTATAAAGTTAGTTTGGTTTTCTTTTAATCTCACCAACCTAGTGTATATCTCAGTAGACTGGCACTAATTTAAATACATTTAAAGTGAAGCTCCTATGTTTCTACCATATAACCCTATAAACCATAGAACTATGCAAATCTGTGACCAAGTCGCTTTAAATCCTTTCGTCTGCTATGAAGGCTTTTAAACGATAACTTATATAATCTTTCTAAATTTCATATTGCATTATAACTTGGTTGCATTCCAATATAAACAATACGCCGTATTGTAGTAGCTTTTATATTTAAACATGTACACATGCATTTCGTGTTTGTGTGCTTTATCGAATGTAAGGTTTTTTATCAATCCCTGGTTGGCAAAGGTTCTCATTATGTGTATGAAAGACATGTATGGGACATAAGAAATATATGGCGTCCGACCCGGATGTAAATAAAACTGTCGTCTGCTAATGCCGCTGCGGCATTGTATAGAGTATTACAATAACCATACTCCGGACTTTTCCTTACTCAAGGCAAAACGATTGTTATTGACTACGTCATGATACGAAATCTGCGTTTTAGAAAATTACATAGCATTATATAGATATAATAAAATCCCCAAACAAGTGAACTATTTGACTAATCTTTAGAAAAATCATATTGAATTTATGTGTTTTCGGCAGGACCTAGGAAATTTGAAATGGTTTGTTTGCGCCGAGTCAACCCCTACTAAAGTCACCGAATTTATGCATTCGGGCTTGACCTTTCTCTGTCTCTGTCTCTGTCTCTGTCTGTCTGTCTGTCTGTCTGTCTGTCTGTCTGTCTGTCTGTCTGTCTGTCTGTCTGTCTGTCTGTCTGTCTGTCTGTCTGTCTGTCTGTCTGTCTGTCTGTCTGTCTGTCTGTCTGTCTCTCTCTGTCTTTCTCTGTCTTTCTCTGTCTTTCTCTCTCTCTCTCTCTCTCTCTCTCTCTCTCTATATATATATATATATATATATATATATGTGTGTGTGTGTGTGTGTGTGTGTGTGTGTGCGTGCGTGCGTGCGTGCGTGCGTGCGTGCGTGCGTGCGTGCGTGCGTGCGTGTATAGCATCATAAAAGAACTCAAATGACATTGCTCTGAAGCTTAAAGTTGATTCGAAACATTGTCTTCGACGCTTGAATAAAAAAAAAGAAAACTTTACAGTAAAAATCCTTATGGACGCTTTAATACTTACAAGCCGTCCAAAAAATAGCAACGAACTTAGATACTACAAAATTACTTACATGTTTTGCTACTTAATCACGTAAACTAAATTAATTTCCAAATGTATTAATTATAACTTACAGGCTGTCCCAAACAGAGCAACCAAAACGACGAAGCAGATGGTAGTCATGTTTTGCATTGAGTATAACTAAACGAGTGATTAGCAAACTTTCTCGTAACACTGCAAGCGTGTGTATGCCTTATTAGATGGCATGAGTATGTATACTTACCGCACAACAACCTAGACAACCTAGACAGCCATTTTACAGGTAGGGAAAACTATAGGGTGTCAATGACAACTGTTTAATCTTAAAAAAAAATAGTGAACATTTTAATCATAATCAAAAAAATATAGTTCATACAAAGTTTATAGTTTCAAAAAATAGTTATTTCGCTTAAGCTGGTCGGCCTGATTCTGGATATATACTTTATATATATCATTAACCCAGAACGAGGCTGTTCAGCTCAAGTCAAACGCCTATTTTTGGAAAATATAAACTATATTTGAACTCTGTTTATGTATATTAAAATATAATATTTTACTTAAGCTTATAAGCCTCGTTTTGGATTAATGGAATAATAAGTTATAAATCGACAACTACATCTTTTCACCCGTACCGAAAAAAACTTAAATCAAGAGATTTCGTTCGTTTCGTTTCAATTGTTTCGTAGTAATCTTTTTTACATCAGACAAGCCGTTTTATAAAAAAACTTATTTTTGGTCCAATATCTTTATATTGTTTTGTCTCAGATATGGCTGGAAATTACGAACAAACCCTGAAAACACGTCAATTTAATGTACATTTTCAGTTGTGTTGTTGTTTTTTTAGAAAATTTAATTTTCAACATTACGCGAAAATTTCTGAGTTCTTTTCATTGCTAACATTACCCACAAGTAAAAATCTGCTTATCTATTACGCTACAGTAGCTACTTACTAACCACCTAACGTCATTTCAGTATTTCAATATTTACATTTAAAAATATTCAAAGACACGTATTTACATTGTTTATACATATTGAGACGTTGAAACTGTATTTGAATTCCCAATTCAATTTTCTTCATTGAATACAAGTATTTCTGTTATTGCTCACTGCACTGATATACATGTAATACAAAACGAGTTTTATTTCAAAATGGGTTGTAACAAGGCGTCCACTGTTTCTATTTATGCGTTTGAAGCCAAGATGGTAGATAGACCGCTATAAATCACAGAAGCTCTGGAATCAGAGGCAATGTCATAGATAATTTGGAGCCTTGTCGATGGACGGCATAAGAGGGTTGCTAGCGCATTGCAAGGCAATGGCACCAGCGTGCCGACTTCACAAAAACCGACGGCTCTTTTTCAGATAACTGAAACAATTAATGGCCATTACATTTTGTGCTTAGTTTCAAATCTAGTTGCATAAATTATATTATTAAAACATTTTTATTTCATATTAACTGCAAAGATATTATTGAAAAAGAGTACATTGCTTTGTGTTGCTTGTCATGCCTTGATCATTAGTATTTTTATTGGTCAAAAATGTCAAGGCTTTTAAGCTTGATATTTTTGACAAAAAATAAAATATTTAGTCAAAGAACACATGGTAATGTAAAATACATTTTAATTATAAATTATATTGTTATTAAATATGAAATAAATGTAACCAAATCATTCAGTTTATGCAAACCAGATTTGAAAATAATAAAAAAGTGATTTATCTGAAAAAGAGATTGAAGCCTTGATCTGAGGTTTCAGTGTGCTAGGAATTTAAAGTTGGCATTACGAAGTAATCACAAGGAAATTGAAACCAGACTATGCACAGCAAGGATAAAACCTTTGGATAGGATATTTTGAGAAACTGGGCTATGTGGTTGAGGCTCAATAATTTGAATGCATCGAGGGCAAATTTGTGAAAATAGTATCCTTATTTCAACCAATTTACTCTGTTCAATTATAAAGGGGAGTTGCTATAACTATTTTACTAACATAGCGTTACCTCCCGATTGGATTGGCATTTAGTACAAACAAGCAACAGTCTAATGTTGTTCCTATAGAAAAAATATAATTTCACACTTTCTTGACTATTGTTAATTCTTTGGCTGCAACATGCAAATACAATTCTGAAATAAGATCAGAATAAGATGGAAATAAGCAAATTTAAAATGAATTTAAAATCAACTTAAAATACTTTTATATAAAGTAGACGAAACACTATACACAAGGGAGTAAATTTATGTTTCTTTCATTTCAAAAATGATGAATGCTTGGTTGTTGTTTTTTAACGTTAAGTGACCGATGATACTTGGTTTTACCTTACGTGTGCCGTCGGGATTTGAACAACACAAACATTTTTCCATTGTGAAGCCTTTCACTAGAGAATTATAGGTGAAATCCTGAACATTCGTGCCAGTTTTCAACTGAATACATGTAAGTCCTTGAAACAACTAAAAATGTCGTGGACAGTTTTGCTTTTAAAACGATCTGTTTTCTTTTCACTGATTGCATTTTAGGAAGCCCACAAGAAGTGCGAACTTAGAGCTCTGTAAAAAGCTGGTTTAAACACCCCATTTGCCGATCGACAGTTCCAAGGAAGTAATTGTTGAGTTTGTTTTCTTTTTTATTATGTCTCGTCAAAGCTTTGTTGTAACTTTTACAACTGGCTGGCATGTGAAAGCATTCGTTCTGTGCCTTGTCAGATTTTAACAGGTTTGACAGTACTTATATATTGTTATTGAACGATTGGCAAAAATCAACCTCTGGTGCAATGATTTACTTCTGCCATTCCTGTATACGAGACCATAATTATCTTTGTAAAATTGTTGGAATTTTATTTTTTGCTAATGAGGACAGTCAGACAGAACCTTTAAGACATTTTCTATTGATCACAGTGTTTATATGTTATATATGTGCCTTGCCACTAGCCTTACCCAATTTTGAACACAAAGAGCTGCTATGGATCGTGTCGCTGCTAAATTCTTTACTTTCTTTACAAAGTCTTCCATGGTCCATAAGGATATTCTTGTAGCCGACTTTTACAAAGTTGACAACTTATGTGGCATGCCTTTGTCTTTAAGAAAAAAAAACTGTGTTTGATCTCAACAAACTTGCGTAGACTCCTAGTTTGGGTGCATGAGTAATAAACATAACTGTTTGCCCACTTTTACACTTGTTACGAGTGACAGATATGTTACTGCAAACGACATAGCACAGCTGGCTCTACCTGTAATATGCACAGGTGTATAGGTAATATACCCGCACAGGGTCGACTTTGCATTCAGAACACCTCGGCTATCTTTTCCTTTAGAAATTTTAAATGTAAACTGAACGTGTCGAAGTTGGTGCGAATGCTAAGCACGTTACATTCGGAACACCTTGGATAATTCGTACTAAAGGCGGGTATACCCGAGGAGTTCCGATTGCTCATTTTACATGCACATAGCCGGGTAACTATGTAAATCATTTGTGTAATTCCACTCACCGTGAAAACATGAATACGCTTTTTCTCGGAGTATTGGTCTCTCTGGTTGGGGCAGCTTGTAAGTATTTAACACGTTTTCTTATTATTTTATTGGTGAGTTTTATTTTAATCTTGTTTCAATAAAATTCAGATTCTTCAAAGCAATCTGAGAGTTATTCCTACAAATAAGCCATTATATAGCACATTTGAAGTCAACCTTTTATAAGCTGATATTTGTGTTTGGTTTTTACTTTTTATATGTGCAAGACCCCTGCTATACCATGTAGCGAAACCTGAATTAACGGGCTTTACAACTTACTAAATGGAGGAAGTAGCGTGACAAATGACCAAACAGCATTTGCAACTGTTTGCCCTCTGTTTACTCTTACTTTAAAATAAGTAATGTCTATTACTAAAGTAAGGTATTTAGTGTATTTGGTAGTTGTTTATTTGCAAATAATTGAAAATAGAGTAAATAATTGTCACTTAAATTGTTTAAATCTGTCGTGTTTACAAAAACACCCAGTACTGTTTTTGGCAGGTGTCACTGTCGTAGAAACATAAAACTGTAAGAATATCAAGAATGTTTTGGCAAATTGGTCAAACTTACACGGGTAGAGCAAGAGAAGCGTGCGTGGTTGGTGTATCAAGTTTCAACTCAGACAAAAGGGGCTGATCCAGAAGATTTGTGTGTGTGTTGTGGGGGGAGGGGGGTGTAGCGCTGTAAATGCTGTATATACATACACAGTAATGGACCTTAACTTCGACCTAAGCCGTCAACAGACAAACATTGCTTTAAAAGCCTAGTATTTTTAAGCTTACATGTAAGTGTTTTCACAATCCTATTCTTTTACCTGGTTGGTAGGGGGTGGGGGGTGCATCCCCATCCACCCCTGGATCAATCCCTGTAAGGTATGGGTCTAAGAGGCATTTTTGAACGTAGCCTTATATGGCTTCACAGTCAAACTTGGTTGCGGGAGTGTAGTGGACTGGGGTAGGTCTATCAGGAAACCCGTGTAAATCAAGTTTTACACCCTCATCCCCATTGAAATATATGTGTATTGTACACACATTATGTGGTTTACGACCGATCTCACAGCAGGTTTATTTTGAGTGGCGGAGATATAAAAATGCGAATTTTAATCTTATTTAACCTTTGGCAAAGACTTTAGTCCAAATTAAACGATAAGCTTCTGTTGAAACATTTTTGACATTATGCTATCTTGAAAGCTGTATGTTATATGTTTACATTGTCTTCTACAGGTAGTAACGAACAATAAAACTATATAAAACATGCATCATTGAGACTTAGTGCGAAGTTGACATTGTCCTACAAGGGAGCCCTTGTACAAAACATATAAAACATATATAAACAAATTTGAATTTTTGCTTCTTGTCTTCTAGAGTTGTTATGGCTTTAATATCTTTTTAATATTCTGTTCTCGTTTTCTACGGATCGCAAAAATTAAAGATGGTATCCGACAGTTTTGGTCATTTTGTTTTTCTTGTCCAACCAAAAAAATTATTGTTACCTGAAAAGATACCGCGACAGGATCTTTATTTCTATCCTACATCCATATGAAAATTAAAGCATACGACCCCATTGGTCATTACAAAAAAAAATCATTTCCTATCCGAGCTACGCTGCACAGTTAGCTTTTTTTAATCTGAGAAAACTACCTGACAACTTATTTTTGCAAGTTATCAGGTGTCGATATCTTTAAAGCTGAAATCCCTGTCGTGCTTGTTATAGATTTGGAAAAAGTAAACATATAAAGCAATTTATTTCAAGATATATACTTGCTAATAATTGCGACGGTGCACCAAATAGTTTTTATTTAAACTACCTTATGGCCCATATTCACCCAATATTCTTAAGTAAGAATTGCTCAAGTCATGGTTTTCAATCGTTCGTTATGTATTTAGCTACATATCTGTATTTTTGCATGACACTTAAACTTTGCTACTTTCAGCTGAAAGTCACACTGAAACTTCATAAACAAGCTTACTTTTGGTGGTATGAAAATTGTGACTTGGTCTTAAGTCAGGTCTTAGGCTTAAGAATGTTGGTGAATACGGGCTTATGAGTTTATTCAGTAATTATGTCGTTATTCTTCATCCAGGTAGGGGAGGCCCTGGGTTCGATCCCGGGCCGCGACATACCAAAGTCATTAAAAATGGTAGTGGTATAACTCTTTTACTGACGCTCAAACAAAAATAAAAGTGTAGTTCCATGGCTGGTTGGCCCGGTGTCAGGATAATGTGACTGGGTGTGGTATCATGTCAGGTGTTCGCGGCATGCTATACACAGTGAAGGTTACGCTATATCTGCTTCAAGTGGACACCGCCTCCAAATAATTGAAATACTGCTGGCGGGACGATTAACCTAATAAACAAACCTATTCTCCAGAACAGATTATGTCTGTGTCATGTATTTGATGTATTCAAGCGGTCGGATACCACCTTAAATATTCACAAAATAACAAGGTAATGATAAGGTAATAACGAGGTAATGTCATTTATGCATAAAGGTCTGTAAACACGTGTAATTAATATAATCTGTGCGATCCAAAAATCCAGTTTAATGCAGTTTTTACGATAAAGGCTTACGCAATTCGTGTCTGGGCACCTCATAAGTGCACCTGTGCTATAATGATAGAAATGTCGCTACAGTAGCCCATCCCAATCGCAAAACAGATTAGCAAATTAAAGTATGATCTTTCACAAATAGTTAGCTGTACGTCGCCAGTAAGACCATAATCATGTCGGTGTGATGTAAAAAAAAAAAAAAAAAAAAAAAAACCTACTTCTTCTTACTGATTTGTGTTCGAGTCCCAGCAAGGTTAAAAAGGGAAAATATTAAATCAATCCTTCCAAGCATGTTCTGTTTTATTTCAGACTCCAGGTATGTCACTGTAGCGAACTCATTTTAGATGTAATGTAAGTATAGGTAAACATACAGAATTTCAACAGGTAAGGATCTCATTTTCTTACTCAAACCCACCTCCTAGTTGCGATGATGTGCATAGATATTTCTTTTATTATTATTATTATTATTGTTGTTGTTGTTTTTGTTGTTGTTGCTGCTTGTTGTTGTTATTATTATTATTATTATTAGTAGTAGTAGTAGTAGTAGTAGTAGTAGTAGTAGTAGTAGTAGTAGTAGTAGTATTTTATTTGGCATGTCGCGGTTCGTGATCGAACCCATGGCCACCCGTACCTGGTTGTCCTATTTTACAACTCCCTTTACTCCATTATAATCACAGCGTATCCAGTGTTATCCTTTATTATGGATATGACCTTCCTTATATGCAGTTGTGCATTTCACTTTGTACAAACATCTATTAGTGTTTAGCATATAAATACATGAAGTTTCCACATCAGTGAAGATCCCTTTTCTTGGTAGCCATCTTTGATGGCAACTTCAACGGATTTTCAGGCGAATTGTATAAAAGCATGAATTTTATTTTCTGTAATTTCTTCATTTGCGGTCCAAAAAATAAAAACTATATACCATTGGAAAGCGCTTGAAATTCATATTTTAGTATACGATATTTTCAAAAGTGATAAATGCAAAAAGAATTAATACACAGAAATAAATAAAATAATTGGCTCATACTTAAAACAAAATTAACAGTGTATCTTCTTTGGTTGTATTTCGTTGCAAACAGGTATTTCATATCTGAGCCACGCTGCAGAGATAACTATTTTTAAATTAGTGAAACTACGTGGCAACTTCCTTTTGCGATCACGGTATATCATAATCCGGGTAGTCCGCTCTGACGTCAATATCTATTTTTAGCAGAGATCACTGTTGTGCTTATTTATAGATTTGGACAAAATGAACAACACAATTTATTATTCATTAAAATGGGAAAACCCGATAATGATAATGATGACCTAGTTTGTGAACTTTTCTCATTTTCTTACATTTCTAGCTGTATTGCTGGAATTTACACTGACTTCGATGGCGACACAACCATCTGCACGAAAAAATGCTGCGGAGACTACTGTTGCACGTGAGTTGTTATACTACTACTGCTGCTGCTGTTGCTGCGGCTACTTCTAACACCACCACCACTAATAATGATAATAATAATAATGACAATAATAATAATAATTATAATTTATTCATTTACTATTACTACTGCTACTATCTCTTTCAAAGAATGCTAAAATATCTTTGCTTTAATGCAATGACATAACCGCACATTTAATCAGGGCAATAGGTTTAATTGCTTAGATACAATTTTGACTCCCTATGTCGTACTTATTTCTATGAAAATGAAACACGTTTCGATATTTTGATTTAAAATGTTCACATTAATACTCCCTACTTGTTGTATATGCTTCAGGCGGACACTATGTCTGCATTGATGCGAAACAGGGATGGTAAAACGTGTCACTCAGTAAAAAAATAATTTCTATTCCCAGTGACTTCGACGACATCGTGGACACTGAAAATTTAGCCGTAGGCTGGATTGTGTTTATCGTTATCGCAGCGGTGATCGCCAAGGTTGTCTTCTGGGTTCTTTGCTGCTATTGCGTCTGCCGCAGACGACAGGGGACCGTCATTATCATGCCGCCTCAGCCGACACTCACAAGTGTTTCCGGTAAGTTACATGCTTAAGGCACACGTGGCGTAGTGGTATTGGTAGTCGTAGACTTGTAACTCCTTTGGCTGCTTAGTCTCTGACCTCGTGGGTCCGAGTTCAATTAGAAGCGACGGACTTTAGGTGGGGAGGTCTTCCAGCATTACCCTCGTTGCGTCGGTGGTTCTACCCAGACATTTATTTGTGGTCTTTCTTCAGGCCGTTGTACGTCGCTAGGATGACCATAACTGGTCGCTCTGATTTGTTTGTTTGTTTGTTTTTAAAAAGACACGCTCCTTAGCCGAGGCTTCAAATGTAAATAAGATAACCCAACCAAAATAGAGCAAACAAACAGAAACCACATTTGAATGGCCATAGATTACTAACAAGCCTCTCGCCGAGTGGGTTCCAAAACACGAACGGGGAGAACAATCATTTTTGGAAAGCTTCTTGTCTGACCTGCTATGCTTTATTTATGCTATATAATAATTTATTTGATTGTTTGAGATAAAAGATATAGTCAAAACTATCGGATATCACCCTTAATGAGACTTGCTAGGTATGCCACTTTCAACCTTTAAGGAAAAAAAGGGGGCTTTGCTGAGCCCCAATAAATAATTAATTAGAATATTAACTCTGATCAATAGATTATAAGTGAACAAGTTTACCTTCAAGTTGTATCCGACAAATTGGACCAGATTTGTTTTCTCTCAAAGAACCAAGTAAGTTATTGTTACCTGAAAAAAAGCTCGCAAAATGCTGATTATTGATGCCCTACATCTTTGTGAAAGGTGCAGCATAACACATCACCTGTCATTACAAATAGTTTTTTTCCTATCTATGCCCCGCTGTACAGATAGCTATTGTTAAACTTAAGAAAACCACGTGACCTGTAATTTTATATAATCATTCGGGTAACCCGCTTTGACGTCGATGTCTATATTTAGCACAAAATCACATTCATGCTTATAAATAGTTTTATAATATTTTTATAATATTTACGATTTCTATTGTCTTACAATTAAGATAATATTTACAATCGTATTTTGTTTAACTTAGGTTTGACTTTTTACAGAAATTATGCCCTAATACCCCCAATCCAGGCTTACGTGTATTTGATGAAGACAAACTGTCAGATACCACCTTTAAAAGGCAAAAGGCTGTTGTTTTATGGCTTGAATAGTAACGCTGCTTGACGGGTTTCACCTATTTAGCCGTTTAATATGAAAATAAGAAAAGATCCTGAGACAATTACCACAGATATTACAATATTATCACATAACCTACCGCGCGAGCGTGAGGTAACACTCATGCGTTATTTTTGGTAACACACTAGTAAGTGTGACGTAGTGTGACGTTATTAAGTATGTGCCGTGTATATGCCATTTCCTGATCACTTTGTTGTCGCCGCTTTATGCATTTTGTTCTTCATTTTAATTAATAAAAAATAAAATTTCAGTCATGTTATAAACCAGTCTGTTCCCTTTTTATGGAAAATGGTCGAGTGTTTATTTTCAGTCTATTTTACTAAATTCTTAATCAAATTTAACAGCTTTTATGAAGTATTTTACTATATTGTGATAGTTTAAAAGGTAAAAAATAATACAACACAAACAGGTACACAGTTCATTTTGTTTAAAGATGAGCCAATAATTTTATTTATTTATGTGTATTATTTCGTTGCGCATTTATCAATTTTAAAAAAATATTGCTTTCTAAAAATATGAATTTCAAGAGTTTTCCAATGGTTATAGATTTTAACTTTGGGACCACAAATGAAGAAATAACAAGAAACTAAAATTTACGCTTCTGCCAAGATAAGGCATCTTCACTGATGTGGGAGCTATCTATAGTTTGTTTTTTGTTTGTTTCAGTGCACAACTCGAACCCGATGCATGCCGGATACGACCAGGCACAGAGTCGGCCACCTCCGTACGACGCCGGGAAACCGAACATGGTGTAAAATCATACTTACCACCAGAAACAGCAGTAGAAAAATTACACATTTTTCAAAAAAAAATTAAACTAACCATTTGACCTCAACATTTGGACGAATGTGACTTTGATGAGAGAAGAACACAGATTAGGAATTTACTTGGCATCAAATATGATGATGTAAAATTGACCTTTTATATCTGAAAACACCGGTCGATGCCTGCTGGTCATGGATGAATAATATCCGGACATCCTCTGTTGAGCGGCAATATATCTTTACAATTCTGGGACATAAATAAATATTTGTAATCTTCAAAAGCTTACACTACTCAGGGGTCGTTTTCAAAAAGAATGGCTAAGGTCTTTAAAGAAGTGAATTTATCCTCATGATTTGTTTTATTTTCACCTTTCCCTCTGCTTTGTATTTGTAATCATTTATAACCCTTTATTGTAGATTGCTTGTGTGGCGTTGTTGAATTGTTACTATTTACAGGGTTCTTATAACCGTTGCTACAAATAAAAACTTCTTTCTTCGAAATTAAACCCATTTCTTTTTCAGATAATAATCTAGATAACTTAAATTAGGTCATTGCGTGGTGACATAAGGTCAGACACTAATTAACAAAGAAGTGGACATGTTGTTTAAAAAGAGAACCATTCCCTCTTTTCCTATGTAAAAGGACTTTACTCTGATTATCAACAAACCCTTCATTCTTTTTATACAGGTATTTGGTAGATAGTTATTGCAGAAAACTTAAGATCTTTCCACTGTTAAACTTTTGAAAAACACTTAAGACTTAAGCATGTGCATAAAAATGAAATCTTAGTGATTGAAATAAGAATTTATTAAAAAGAGCGTTTTTTTAAAAAAAAAAAACACATTAAATATAAAATGTATTATATGTCTTATATAAAATATACGAAAATACCTTCTGACAAGGGAGATAACTAAAACATTTCTCTCATTTCGAAAATGTGGAATAGTTACTTCCCTTTTACAGATTTTTTTCGGCTGTTTAATGATGTAAAAGATCTGACTTTATATGAATTCTTTTGTCATATTAATAATTTATCTTCATTAATAAATTAATAATGATCTAAATATACTTGTGATGGAATATTAATCCGTGTGAACAGAACAATAAATTTATTTAAAAAATGCCTTCTTACCTGTTCTCTTACCTCTTATTTCTTTTAGCGACATTTTAAATCTCAAATCATTATAGTTGGCTTTACATCTTATTTGACAGTTTGTCAAACATTAAAAAATGATGCAAATGGTAATGGTGAACTATACGTTTAGTAAGCCTTTATGAGCAAAGTAATTATGATCGTTTTAGCCCCAATCTTCATGCATATTTTATTTGCGTTTCACTATTGATATCTACTCGGTAATAATGCAGTAATGGTAATAAGTAACCCTTTGGATACCTGATAGCACAATCCGTTCCAGGTACGCGAAGCCCCGGGTTCGTTCCCTTGCCGCGACATGCCAAAGTCACTAAAACGGGTAGTGGCATAGCTCCCTAGCTAACGATCAAACAAATATAAGTATACCTTTATCTAGGTAGTTCCACGACTAGTTGGCCCGGTGTCAGGATAATGTGACTGAGTGTGGTATCATGTCAGGGGTTCACGGCATGCTATACACTGTGAAGGCAGAACTGTATCTGCTTCAAGTGGACACCGTCTCCAGACGACTAAAATACAATTAGTGGGACGGACGATAAACCCAATAAACCCTTTGGATATTTCCATGTACAAAAATAGTAGTTGCTTTTCATTTAGATTGTGTAGTTATAGACATGCTGGACTTCATATTTATATCTAGCAATATGAAAAAGATGTTAATGCACACAATAGGATTTGTGTTTATTCTTATAAACAAAATGTTAATATTACGTGTATTTGTCTCCTGCTTTTCTCATCCTAATTTTCTAGCAACTCTACCGTTCGATATTTTTCACTAACTGATGACCGCATATTTTGTATTATTTTCCATTTTTCGATTTAGTTAATGTTAAACGAATTAACTAATTTATGATAATTTGAATATATAAGTGTCGTTCAAGCATCCACGCTTCTGGTTTACTGCATATCATAGTTAACTATATATATATTAGAATTATAAAACTACTTACATTTATGCATTTAACATTGGTAAATAAATAATCAAATATACAAAACTATTATATATAATTGATAAGCAAATACACAAAGCTAGCTATATTTCGTCTGATAGGGATGGGATGGGATTTGCCGGCATTTTTGCCGATACTGTGCAGCGACATTTCCAGGGCTTTTTTAGGGGTTTTGGGGAAAAGGCCCCAGCCCAAATTGGGAATTTTTGACGCGGTTAATAGTCAAATTTGGGAAAAAAATGTATCGACAAATCAAACCAATTGGGAAATTTCAACGTTTATTTTTCTGCATTAAAGCTTAATCTGCCTTGCTTTTGTGTCCCTGAAAGTGTTACAGAGCTCTTCCAGAGTTTGTTCATAAAGCTCTGCAGGGCCTTCAATACAGATTCTCATTAAATTGGAGAGTTTTTCCTGGCCAAGGGAGCTTCTCAAAGAAGTGCATAGTAGGTTCATGGTGCTGAACCCTCTCTCCACAGCTTTTGTGCTGGATGGTATTATGGTCATCATTTACAGAAGTTGGTAGATTCTAGATCGCGTAGAATTTACTATTGTCCGGCATTTTTTGTCACTATATTTCGCGGGTCAGTATAAAAGCCGGTACTGCATGTACCATTTAGCTTCATAACTTTTAGTTTTATACGCAGTCAAACAGTTATGACGAAAATACTTTTGTTTATAAAGTAAAAAATAATTCCTGTTAATTTTCAAACCATATATTCATTACAATGTTGTCTGGAATGGCTCCGTGACGCATCTTCAACTTGCATTACGGTATTCGGCTGGGTAAGAGTCTATGTTTTCACCGGTTACATTCATACAAAAATTCACGGAAAGTAGTTTTCACAGATCACCGATCAAAAGTAAACAAACAATTCGCTTAGTTGGAAAAGTCTCTTGATTTTATAGTTTCTTGGTTATTTATTTTTTAAAGGTAAAAGGCATTTCGGTTCAAATGAGAATTAATTTATGAGATTGGGAATTTTTTTCTTGAAATTGGGAAAAATGGTCGCTATTTGGCATTGGGAACGGGGCCGAATGTCGGCCCTGTGAGACAGGCTGAAAAAGCCCTGATTTCTATCATTATAACACAGGGGACACTTATGAGGTGTCCAGGGACTGAACCCGAACGGCCCATTATACTGACACCAACGAGTCAGGCGTAATGCTGTCCCCTTAATCCCGAGCGTTAGGAGGGAAGCCACTACTACCAACTTTAAAGTCCTTTCTTTGACCCGGCCGGAATTTGAACCCGCGACCTCCCGATCCGCAAGCCGACGCTCTACCAACTGAGCTATTGCGGCCGGTCATTTGATCTGATAGATATCAAAAATAGTCACATCCCGCACATATTTAATATGCTACACCAGACCTTATGACCTTTACGGGCTTAAAACATTCACCTACATAGTACCAGCAGTAGTAGTAAAAGCAGAAGCATAAGTAGTAGCAGTTTGTGTTTGTTACATCGCACCAAAACAATTATTGTCATATTTGGCGAATTCCAGCTAACTATTGTTGTAGTAGTAGTAGTAGAAGTTGTTGTAGTGGAACTAGTAGAAGAAATATTATGAGTAGTAGTAGAAGCATTGTTAATATTATCCATATTATTCATATTATTATTCATATTATTGTTATTCATATTATTCATATTCATATTCATATTCATATTCATATTATTATTATTATTATTATTATTATTATTATTATTAATTCATGCGCCGGTGGATCTTCCTAGACATGTGTTTGTGGACTTCATCCACCGTTAATATCGGGACAGCAGTATAGATATATGTTTATATCGCTGCAGTGTAAATAAAATCGAAAACAAAAGCAAGTCAGATTAAGTTTTTTTCTTATCTTTATCCAAAGTGTTTTATAGAAAATACGAAGAAGCAAGAAAGAATTAATTATCGGAGTTTTGGGCCTTGATGGTGGTTAACTGAAAGTACGTTCTCCAGAGGCGAATCCAGAAAATGTTGATATGAATCAAGCTCCATTCAACTTTATCACAAAAAATACTATGTGACCTTAAATTTATTTTAAAAGCTTAGTATTTTTAAGCTTACATGTATGTTTTTCACCACTCTACATCATTTACTAGGTTGGTGAAGGGATGCATCCTTTACTCCCCCCCCCCCCACCCCCCACCCCCTCGGATCCATCCCTGGCGTTCTCGTACGGACAGTTTTTTTATAGACAACGTACCATAATGGAATTCCAGAAGATAACTTAAAAATGTTTAACAATATTTTATAAATGAACAATTGTTTATTTCTAACACAATTAAATACCTGAAGAGCTAATTAATTATGTAAAAAGCTATACCAGGTCATTTTGTCCTTTGATGACGTAGTTATTGAATAATTTAACCGGCTGTTAAGCATCCGTAGTCATGCATGGAAGTTATCTAGAACATTATGAGTTGCGAATTGTGAACCATTCATACGCAAAATTCGTAGGTTTTCAACGCTCTATCATAAATAAACGCCTGTAGCTATTACCTGTGACTTGAAAAGCAACATCAACAAAAGCAAAAACATCAATTGGGCCAGTATATCAATGAATTATATATTTACTGGAAACATTAATCAATAATAAGAATATATGACAAAGTTCTATGAGCATCGCAACATATACCAAACTCCGAAAAGGCACAGAACAAAGGTATTTGTTACATGCAAGACAAATGTAAATGCAAAAACAAATCCGTGATGAGTCATTTAACGAAAAGAGCAAACCAGACAGTTACCGCCTTGGAACGGTCAGTCGGCAATATGGACCGACTGGGGTGCTTAAACCGGTTTTACAGAGCTCTAACCATGCACTTCCTGGCGAGTTTCTCAAATGTAAGCAATGAAAAAAAAAAAAACGATCTATTTGAATACAAAATGTCCAAGCGCTGATATTTTCTATAAGTTATGACAAAAGTAGTGACGTCATTGAAAAATAATGTCCACAGGACGCCATCGTCGGAACCCACGGTAAATTGTCCGTTATCAATACATACATATACCGTGGGTTACTTGGCCAGAAAAACTTCGCACTCATGAATATATGCATGAAGCATTTGGTTGGCTACGTGTCCAAGACGGCACGGAGATTTAGGCGATGAATTGATTATAATTTGTCAAAAGCATGCGTCGCAATTTAGTTCGGCCATTTTGACGTTGACAAATGGTGTTGATTTTTAACAATAATTAAAATGTAACTTTGACGTAACGCGTATTTTCATTGGAGCACTGGCTGCTATGAATATTCATGAAAACGAACTTTAACGAGCCGAATATCCCACGGCAACCTTAAATCAGAGTGGTATTAGTAAACGTGGGTTCCAGGTATGCCAAGGTCGCCTGTACCTAATGACAATGACCTGAAATAACAACACCAACAAAGGCGAAAGTAACTCAACCTAACCGGTGTTTAGCTCATTTCTAATCATTCAAATTCAAAATTTTAATCTATTTTCAAAATAAAATAAAGAAGATAATATCCATATGCATCAGTAAAAATAGATTTTATTTAAACCACAGATAAAATTCCTTAAATATAGGCTACATCCAAACACAATGTCAAGAATTCTAGCGTAGATTAACGCTAATAGTATATGTTCTGAAAACAACAGTGACCGGGCTTCTTTCGGATTAACTGCGTATTTAGGCCAAACATGAGGAAACAAAAACAATTAATGGCAAGATTCTTATGAAATGATCGTCAAGAAGAGTTGATCGACGACTCGAGCAGTCAACCTAAGGACAAGCATCCGATTTTTTTAATTGACGTCCGGGATTCCTATTCAAATCAGACAGCACGCGATGTAGTTAGGTTCAAATCTCGGTAACTGTACCTGAGTGATCTCGGAGCCAAACACCGCATCAGCAAGTTTCATTAAGATGGAAATTTACCTTTTATTTAAAACGTGTTTCTTGACTATAAAAGCAGGAATCTTCAATAGTAAGACCATGGCTGAAAGAGACGCCGTTAGTTATTAAAGAAGCTGTGACGGCCCGAAGTGCGAAACTAGTTCGAAAAGCACTACAACATCTCTGACTCAAAATGATCAAGACAACATACCTAAAGTAGAAACATATAAATATGTTTATAAAATTCGGTCACTTTGTTAAATGAAACCTATAAAACTGCTCTCTAATAACTGCTTTCAGAATAAAAAGAAACTTTATAAAGAATATAAGACAGGTTTTCTACCATTAAGACAAATGGGTTTTACTAAACGTATTCTTTATGAATCTTCCACAAAATCTAATAACATTCAGCCCGATTATTTCTTTTAGACATTACTTAATCTTTCAAAACTGTTTATAATACTTTACTTATTAAATTGTAACCTTTTTTAATTTTGGTTTGTCAATAACACACTGCTTTTAAAATGATCTTTTATAGCACTGAATCTTGTGTGATTGTGAATAGATATACGTTCAGATCATGAAGGGGTTGTCACCAAGGCGATACCCTGTCAGCCTACCTTTTCGTTCTCTGCGAAGAAATAATATCTGTTGTACTTAAAAACATTTACAAAGTATAAACCTTACATAACTGAATTTCTAGTTTCGCAGTACGCAATACTAGAAACTAGACACTGTTTTAAAATAGGTCATAATTTAGGCCAATTACTTCTCAAAATTTGGAGATTCGCCACCCTGTGTAGGTGTTTGTATAACTTTATTAAATACAAGCATATAGAATATATATCTAAAGTTAAATTGTAAAAAAAAGCTTAAAAGAGTCCCCTTAATTGCCGTTTGCAGAATTGATTGATATAATATACATATAGTTTTGTACCCAACCATTTTTCACCATGACTCCTCTCCCCTTTCTCTTATGGATCGTTCTTGTAACAGAATATTTATAGAAGAAAAAATGTCCCCATTCGCCACGCTTTTACTTTTATCTTCCAAGAAATTCAAAGAACTTTGAGCTATATTTTTTTAATAAAATATAATACTGTCTTTAAGTCTGAAAGACATCATGTTTATCACATTAGCCAAATAGTTTTTGTTGGGGATTTCATATATATATATATATATATATATAACTTCATTTTACTGTCTTCATTTTTATGCGTTTAAATAATGAGGCACATATACCTTGTATATCACAATTTAAAAAGAAACAGTACGTATTGTGAGTATTTTATACTTGTAAATTTTCACTCTCCAACGATAACATACTTTACGAAACCAAAATTAGCAACTATATCATTTCTTTTTCCTACACATGTAATAAACCGTTTATAGATTTAGACACGATTTTTGCATGATGAAATTATGAAATATGATTTAAAGGAAAAACAATTATCTAAAAACAATTTTAACATATACTTTTAAACTTCATTTGAATCTATTTGGCTAGCAATATCTCAGATTACCTTAACTTACAATCAAGTATGTCGAATTGTTCATACGCAAAGGCTAGTATAAGTTTAGTTGTTGTTATTGTCGTTGTTGTTGCTGCTGCTTTTGTTTGAAAGACCCTACACAATACCGCAAGGAAAAAGTGAACTAAGCTGGTTATCACTGAACCGAATTATATTGAGTCATTTATTATTCGTCACGTGACGCTTGTATCACTTGCCCGTGACTTTGACAAACGGCATCAACAAAAGAGCAACAAAAAATCGGTAATCAGTGAATTGTTAATGTTGAGAAAAGTTAATATTTTATGATATGACGGTTCTATAAAATGCTCATGCCCTGAAAAACAAGACCAATAAAAGCGCAGCAAAATACATGAACTGAAAAATTAAGCAATTAATTCTATATGTATTTGTATATTAATTGACGCTTCAGTCAAATGCATGTGACTTGGAAAACGACATCAACAAAAACACCTGAACTATACCAAACCGTTAATCAGTTAATCGTATCTTTTCTTTGTTGAAAACATCAATTAATTATAATGCAACAGATCGCCGATCCTAAGAGCCATTGACCTTTTTCAATGACAACTTTTTGTACTTGTGAGCCAAAACCATGACGTTCTATTAATATTTATCAGACGATAACCAGAAATCGACCATTTTACAAGGTGAAAATTATCCATTATCAGTAAAGAGTCTAAGGGACGGCCGCAGCCTTGTGTTTGGAAACAACCCGAGATATTTGGTGATATTTTTCTATGAATGTGTTATTATTTTCGTTTTTATTCCGACAAAATATTTAAATGTATTTGAAAAATATTTGTAATGTTTACAAGTAAAAAGATATTTTTAACGGGACTATTTAAGCTAATATCGCAGCTTTAAATTAAAGTTGGACAGCTATTGCATTTTTCCTGCGAAGACTGCAAGTTTATGGATTCCTGGAAGTGAAAAGGTAGGGTAAAAAATACTTTTTATTTAGTCAATATATACATATATGCAACAAAATAACATTTAAAGTCTTATGAAATATTGAAGAAGAATGATTATATTTAAGATGCATTTAGATGCATCCTAAAATATTTATTTTCTGTTAAAATTAATAAAATAAATTTCTATTCTTTATCTCTTTAAGTCTTAAGAGCAGTTAAATTTTACTTTGCATTGTCGTTTTCTAAAGTCTTTTAGTTATCATTTACATATGTACGCTTTTTTAACTTTCCCCTTATGATTGTATATCATTATCAATATCGAATAAATAATTTCGTTTAATGGTTATTGACTATGAAAGTATCCTTACTGTTCGATTTGTCTTTTTTATACTACACATTATAAAGAAAGTTGGACTTTAATACAGTACCTTCTATTAAAGGATCTCTAGTAATTAAGTAAGAAAGTAAGTAAATGTCTATTTGTTATTGTGACATGTGAACAATTAACCATGTTAGAGACAAATTATTATTTAAGGAATATGAATATACAGCCGGCCCGATTGGACCTATTTATCACCAAAAATATATACGATGTAAATAATTATGCATGTATAATACATGTATGTGAAAAGTTTATTTATACGAATAGAGTAAGAGCAGATGAATAAGCTTGTATATTTTGTAAATAGCGATGAATAAGCTTGTATATTTTGTAAATACATACAGGTTGGTGAGATGTTTTATGATTAGTGAGCAAGGGTCGTATTCATAAAGAACCTTAGTTATTTTTTTCTTGCATAGCCCAGGAAGTCTTCTTAATTTTGGAAATAATTCTAAGAAAATTGTACAAGTTAATGGTTTTATTAATGAAATTTAAGTAACTTACCTTTGTCTAAGAAAATATTTTAAACTTTTATGAATTATTTTTTAGTCTAAGTAAGAAAAATAACTGAGATTACCCTGATCTCCTTTTAGATAAGATTTAATGATAAATCTTGCCAACTGTCACCGCGGTGAGTTAAAAGTGATACGAATATTAATGTGCTAAACTAAATGTAAACTTCTTTGAAGCTTAACAGTTCTGGGTTTGAATCCCACTAAGGTCAAACTTTGTTTTGTCTGTGTCTATGATAATTATTTCTTAATCACTCGTCTCCAATTATAAAAAACAACTTAAATGACAATGCACACGTTAAAAGTATTTTATCTGATAACTTGACTTGTATACATTTAGTAACACCCATGGGTTATTTTCGATAACCCATTTTTAAGTTACCTAGTCGACAAAATTATTCAAAGGTGATTCATTTTCAACAAAAACATTTGACATATTTTGGGTGATAAAAAGAAAAGAAATAATATAGAAAAAGAATATAACAGAAATAGAATATTAAACAAATTGGATGAAACAGTAGAGCCTTGTTTCGTGTCGTTTTATCTTACTTGTTTAATATTTTTACCTTTCAATGAACACTCAGATCATCCGTTTTGGCAAGATCATCAATACTTTTGTATATTAAAATGTGGTAAACCTTGGCATATGTCTGCAAATTGTGCAGAGCGCAGCGTTTGCTGAGATGGTGTAATATGTCCTTGAACATAATAGTATATATTTTGAATATTTTTGAGTCAGTACCATAATTAAACGTTATTGTAAGTTAATTATAGAAAATAATCACTGATTCTCTAAAATTGTTTCACATGATTGTTTTATTGACTTTGTGTAAGTATTTTTTATAAACGAATATAAAGTGCAGAGCTCTTTTTGTAAAGAAAACATTAGCAAATGCTGATGTAATTTATTTTTATAGATATTGTTTATTGTACTTTACTCAATTAGAAACCACCCCACCCCATCTCGGCAAACCCAATCATGTTGTTGAAAGGAGTTATTTTAATCGTTACTGGTTGACTGCTAATGAAGTAGATTTTTATCAAGAATTGGATTACTTTGGCGTCGTTTCCGTGTTTTCCAATATGGCAGCTCCAATGAAAGTTTGCAAATATGTTAAGAGAGCAATTGTTTGTTTTTAACTCTTGACAAAGGCAATTTAACGAAAATTTAAGTAAGTTTCAAAAATTGTATTTTGTGTATTTTTTTGCCAACTATACTTTATTGTTTACTTACAGTTCCGGAACATTAACGTCCTTCAGTTAATGTCATATGAAAATATCGCATACGTTTTGCATGACAGAAATGTAACTAATTATAGCATTAATTGATCTTCCAAACGGATGCTTATCTATGATGCGCATGGATTTGGTAGAAAGGAGAAAGCGGTTTTAACGACTACGAGCATTTAATTAAAAATTTACTTCTTGATAAGACCGAGCGGATAGTCACCAGCTTGTAACTACTAAGTCTTTACATTTTGGATGTAAGCTCCTGGCGGAACAATGAAGTTCATGTCACAAAAAAGTATTATTGTTTACAGGCAACGTGCCACGTTCCACCCAGATATTATCGGGGGTCTTTATACATCAATAATACATACACGTTGTAAATATGACCATACATGCGCTATGATGATGTGTTAAAATACTAAGCAAGTTATATTGATCTATACTTGAAATCCACATCAGATTTTCGGTGCGCAGTCACGAGCAGAAAGATTTAAAAACAGATTGATTTAAACATTTTAAATGGCGACGCGCTGGAGCGCGACGCCTTTATATGGAATGCTCACTGAAATTTGCACATGGAAAAGTTGGTTTTGACTTTAATAACACTGGTAAAAATACGAGTCATATTTCGGTACATAGAGTTCTATTTTATTATTATTTATTTTTTGTTTGTTTTTGTTTTATCTAATTTTAATTATTTATCTACATGTTTTTGAATAAAGAATATTGCAGGATAACTCATTTAATTAAGTTTTAAAAGTATATGTTCGCGTCGTCTTTGGTGCTTCGTATCAACATTTTTCTTGTTCAACCTATAACGTTCAGACCCATACAACAGATACTTTTCATATATATTGATTTTGTGGATTTGGGATTTTTATTTTTGACATGGCACATAAAAATTTGTTTCTTTTTACATAAATACATAAACTGATAATATATAAGTATAAATATAAAGGTATCGAATAAAGTATAGCTTGCTAAATGGATTTCTAGAAGAAATGTGCGTGGGTTTTTTTTCTATCATTTTCAGAGTCAGATAATAGTTCCTCGGAAACAAGACACAATGAAGAAGATTGTGACATCTCTCTTGATTCTGTTTTGGTCATCTTCAGCCTTTTGTCAAAGTAAGTAGAACAATAAAGACAAATTGGCAGACATTTTGTTGTATAAGTGAAGATGGGACAAAGAACCCCGTTTAACGTGCTCGCTAGTAACAACCCAAGTTTTATCAATAAAAACTCTTCGAGAAATTCCGTCTACGGCGTATGAAAAAAGATTAACTGTATAGCAGACATGTAATTGTAACTTCCATATAATGTGTATATACAAAGAACATTCAGTGCATATTATCGACACTCAGACTGTAAACTCTTATTTTGCAATTCGAATCATTTACGACTTTCTTTCTCTTTCTACTAATTTACGTATTTTTGTAATTACGCATTTCCATTTTTTGTGAGCATGATATAATGTTAGTTTAAACATATTTTATTTCGAATATCTTACAGGATATAACATAGAATATACAATACAAAGGGAAAAGGATTTAAACGAAAGCTAAAGCTTATCGTGTTTCTCTCCCAACACAAAAATGTATGTTATGGCAATAGACTAACTTTACATTTTAGATAGAAGTTAGAAAAGGCAAGCTATTTAGCAAACTAACTAAAATTAAATAGTGTGTATAATTATAAAACAAACAAAACTATAAACATAACGCAAAAGAAAACGGAATGTGCAGTTTAGGAAACTAAATGAAAACGAAAAAAAACACAGGTCATATGGCCAGACGTGACAGTCTCAGAGAATTGAGAAAAAGAAACAGGATCTCTAATTATTAAAACGTTTTGTTGATTTTAAAAACGCATGTACAACATTAACTATCTGAATGTTTGGATCAAAAACGTAAGCAGCTATCTCCAAACAACAAAATATTAAACGTTTGGTAGTAGAGTAAGGCAATCAGATGATTTCTTTCTTCGTAATAATTAGAACAGAGTAGGAAGAAATGTTCAGCAGTTTCCAGTAACCCACATACATATAAAGGAAATGCTACAGCATGTTTCATGTAAAGGGTGTGGTTGGGGGAACTACAGTTCAATCTTAATCTTGCATGTAGTATTTGTTCATCTCAATTGCCATGCAAAAAAATGAGGATGCATTTTACAACAGTCGAGGTCTAATGATCTTTTGAAAGTTGTGAGTGAAGTGGCACTTTTTAAATCATCGGAAACATTAATTCCTTTCTCTTATAGCAGATGGCAAAAAAACAGTAATATTATATAATGTTGTGACAGTGGCATTTGATGGGCCTGCTATCTGTCTGTATAAGACATACGCGTTATGTTTGTGGGAACAATCATGTGAGTATCAGTGTCCACGATATATAACATAATATAAAAAAACGAAAATAACTAATTAGACATTAAACGTTGATGAACACAACCAGTTCACTGAAATTTGTCATCTGAAGTTATGTAAACTACCTTCATAATGTTAATATATTAACAAAGAGTTAATTAGATAAACGGAAAGGCATGAACATTTTAAAGAAATATTTTGTTAACTATTAATTGACATATTCGGTTATCCATTGTAGAGATAGCCGTTTTAATAGTTTTGGTGTGTAAAATAGCTATAAACTTTCTTTGAGGTAATAAAACATTATTAGACAGTCATTCATATTTAATTCCATATGCAATGTTTGTAATGGTAAATATACAGGTAATAAGTTACGCTACGCTAACAAGGTTTAATAGCTTTATTGCAGACAGGTATAAAATAATTAAGTATGAGATCGTTTAATCAACAGAGCATTTGTTGTAGTGTTTTATTAACGCTACAAAGCATTCAGTGTTAATTATGATGCCAACTTACTTATTCATTGGTGTCAGAAGATGAATAAACATGTTACTTTTATTTTAGTACATGTATACAGTGCAACCTTACAGATTATTTCAATAATTAGACTGAACATGTCAAAGTCCTATGAGCATTGAAACATATACAAACATTTGAAAGGACCAGTGTATTCACATGCAAGACAAATGTAAATGCAAAAACAAATCCGTGATGAGTCATTTAACAAAAAGAGCAAATCTGACAGTTACCGCCTTGGAACGGTCAGTTGACAATATGGACCGACTGGAGTGCTTAAAACGGTTTTAAAGAGGTCTAACCTCGATCTTCCTGATGGGTTTCTCAAATGCAAGCAATGAAAAAAAAACGAATATTTAAATAAATGTCCAAGCGCTGATGTTGTTTTTTTATATAAGTTATGAAGTATAATTTGAAGAAACAACGTTGAGCAGCGTATGTCTACAGCGGTGTCTTCTTTTTTTGTATCTGTAAATAAAGAAACAAAGTCATATGGGCATTGCAGCGTATACCAAAATTTGAAGAAAAAAAAACAGAGCAAAGGTTTTCAAATGCTGGACAAATATAAAAGTAAGAACAAAATCTTCAATGGATCTTTAAACAAACCAAGCAAACACAACAGTAACTGCCATGGAACGGTCAATCGGCAAAGGGGACCGACTAGGGTGATTAAACTTGCCATCTTCTTTATGCATGTGGTTTACAAGCGCAACAAAAATAAAAAGATAAACCAATGTACACAGTTTCTACTCCATATTTAAGTAATATAAATGAAAACAATGTCATGATACTTTATTTTGGAAAAAACATATACACACAGATCGGTGCTTATTGAATTCAAACAACAGAAACACTTATCTTAAAGTTAACCGCCGCAAAAGTAAAAATACGTGTTTAAAGGTTATATCTTCCAGATGGTCATATGTCTATTACATCAATTAAAGATCAATTAAAGATAAATAAATTTAAAAGGAATCCTTTAGCCACGATAATTTCTGCTTTTCCTGCAATTACGCCTATCTTTACGCCTGGCGCTACGTGATGCGATTTTTTTTTTATTTTCCGAAGCAATATTCTGTGAATCTTGTGAATTGTTAAAAAAGACGACACACTGATGGACTGAATCAATATTTGTACAATATAAAGTTTATGCAGAGAATAAAAGTCGCCGGGAAATAATGTACAAATAAAATGAGAACAAAAACAAAGCATTAAACAAAAGGATATGTTTTTGCAATGAAGATGCATATACATGATTGATTTTCACATATTTATGACCAACAGTCTTATACCTCGAACAATCATTTACATTATTAATTAACAGAACAACTCATTTAGTATATATACAGGTCATGTTTTAAAACATAAATCATCCAAATAAACCATCCATAAAAATATACTTAATACACAATAATTAACCCTTTAATGCTTAATTGCTTTTCCCGAACTGTTGGTCTGTGCATGTCTTTGTGGGTGATTTTCTGTCATTGTCACAGTTTTTACGGTTATTTTTTTCTCGTATTTTATTTTAATATGAACTTTACGCTGGAAGGAAGGAATGGTAGGAGTACATCAACTGTTATATTTGCCGATATAATTAAAACATTTAAGTCAGTTACCGGACTGCATCGGTGGATGGTTTATAGGCATAAACATATATGGACTATACACAGTAGCTAAGTGAACACAATTAAAGTTAACCAAGTGGAAATAAATAAATAAAAAGTACACGCCATAAAAGAGTCAATAAAAAACTTTTAATAGGCCTCTAGAGAGGTCAAAATCGACTAAAAGCAAATACGTATTCGTTTAATTTACTAACTGTATTTTATTATATGGAGACGATAAATCTGCGACAAACGTATTAAACAATTTGTAAACACACACACACACACACACACACACACACACACACACACACACACACACACACACACACACACACACACACACACACCTACACACACACACACACACACACACACACACACACACGCACGCACGCACGCACGCACGCACACACACACACACACACACACGCACACACACAAACACACAAACACACAACATCCCTATACCACTTTGTGTTGTTTCCGACATCCGTAGTTTACCCTGTTCGTATTTTCGCGTTTTTCTACCTTTAAGCAGCCTTTTTAACCATTCTCAACGTCATCTCTTTTTTAGTTCAAGTGTAAAAATGTGTTTGATTATGAAAACATATGACTTAATATCCGTATGAATACACGGAAAATGATGCTTACCTGTAATAATCAAAGCGCTCAGAAGGCGGTGTCAATCCCTAGCAAATTAAATGACCACCACATTGGTAATTGTTAAGCAAGCAAGAATTCAGCTTCAAATAAACACCTCTTCTAAAATTTAGATTATAAATTAGGACAAAAGCTACATCAGAGCCAGTAACATCCGATAATAGAATATTTTTTTAAAAAAAGCAATACTTTTTACAGGATTTTGCATTTTAACTTTGATTAGGTCTAAAATAAACGCCCATACATGCTACCGAATTCGACAAAATAAGCTTTTGAGTTTTTGTTTTTTAGATTTTGAAATCAACTTCTACCTATTACACTCCTGTGCTCGGAATCAAAAAGTCCCGAGTACGCCATTTATCTTGGAACGCGTGCAGTAGCTTTAGACAGCCCATTTCGACCCTTTCCTCTAGCCAATTAGTAATATTCCTACGCGTTGTTCATTCATATATCTGCATTTCATGTATATCTGAATTTCACAAAATTGTGAACTTCCAGTCCAACACACAACAATATTTTGCTATCATGTGAAGCATGCCTGGACATTATCGGCGTGTCCTGTCTCCTTAGACATAGATATTTGTTCTGTACACTACTTCTTCCCGGGCATGAATAACTGACCGCGAGTAGTCAAGGTCATGCAGGGTCAATCCTGTGTGCTTCTGAAATCCAGCTTTCTCATCTCTCCGGTAGTTTATTGTTTTATGCAATAATGAGGAAATATGACAATGTCCTATGGACATTGCAACACATACTAAAATTTAAAATGGCACAGGACAAAGGTACTAATATGCAAGCCAAGTGTAAAATAACAAATCTGTGATGGCTCGTTAAACAAAAAGAGAAAACTCAACAGTTACCATTTTGAAACAGCCAGTCGGCCAAAGGGACCAACCGGTGTGTTTAAACCGGTTTTACAGAGCTTCAACCTTGCACTTCTTGACAGGTTTCTCAAATGCAAGCAATGAAAAGAAAACCGGATCGATCTGAATACCAAAAAAAAAATAAGCGCTAACGTCCGCATGGTAATAAGAAGAGAGAGAAATATTATTTCTGTTAGACAAAACTTCACAAGATATGTTTATTGTAAATGAATTAATTTTTTAATCAAGCAAGACATAACCGGAGAAGATGTGTTAATGGCTTGAGCATCCTGTTCGCGTGTAGATGGAATTGAGAAATAAAAATCCAATATCCATCATATGATGCATTCAGTTAGATATTAATTATATATACAGACATATAAAAACTTTAGTTTTCATTAAAATTGATTCATATTTACAGTTTGTAAACAACCCTCAAACAACATTATACAAATCAATACGTGAACACGTATGTCAGCACATAGTCTTAGGGACAGGAAAGTAGTCTCATGGTAGGGTGATATTTGACAGAGAATACAGTTTTTCCCACCAAACAATCAAAACAAACAATTCAAAGTGTTTGCCATATTGTATCATGAAATAATAAATTATAAACATGTTTAAATTTCTACTATATTGTAATTTATTTATTTTTTTCTATTTTTTCTTTTCAGTCGTAGATCCATCCATTGTACTGGCCGGAAGTAAGTATAACACGACCTAGGTATATTTATTCTCTTTATTTACACGAGAATATTAGTTTCTTTTTTCAATTGTTTTTGTCTCTCTTTGCTTTATAGTTTGTGTTATCGTCGAAACCCACGACAAATATTCCGTTATCACTAACCATATATACCGTGGGTTACTTGGCCAGGAAAAAAATCGTTCTCATGAATATATGCATGCAACATTTGATTGGCTCCGTGTCCTAAACGGTACGGAAATTCCGCCAGCGAAATGATAAAAACTTAGTTAACATGTTAGAGCGACCATCTTAACATTGACATATCGTGGAGAGGTGGGATGGGGTGTTAAACTTCAATTAAAGAATAGCGTCGATGTTACGCGCGTTTACATTGAACCAATAGGTTGAAATGAATATTCGTGAAAATGAACTTTTACTAACCTAATGTCCCACAGCCACTATGAAGCAGAGCAGAGCACGAGTCAACGTGGGTTCCGACGATGAGTTACTGTATAAAACAGAATTGACTTACCCACATTTTATTATCCCTTAAGAAAAGCTATAGATTGCAAGATTATTTAATCATAATTTTGGGTATAACATAAATGGTAAAAAAGAATGACAAAAGATTTATGGTAAAATAAACCGAAAACAAGAAAAGAAATAGGGATAAAAATACCTGATCTTAATGGAAATAACTTACACAATTTGGTTTATTATTCTCATGATTATATAAAAGTGTATGGTTTTACTTATCACAAAACAGCAAGCAGAATGTTGCTCATAACTCTACAACTTGAATATCTTAAGAAGAAGTCATGTCCTTTCTTCTGCGACAATGGTCGTTGTTTCGAGAAAAACAAAAACCTACATGCTCTGAACATGTCCTTTATAAAAATTAAGTAAGAAGCTTGATAATTAAACGTAGCTTACACGCCAATTAATTATCAACAAGTAATAAATTAATACATTTTATCTATCTATCTATCTATCTATCCATCCATCCATCCATCCACCAACCCATCCATCTATCTAATCTATCTATCTATCTATATCATCTTTGAAAAACATTTTTTTATCAACTGCAAAAAGGTTTTAAATGGACTGTGGTTGAAAAAAAAATACTAAAGCTTTTTTCATTTCTTTTTTTTACAGCGGCAGGGACGTTTACATTTCAAAATTCCGCAAGTCAGTTGGGACGCCCGAGCTCCGTTGAGATACTATTTGTATTTAAGTCCAACATGGATACGTCAGCATCTACAGACAGTAAGTTTAATTGGGGAAAAGAACACTTTCATAAGCGTTTTATCTAAATGACACCCAAAACTGCATATCCATTGTTCAAGAGAAAATTCACGAAATCAAAGGCTATGCCATTTTAATAAAAGATAAAACTACGTAATGCTATTATTGAACCTCGGGTTCTGACTGGTACAGATATGTAATGACACAAAGAAAGACCGAAAACAAACAAAACAAAGTTTGCATGTAACAATTCCGAAAGGTCACAGAAAAGGTCAAGTAACCTGCGTTTTCAAGTCAATCGGAACTCCTCTGGTAATTATCCGAGGTGTTCCGATTGTTTTCAAGTAACATGGCCGCCAGTTCTTTTTCTTTATTTCAAATATAAACATTGATTTTCAAAAACTAATGGCTATGCAGTTTTATTTTACAAATATATTATATTACAAAGTTTGGTCAAAGTGTGATCTTATCAAAACGTTAAATCTCAATTACTGACATGGCTAATGGGTTGGACATGAGACTTCTGATCAGGGGGGATTTCGTAAGTTCTTAAATGATCGGTGTTGTTTTGACATGATATATGTTTTATTTCACTGATTGATTTCTATATTTCACTGCTTGGACTTAAATTAATTCGTTAATAGTATATTTCTATTTAATTTAAGAAAAATATCCTAGCAATTTCATGGGCGGATCTGGCGGTGTCCCACAGTGGAGGGGAGGCGACCTCTTCCCTTATCACATGAAAAATTATTGTTATAGTCTATAGATTATATTTGTAGCCGAAAAAACAAACAGTTTGGAAGTCATAGAACAGGTTTTAGCAGGAAATGGCTCACTTGTGGAGCTGGCACCCATATCCCCCTAACCCCTCTGTTGCTTGCTCAGATTGGATATGCAAAAACTAGAAAAAAATCATTGATCTGCCCCTGCATTCTACATTTAGTTTGTAGAAATTTGTGATGTCAGTTAACCTATAGTAATTCCTATACACAATTACAAGTGAAAGGGACAACATTATGATGCATATAAATAGAAAGGATTCAGCCACTTGCAATAAGCCATACCTTTGTGCATTTTTCTTTATTTATTTTTTAACCAAAATGTCAAATAATAATTGTTGTTCAGGTAAAAAGATCATACATGAAAAAATATAGCACAATACCCAATAAAATAGGTCATAATAAAACATAAGATGGTCTGCATAATCATATCCTTATTATGTTTACATTTCTTTTAACAATATAAAAAAAATAATAAGACATTTGCTCATTAAGCTGCCTCAATGATTTGAAAGACTCTGATAGAGCGACTATTGAGAATAACTTGTACTAGCTTTATTAAAAAAAAGATTAAATCACTGTGACAGCTGATTTAGTATGCTATGGTTAAAGCAAACTTAAAATAGAACTTAAAAAAAAGAGAAGAAAATTGTATAAATTATATATATATAAATATATAAATATATATAAAATATATATTAAAATAAAAATGATTAATAAATAAATATTACCTAAAAAAGTGGATCAGCTCATTAAAGCTGTTAGAGCTTATTTATGCTTTCCAGTTAAGGACTTTGGTATTAGGGAACATTTATTAAGGATTTTGTTTAAAATTATTTGAACAGTTCAATAGTATTTGGCAATTATTTCCTCATCTTTAGTTTTACTAAAACTTCAGGAAAAAGATGTCACTTATTAAATTAATGATTTAATATAAAAATTAATAATAATGATAATAATTTAATAAGCCAACAAAAGAGAAGTAGGACAACAAAAATGAGATTTTCATTAATTATTATTTGAATGCATTTTGTCTTTTAAATGCATTTTTGACGTGCTATTTTTTTTTTTTTAAGTCGTGTAGTCTTTGGATTCCACTGAGTTGATATGGCAACGCATTCCAATCTCTAACTGCAGTGTAGAAGAACTATCTTCAATACATTTATGCATCAGAGACCAACCTTTAATCAACCTTCTTTGTATGTTTTATCTTTTGTCAGTCTACGATTGCGGTAACTACACCGTTCAATTCTCAGTGCCAGATGTCGTCAACTTTCCTAAAAAGCTTGTGGCTCTCGTGACCAAGATAAAGTCAGGTTCACTGTCCTGCAGTATTGACTGGGATGGTAGCGGCACGCAAAATAGTGGAATTAACATCAACTCTGGAGATTCTACAGATACAGCAAATTTTGATTACCCAGCAGTAAGTTCAAATACCAACTGTTTTTTTACTAATGATCATCATGATGATGATAACGATGTTGACAATGGTGATAAGGAGGAGGATGAAGAGGATGATTTTAATAGTTTTTTACAATTATTTTATGTAACTTATTATTATCTGATTTTTATTTTTAGTGGAACTGTTTATACCCTCTTGCAAAGCCATGTTATATTTTATTGTAAACTTACAAAATGAACACAAAGACACCTGTACAAAATGAACACAAAGTCACCTGTATAAAATGAACACAAAGACACCTGTATAAAATGAACACAAAGACACCCTGTACAAAATGAACACAAAGACACCCTGTACAAAATGAACAAAAGACACCTGTACAAAATGAACACAAAGACACCTGTACAAAATGAACACAAAGACACCTGTTGCCAAATTGTAACATTATTACTGCTCAGCAGCTGAATGCTCAGGTTTGATTCCCAGCTCACTTTGAGCTGACCTGCAAGATGTCATTCATTTTTCCTGGGAATTTGTTTTGGCACTGCCTCAAGTTAAATTACCATAACTGTAATGACACAGTGTTAATGACAAAACAAACAATATTAATGGCAAAATAAAACTTAAGAAGAAGCATGTTTAGAAAGAGAAAACCCCCATTAGTCTACATGCGTTACTGATATCTGTACAAGAACAAATCAGTTACATGGATATTTAATATCTTGTACTTAAACAAATTAACCACATGGATATCTGATATCTTGTCTAAAAGCAAATTAGTCACACAAATTTATAAAAATTTAATAATTACTCTCTCCCTACAGTATGGAATCGTGAAGCCTGTTGTGGCATGTTCTGGCCAGGACCCCACGTGTCCTGCACCACGGAACGAGACTTGTGTCACGACTGCTAACTTGTTTGACATCAGCTTCCGAAACCCCCTTACCCCGATGGTAATTCTGGCCAATCAGCAGATCACGGTAATTTAAATTTTTTTAAAACTATTCTACACTGTCTGGTTTCATTACATTTACAGCAGTCCCAAGTTAGTTCCACAAAATTTGAGGGAAGCTCCACAACTAGTCTGCCCAGTGTACCAGTGATGTGTCTGTAAGTGGTAAATGACAACCCATTTTGTAATAAAAAACATTTTGTAGCACTCAACTTTCCATCCACAATCTTGATGATTTCTAAGCAAAAGTATTGGATTTGGTACAAAATCATTTTCATACACAATTTTCTCTTATTTAAACAATATTTGTGATGGTTTGGAGTTGTTTGAATTTTCAACCCATTTTGTAGTAAACTTTTTCACATTGGCCAACCCATTTTGCAATTAACTTATTTTCTGATACAATACCTTTATTTTCTTGCCGAAAATTGCTGGAAATTGTGAATTAACAATGAAAACACATCATTTTGCGGCATTTCAAGCTGTTTTTGTACACTTTTGAGAAATTTCAATTTTCAACCTTATGCTGTAAATTATTACTGTTCTTCTTTAAGTGGACCCAGTTTTAGAATAAATGTTAAATATTGTTGGTAGGACAATAATAAACCACGGAAAACAGCCACAAAATCAGTGTCCTTGGGAAAACAGATGGATGGTTAATATTAAAGTATTGCTATTTTATTGTGTGGGTTATTTAGGAAAAGCAGAACATACACTAGAAGTGGCTTTTTGAAAGAGAAAGAGTGACTTATGCACTCTACTGCCTATAAATAGATAGTTTGAACCATTATCATTAGGGATTGGGATTGGGATTAGCCGGCATTTTTTCCGATACTGCGCAGCGACATTTCTATCATTATAGCACAGGGGCACGTATGAGGTGCCCAGGGACTGAACCCGGTCGGTCCATTATACTGACACCGACGAGTCAGGCGTAATGCTGTCCCCTTAGCCCCGAGCGTTTGGAGGGAAGCAACTACTACCACCTTTAAAGTCTTTGGTTAGACCCGCCCGGGGTTCGAACCCACGACCTCCCGATCCGCAAGCTGACGCTCTACCACCTAAGCTATTGCGGCCGGTCCATTATCATTACGTGTCATAGTAATGTACAACTAAACAAAAGTGTGATTATAAGTTGTAAGGTCTTTAAATGCCAAGTAGTGGCAGGTAAGGAGTACTTAATAGACTTCTTTCTGGCATCTTCCTTCATTTTGGGAGGGGGGGGTGGGGGGATGGGGATTATATTTATACAACAAATATTTATAAAAAGTAAAAAGAATTAATATCTTTATTTTGGGTTCTTACATGTAACTGTATTTGCCATCTTTTAATAAATCTACACTCTAGGATCAGCATTTGATGACAAAGCTAAAGACCTCTGTCTGGATTTGAATTTTATTTTAAGTTTATTACATTACAGGTGGTATCTGACTGTTTGGATCAAAATATTTTTTCTCAAATAACCAAATTAGCCATTGTTACCTGCAAATATACTGCAAAATGTTTCTCATTGATGCCCTAGGCCAGTGTAAACAGTGAAACATAAATCTCCATTTCTCATTTCAAACAGGTATTTCCTATCTTAGCCATGCTGCAGAGATAGCTATTTTTAACTTAGACAACCACATGACAACTCACTTTTGTGACTACGTAACATCGTAATTCTGAGTAATTCGCTATGACTTCGAAATCTGTTTTTAGCCGAGATCACTATCATGATTATTTATAGATTTGGAATAATTGAACTATTTTGTATTCTCTAACAATAAAGTTCGGTTTTCAAAACCGTCATTACTTACCTATTACTAAAGTGTGAGTTAATGCAGAAATAGTGCTCTTAATTCCCCAGTGGTGTGGTACAGTATTGCTACATGAATTTGACATAGGCAAACTAGTCAAATACCACCTTTCATACTGGTTAACATTTTTTTTTTACATCATTTAAGATTTTTTACTACTTTTTTTAAAATGATAATCATATGACAACAAAACTATCACCATGTGACTCATGGTAAATCATTTAGATAGTTATGCCCTGATACATTATTTATTGATAGTCTCATAATTTGTTTTTGTATATATTTGTTCTGTTTTTCCGCCTGTTGTTGTTAAATTATAAACCTTATATTTTGTGTAAATTAGTATTAAGAATTCATCTTCATACTAAAAACCTCCTTCAATATTCTTATATCAAGATCTTTGATGTTTATTTGCAAATTTCCTGCTTCTTTAAAAGTGGTAAACAACAAATTGCCTTTACTAAGTACATGTAACAATATCATTTCACTGTTTTGTGGAAATCTGACATCATTTCTGCATAATCTAATATATAAGGCTAAAAATAGATGATTTTGAGCACAAACCTACATTGTTAGACTGTACAAATCTACAAGAATGTTTCTTTAAATGTTCATTCTTTCCGAATCTATCAGTAAGGTGTATAGTAATCTCTGCTAAAAATAGTTATTGATGTCGGAGCAAGGATTTTCTGGATGACAATATAACAAGATCTCCAAAGTACGTTGTCACATGGTTTTCTTAGCTTAAAAATAGCTATCTCCTGCAGAATGGCTTAGATAAGATAATAAATACCTGTTTGCAATGATGAGTGCTGAATTAATGCTTCACTGTTCACACAGATCTAGGGCATCATTGGGCTGCATTTTGCAGGACTTTTTTCAGGCTAATATTGGCTTACTATGATTATTTAGGAAAAAAATGTTGGTCCAAACCATTGGATACCACATTTAATGCCTATTTAAATTATTTGACAATTTCTTTGAATATATTTTTCATTTTATATCTTATGTACTTTTATATGTATGTATGTCCATAAAAGTGTTCATTTCTATAATTATTTAAAGTCACCATTTTTTCTCTCCTCTACCAGATCCATAGCTACATGCAGCTGACCCCAAGCTGTGCCAGCACACCCCCTGTTATCTACTGGACTATAAACCAAATTGTCGACAAAAGGTCATTAGTTGCCTTCACAGGGTTCGCCCAGCCTAACACTTCCGTTTTAATCCTACCTCCAGAGACTCTAGACGCAGGTGATTACCTCATATATTTGGAGATTGCATTTCCCGGAGCTGGTCCGGAACACTGGAAAGACGACTACATGTTCCTGCGGATTGTGTATCCAGAGTTAGTCACGAAAATTGCCGGTGGCGATTTGATAACCGTAAAGCATGGGGAAGTTGTTTTTGTAGATGCTACAGCATCCAGAGACCCTCTAAGCACGTTGGTGGCTGATCAGTTGCTGATTGGCAGTTTTTCGTTCCAGTGGTGGAGCGCGTTACCATCAATGGACACTTTCTTGTCACAATACCCTGTCTCACTGTCAGTGCCCGGAGGTGGCATCAAGCAGGAGATATTTAATGGTTCCCAGTACTACCTGCTCCTAGATACCAACCTTTTCCCCGCAAACAGCCATGGTCTTGTCATGTTTACCCTTGTAAAAGGTAGCCGGAAATCGTCAATCGTTCAGTTAATAAAATTTGCATCTGGAGGTCTACCATTATCAATCCGGTAAGTTATGATCTAGAGTTTAAGTTTTTACAACATAAAGAAGTTGTAAATATAGTTAAGAATAAAAAAGTAATATTAAAATTGTATGTATAGGTTTTGATTTACATTTCATGAAAATAAAAATAGTTATTTTGTCTGTATATAAGTTCCTTTTATCAACTTTAATTCCTGATACAGGTGCTTACTGTTTGTTGTCTCAATTTGGTGGGGTATTTTTATTTAGACTTTGAAAAACCTTCAGGAAGTGCAAGGTTGGAGCACTCCACAAACTAGGTTTAAGCACCCCTGTCGGTCCTTTTGCCGACTGACCGTTTCAAGGCGGTAACTGATGTTTTTTTTCTTTTTGTGTGTTATGGCAGTTTGCCTAAATCAAATCTTATCTCTGGTATGGTGAAAGAGGGCATAATTTCTTTATAAACTTGAACTTAAGTCTAATTATGGACTTACACTACTTAATTGCTAGACAGTACAAATGGTAAAATAAATTGTTAGTGCAGATTACCTAGATGATAAATAGTGTGATCTCGAAAGTAAGCGATCATGCTGGTTTCTTAGTTTAAAAATAGCTAACCTTGCAGCGTAGCTCAGATAAAAAATACCTGTTTGTAATGATAAGTGGGATGTTATACTTCACTTTTCACATTAGTGCAGAGCATCAATGAACAGCTTTTAAAGAGGTCTTTTTAGGTAACAATACTTTTTTGGGGCTGTTTGAAGAACAAAACTTGGGTCCTAACTTATACCACCTTTAAGGTGTGAATATAATTACAGTATAGAAAATGCATTCTAACAATAACTTTATAATAAAGGCAGTAAACAATAGGTGTGTGACTGTTTTATTGTTTTAGACACATATACCTTAGAATTATAACATATGCATATTTTTTAAACTTGCCTTATAACAAATGCAATTTACCAATATCTTGATAATACACTGTTGAGACAATTTAACAGTGTTGCATTGTCGTACAAGTGGGATATATTATATTAAAAAAAAACACATAGATATACATTCAAATAGTATAATAAGATAATTCTATTATCTGAGGTATTATAACAACAGCCTGATGACTAATAATGCATTAATAGCAATTATATTGTTTCTAGATGTGTTTGACTGCTCTAGCAATATAACAGAAAATGCATTTATAACAGTTTGTTTCATGATGCATGTACAATGCCCTAACATTATAACAAATAATACATTTATAACAATTCTGTTGTTCAAGATACATGTAAAATGCTCTAGCATTATAACAAATAATGCATTTATAATATTCTTTGTTACTAGATGCTGTGTACAACTGCTCCAGCATTATAACAAATACTGCATTTATAACAATTTGTTTCTTGGTGTGTGTACATTGCCCTAGCATTATAACAAATCATACATTTATAACAATTTTATTGTTTCCAGATACATGTACAATGCTTTAGCATCATAACAAATAATGCATTTGTAATACTTCTTTGTTTCTAGTTGCGTGCACAACTGTTCTAGCATTGTAACAAATCATACATTTATAGCAATACATTGTTTCTAGATGAGTATACTACCCAAGCATTAGAATAAAGCATTTGTAACATTCTTTCGTTCCTTGATACATGTACAATGTTCTAGCATTATAACAGATACTGCATTTAGATATTATAATTCTATTTCTAGATGCGTGTACAACTGCCCTGTAGCACGTGACCGGAAGTATAACTTCGACAAACTTGAGCTTGATTCCATCCTGCCAGACTCTGTCACCGATATCTCTGGATTCACCTTCAGGTGGAGAATCCAAGTTAGGAGAAATGTGTTTGGTATCTGGCTGATCCAGTCCTATTTTACATCCCAACATAGAACAGGTATCATTCCGTATAGTTTATTGATAGAGAGATAGACAAACAGTAGCGGTATGACTCCTGGTGATGCCTAATCATAAATAAAGCTCCTGGCATGGAAAGTTCAGGCTGGTGCTGAACCAGTGATACTGTAGGGTTTTGTTTGTTAGGTTATGGTCACACCAACAATATTTTAGTTACTTGAAGACAGTGTCCACTTGAAGCAATTGTTCTACTGACATCACTGTGTTGAGCATGCTATGAACATCTGATCATTATACCACTGGCAGTCACAGTATCCTGACACCCAGCTTGTGTGACTATCCTTTATATTTGCTTGAGCATTGGCAAAGGAGCTATAGTACTACTATATTTATGGCCTTCTATGTAGCAGTTAGTGTTTGAACCTGGGCCTTCTCACACCTGCAACCGAAGCCCTACTGATTTTGCTGCTACGTTCAGTCTGTGTATGGTATCATGCCATGCATTCAGTGTATATTAAATATAGATACATATGTATAAAGATAGATAGGGCCATATGTGCCTCAAATGACCACATAGATGTAGCCTCATCTACAGATGGCTTAAAGCCAGTGTTTTGATAAACTACAACTGGTATTTCAAACTGTAAAGAGTCTGGTGGTGATATGTCCAATTGACTTCTCCTGGGTTTAAAAAGGTGTTAATTTACACTTTCAATATTTGGAAACAACAAATTTGCTAAGTTAAAAAAGCAAATACTTGACAAAAACAAATGTAAACTGTGAATGATACCAACCTCCTTTGGTAACAATTTACCCAGATCTATGCACATATAAATTTACTCTGCGCACATGATGAAAACTGCATATTTGTCTGACAGTTAAGGAAAAAATTATTCTCTGAGACATTTGGCTGAAAGAAAAGGAAACATTTTATGCTTCATAATAAAATCAGCAATTTTAAGTTAAACAGCAACATATTTCAGTTATTTTCTTTCATGCTTGAATCAGATCATTTTTCAATGAAAATAATTCAGTCAAATCTGATTGTGTCAATTAAATGGGGTTGAGTTTGTTTGTTTTTCAGATAAATTGAAAAAATGACGACCATCACTTTTTTTTTGCTTAATTTCAAATCTTTTTGCCTAAACTCAATGATTTGGTTGTATTTATTTTCATATTTAATAAAAATATAAATTATAATTAAAATATATTTTATAATAGCATGTGTTTTTTGACTAAATATATTTTTGGTCAAAAATGTCAAACTCTAAAGTTACTTAGAACCAAGTCATGACAAGCAACACAAAGCAATGTACTTTTTTTAATAATATCTTTGCAGTTAATATGAAATAAAAATACCTTTATTATACAATTTATGCAAACAGATTTGAAACTAAGCACAAAAATGTTATGGCCGTTATTTTTTCCAGTAATTTGAAAAAGAGCCTTTTAGTCATTTTTTTTCTAGAAGTCCATGTTTCTACTGAGTGCTTATGGTTCGAACCGGATATGTGTCTTGGCTGCTCATCAACCAATAAAAGGGTGCTTTTTGACCAAAATGAGACAATGCCAAACTATCTTTTTCTCAATAGAAACATTTGTTGTATGTTCTTTGAAAAGCATTTCACTTCTTTTAATTCCTCAGGCTTCCGGACGAGGTCTTTAGGTTTGAACAAAGGAGCACTGGCTATGGGGGATTCATACAAGATTTCACTGACAGTATCTGCTCCAGGCTACACAACCAGTATTGCCAGTCTTTATGTATACGTCAATTATCGGCCACGGGGTGGTAATTGCACCCTAAATGCAGGAACAGGTATGGAGAAAACAATGTTTACTTTTTTATGAGCAAACACTCGTTACAACAATCACACTCTAGTTTAAAGCTATCTTGTTACTGTTGGTCTGGTTTGCATGTTTAAACTTTGCACCCATGTTACACCCTCAAGGGCAATCGGAACTCCTCGGGTAATTCCATCCTCGGAACAATCATTTCTCGAATGTATCTGTTGCAATGATGCTTACTGAAATCACAATCATTTTGTTCGCCGGAAGTCGAAAGAAGAACATGCCTTAAATGTAGTTCGCACAAAATAAAAACAACATCGTGACTGCTGCGCTGGGTTAATTAAAATCGGATGATTTAAATTTGAAGACGCCGTAAATTAAAGTTTTACAGGCATCGTACTGTACTGAGCTGTCAACCGAGCTGTCATCTTTGTTTTGATGCTGTCGCAAAAGTAGCTCCATTTAGGGAAATGGCCGAGGTGATCCAACTACCTACATACATCGGAGAGATGATTTTTTAATTATCCGAGGTGTTCCGATTACCTCAAGGATTCTTTTTTGGAGTGTTAGAACCTCTGGGTTGTCACTGACACAGGACTGTGGTGGGTCAAGAAAATATTTTATTAAAGCAACATAATGTACAGCTCTGGCCATGTCCATGTCATGTAAGTCCTGTCAGGTACATGTATATCGACCAATATACATAAATAGAGGATCTGATATGAATGTTCATTAGATACTGAAAATATTAAAAAAGTTGGATGAAATGATTTGAAACAAAGGTCTGCAAAGTACCATTTTAGACGAGTTTAATATTTTCAGTATCTAATGAACACAAATATAAGATTCTGTTCATCACATAACCATCAGCTGTTTTTTGTTTACAATGCATCATCTTTTTATAGTACGAACACTTGGCCTTGACATGTGTAATTCGGTTTGTGAGAATCCACACAAAAAATAGTTCCACTCTTTACTTGACCATTGTCCATAAAACAGGGAACAGATTCATTTATAACATGAATAAAATGTTATTTTTTTATTAATTAAAATGAATTTCTTCAACAAAATGCATAAAAGAGCGACAACAAATTGATCAGGAAATGGCATATACACTATACATACTTAATGACATCACACTACGATAACTAACTAGTGTGTTACCAATAATAATGTGTGAGTGTTATGTCACGCCCGCACGGTACGTTATTTGATAAAAATAAATAACAAATGATATAACAAACAATTCAACGGAATAATAATTCAGTACCAGCTATACTAACCTGAAAAGACACAGGTGATGGTTAGAGAAATTATTTAATTCATACAGCATATTGGAAGACTCTTAGTCTTACCATGAACATCATCTAGTAAGTAATGCGCACTTGTACAGGATAGACCCAACTGCAGTGATTTCTGGTTAGCATTTTCATGTATGTTCATGATGACGTATTATTCAAGGGATAGGTGAAGGGAAATTATAAGGATAGTAGAAGGGGTTGGTAAAATGAAGTTAGTGGGTAAGTAAAAGGAAAAGTTTAGATGAGTTGTAATGAAGATAACAAGCACATACAATGACAAATACTTAAATAGAAGGTAAAAAATAGGAAGGCAGGCAGAAAATGACACGTCACAGGATTGTCCTTTTGCAACCTGTGAGACACACAAAAAAAATAAATGTGTTGAGCCTGTATAAGATTTGGGTTAAAAAAATCATCTTCAATTACTTTATGTGAAAATTTTGTCCTTAAAAAGTTATCCCATGAGAATAAAAAGCAGTGGACAACGTTTCAAGCTTTTGTAGCTGACAGAAACGACTACCTACCATTTATATTGTCAAAACATTTGACTGGATATCACTAAGTTTATCTGGCAAGGCTTTATCCTGCACATTCTCGCGTTAAAGCAGGATAAATCTCTCTTGCTTACGCTCAAGAAAATATGAGATATATCTCGCTTGCTGACACTCGAGCAAATATGGGGTATATCGCCCTAACTAACACTCAAGTAAATATTGGGTATATCTCCCTTGCAAATGCTGAAGTAAAATCAGGTTTATCTCCCTTGCTAATGCTCAAGCAAATATGGGGTATATATCCCTTGCTAATGCTCAAGCAAACATGAGGTAAAACGCCCTTGCAAACACTCAAGTAAAATGGAGTATATCTCCCTTGCAAACACTCAAGTAAAATGGAGTATATCTCCCTTGCAAACACATAAGTAAAATGGAGTATATTTCCCTGGCTAATGCTCAAGTGAAAATGGGGTATATCTCCCTGGCTAATGCTCAAGTGAATATGGGATATATCTCCCTTACTAATACTCAAGTAAATATGTGGTATATCTCCCTTGCTAATGCTCAAGCAAATATCAGGTTCATGTATCAACCTTGCTAATGCTCAAGCAAATATAAGAGTACTTCCATGACTGTTCTGACATGGATTATAAGCATACAAGGTTTGTCCTGGAAGGGACCTTAATCATAAAAACAAAGACTCCTGTCTTTCTGTGAAATGTACATCAGCTGAAATTTGTCTTGTCGGCTTTAAGATATCCTTAGCAGACACTGTGTTTTCCTTCTCCATAATGCTTGGTGCTTGAAAAATAATAAACTGTACCAGAAAGCTTTTTTTGTTTCAATAAATTAAAAAGCTGTAAATACACCAGCCACAAAAAAATATTGGAAAAGAGTCAAATGTGAAAAGCAAAAAAAACAAAGCATGTGTGTTTTTTTCAAACCCAGGACCTCTTGTATGGCAGCTCTTTGGGTAATATTGTATAAATTCATTAAAAATTAACGATGGACAGTGTTATTAACAATTTCCATTCTCACTGACAAAAAATACTAAATAAATTTACTGTGCCTTATTTTCTGATATATGCACAATAAAACTGATGATTAATTTCCATATTGTTTTTTTTAATTAAATTCATTTCAGTTTTATATGATTATTTCATGCTTATGCAATGAGACTCGAAATTTATTGGTAAATTGTTCTTTAAAAGTATCCAATATCCAGGTTGTTATGGTATTTTATTACAAATAATGCCTGAAAACAATCAATTTGTTTTGAAGGTACTTGGGTATTATTGTCTTATGCCCATGGCCTTTGTGGATAGATTACTATGCATCTGAACTGAATACCATGTATTATTCTACAATATATCATGCAAAACAAAAATCTATGCCTATTCTAACACATTTATTTGACTCTAAAATAATAATAATGTAGGTTAAAAATACATTGGTGATATTGATAGTTTATAGCAAATACATATACATTAAGCAGGCTGTCTGACACACAATGTCAGTATGTCAAAATGTCCTTGATATGCATGCCTTAAATCAACATTCTGCTAGCAAACAATGGCAGTTTGTCAAAATGTCCTTTATATGCCTATAATCAACTTTCTGCTAGCAAACAATGTCAGTATGTCAAAATGTCCTTAATATGCCTTTAATCAACATTCTGCTAACAAACAATGGCAGTATATCAAAATGTCCTTAATATGCCTTAAATTAACATTCTGCTAGCAAACAATGTCAGCATGTCAAAATGTCCTTAATATGCCTTTAATCAACATTCTGCTAACAAACAATGGCAGTATATCAAAATGTCCTTAATATGCCTTAAATTAACATTCTGCTAGCTTGCAAACAAACATTGTCAGTATGTCAAAATGTCTTTAATATGCCTTAAATTAACATTCTGGTAGCACACAAACAATATCAGTTATCAAAATGTCCTTAATATGCTTTAAATTAACATTCTGCTAAAACACAAACAATGTCAGTATGTCAAAATGTCCTTAATATGCCTTTAATCAACATTCTGCTAGCACACAAACAATGTCAGTATGTCAAAATGTCCTTAATATGCCTTTAATCAACATTCTGCTAGCACACAAACAATGTCAGTATGTCAAAATGTCCTTTATATGCCTTAAATCAACATTCTGCTAGCAAACAATGTCAGTATGTCAAAATGTCCTTTATATGTCTTTAATCAACATTCTGCTAACACACAAACAATGTCAGTATGAAAAATGTCCTTTATTTGCCTTCAATCAACATTCTGCTAGCAAACAATGTCCGTATATCAAAATGTCCTTAATATGCCTTAAACATTCTGCTAGCTAGAAAACAAACAATATCAGTATGTCAAAATGTACTTTATATGCCTTCAATCAACATTCTGCAAGCTAGCAAACAAACAATGTCAGTATGTCAAAATGTACTTTATATGCCTTAAACATTCTGCTAGCTAGCAAACGAACAATATCAGTATGTCAAAATGTCCTTAATATGCCTTAAACATTCTGCTAGCTAGAAAACAAACAATGTCAGTATGTCAAAATGTACTTTCTATGCCTTCAATCAACATTCTACAAGTTAGCAAACAAACAATGTCAGTATGTCAAAATGTACTTTATATGCCTTAAACATTCTGCTAGCTAGCAAACAAACAATATCAGTATGTCAAAATGTACTTTATATGCCTTAAACATTCTGCTAGCTAGCAAACAAACAATATCAGTATGTCAAAATGTACTTTATATGCCTTAAACATTCTGCTAGCTAGCAAACACACAATGTCAGTATGTCAAAATATTCCTATATGCCTTTAATCAACATTCTATGAGTTTGTTTTCCCGTTATGTGCTCAAGGGGTTGCGGCCAAGGACTGGATGACCCTTTCCTGTGGCGGATGGAAGGGCCCAGATGACAGAAGAACAAATAACGATGCTCTTGATGTTAACCCGGTCCTGTTCTTTGATATCGTCCAGGTCACTGCCGGAGCCTTTGTCAGGGAAGAGCCTATTCTTCAGACAAGTATGAACTAGTGTAGTTTGTTGTTTGTTTGTTTGAATATAAACAATTTAAATCTGCATTTTGTCATTGAATGTATGTGTGATTTATTATAATAATGATATACAGTTGAATTTTGCTTAAAATTTATCCTAAGTAATTTGCTTTATGTTTTGAAGTAGATAGTTTGAAAGTGTAGTATGGATTTACATGCATAACCTGTATAACTATATGATGTAAAATTTACTTGAACAAAAAATGGTATTACAAGGGAGATAATTCAATAAAATTGACAAAATTATGTTATATTCCTTCTAAAATGAAATTTTTTTTCTTAGGGGCCAAGAAGACGTTTTTGATTATGAAGGTGGGGGATCCACTCAACAGCTACCAGACACAGATCCGGGTGCAAGTTACTGACATGTATCTCGCAAGTAATCAGATAGTCATAAACGTAGCGGTAAGTAAGTCATGATCAGTTGAAATTTTTAAATTTTACCCACTTGCGATGTTTTGTCATAAATGATGTCATTATGGAATTCATTTTAAGAATGAAGCATTGATTTTTGACATTCATTGGTTCATCAGCTGTATATTCAGAGGGAGTAAAAGAGACATTAATCCATAAGATCCTGCATGCACACCAAGGCATTTTCTTCATGCATAAACATTTTCTAAATTAAGTCACTTTTGACATATTTACGAAGTAAATTTATTTTTGAAGATGACCTTCACAAAAAGACCAACAGAGCTCATCAACTGATGAATATCAGCAATCCATGATATATTATGTTATATTTGCACTCTTTTGACATTAGATTGATTGAAATGTAATTAGAATAAAATTCATATTAAATAAAAAATGTAAATAAAATATTTATAGCCAACAAAATAGCTTTTATTGTGCTAGACAGCATAAAAATTATTCAGGACTTGTTCACCATTTAAGCCACACCTTCCAAGTTTTAGTTTAAAATGTACGTAGGAGCAAAGTTAAGCTAGCATTCCCTTGATGAACTCCAAAGTGAAGATTACTACAAAAATGATATAATTTTTAAGTGCAGACTAAGTATTTGATGTTCAAGTGATTAGCTTGTGATAAAATTAAATTAAATGTCAATGAATGACTGATATCTCAAATGATATATTCATTATTGACAGTCCACACCAGCATTTCCCTGGTATGATGTGATGCCGAGTGAAGCAGGTGCTACTCTGGTAAGGAGTTACAGCACTGTGGACTTTGTTGAGGATGCCAACCAGCTGACAGCAATGGGCAAATATGACATGATCATCTCTCTCATCGCCAGTGTGTGCAGCCACTTCCATCTTATAGTGGTGAGGATGTTGTCATCATCTGCAGCAGCATAGTTATTATTATCACCAGTCTACTGCTCATCATCATTATCACTATTATAATCATCATTACCATCATCATAATCCTCATTATCTTTATCAGCAGCAGCTTTGTCATCCTCCTTCACATCCTTTCTCAGCATTAATTTACTTCAGCTCGATCAAAGGCAGCAACAAATTCATCTAAACAACAATAGCTACAATTTCAGAAACAATTTTTTTTCAGCAGAAATTAAATTTTGGTAGTTTATTTCATATTGCTTCTGAAATCAAATATTGGCATCATTATATACAAGTCAAGCAAATTGTACATGTAAATTTGATGACCTACATTATTGTTAAGCAATGTTACATGTAAATTTGATGACCTACATTATTTTTAAGCAAATGCTACATGTAAATTTGATGACCTACATTATTGTTAAGCAAATGGTACATATTAATTTGATGACCTACATTATTGTTAAGCAAATGCTACATGTAAGTGGATGACTTACATTACAGTTAAGCATGTACTACATGTAAGTGGATGACTTACATTACAGTTAAGCATGTACTACATGTAAATGGATGACTTACATTACAGTTAAGCACATGCTACATGTAAATGGATGACTTACATTAAAGTTAAGTATATGCTACATGTAAATGGATGACTAACATTACAGTTAAGCAAATGCTACATGTAAATGGATGACTTACATTACAGTTAAGCATGTGCTACATGTAAATGGATGACTAACATTACAGTTAAGCATATGCTACATGTAAATGGATGACTTACATTAAAGTTAAGTATATGCTACATGTAAATGGATGACTTACATTAAAGTTAAGTATATGCTACATGTAAATGGATGACTAACATTACAGTTAAGCAAATGCTACATGTAAATGGATGTCCTACATTACAGTTAAGCATGTACTACATGTAAATGGATGACTAACATTACAGTTAAGCAAATGCTACATGTAAATGGATGTCCTACATTACAGTTAAGCATGTACTACATGTAAATGGATGACTAACATTACAGTTAAGCAAATGCTACATGTAAATGGATGTCCTACATTACAGTTAAGCATGTACTACATGTAAATGGATGACTAACATTACAGTTAAGCAAATGCTACATGTAAATGGATGTCCTACATTACAGTTAAGCATGTACTACATGTAAATGGATGACTAACATTACAGTTAAGCATATGCTACATGTAAATGGATGACTTACATTAAAGTTAAGTATATGCTACATGTAAATGGATGACTTACATTAAAGTTAAGTATATGCTACATGTAAATGGATGACTAACATTACAGTTAAGCAAATGCTACATGTAAATGGATGACTAACATTACAGTTAAGTATATGCTACATGTAAATGGATGACTAACATTACAGTTAAGCACGTGCTACATGTAAATGGATGACTAACTTTACAGTTAAGCAAATGCTACATGTAAATGGATGACTAACATTACAGTTAAGCACGTGCTACATGTAAATGGATGACTAACATTACAGTTAAGCATATGCTACATGTAAATGGATGACTTACATTAAAGTTAAGTATATGCTACATGTAAATGGATGACTAACATTACAGTTAAGCACATGCTACATGTAAATGGATGACTTACATTAAAGTTAAGTATATGCTACATGTAAATGGATGACTAACATTACAGTTAAGCATGTGCTACATGTAAATGGATGACTTACATTAAAGTTAAGTATATGCTACATGTAAATGGATGACTAACATTACAGTTAAGTATATGCTACATGTAAATGGATGACTTACATTAAAGTTAAGTATATGCTACATGTAAATGGATGACTAACATTACAGTTAAGCAAATGCTACATGTAAATGGATGTCCTACATTACAGTTAAGCATGTGCTACATGTAAATGGATTACCAAAATTACAGTTAAACATGTGCTACATGTAAATGGATGAAACATTACAGTTAAGCACATGCTACATGTAAATGGATGACTAACATTACAGTTAAGTATATGCTACATGTAAATGGATGACTAACATTAAAGTTAAGTATATGCTACATGTAAATGGATGACTAACATTACAGTTAAGCACGTGCTACATGTAAATGGATTACTAACATTACAGTTAAGCAAATGCTACATGTAAATGGATGTCCTACATTACAGTTAAGCATGTGCTACATGTAAATGGATTACCAAAATTACAGTTAAACATGTGCTACATGTAAATGGATGAAACATTACAGTTGAGCACATGCTACATGTAAATGGAAGACCTACATTACAGTCAAGCACATGCTACATGTAAATAGATGACTAACCTTATAGTTTAGCATGTGCTACAGGTAAATGGATGACTAACATTACAGTTAAGCACATGCTACATGGAAATGGAAGACCTACATTACAGTTAAGCATGTGCTACATGGAAATGGAAGACCTACATTACAGTTAAGCACATGCTACATGTAAATGGATGACCTACATTATGATAAAGCACATTCCACTTGTAAATAGATGACGTGCATTATTAAACACATGCTGCATGTTAACTGTTAATCTTCAAAACACTAAAAAACATAGGTTTTTTTCAGCTTGTGTAAGGGTATATTAGTCCATGACCTAGTTTGTAGATGAGTTAAGACATATAAAACAAAATACTATAAAATCCAGAAGTATAAAAAATAGTAAGAAAAATAACATAAGAACTAATTTAAAAAACGGGAACCATTTTCCTATTCACTTGACAGCTGCCAGTGCCAACGCCACCAGTCCCCTACCTTCCTGACGCTAATACCATCCTAGATCTGAGCTCAAATGGAACCAAGCCCCTGGGTACGATTGACGAGGCTCTGGTGTCAACATCAAACCTGACCATCGACCCCGCAACAATCGCCATACAGGAGGTAGGTGTTGTTTTTTTCTTAAAGAGAGTGTTTGATAGCATGTTTATCCAGGGCAGCAACTGGTGGAATTGGATAAGAGCTAATATTAGTATTAACTTATAGTGTGCATACAATCAAAGCGTTCAGAAGCAATCTATTGGCAGTGTAAGTTTTCTCCCTTTATGCAATTACAGTTGTGCAAACAATGGTCACACTTATTCCATAGTAAATCAAATGTACAATGCAATGGTTATTGGAAAGCAGGTTAGTCTTCAGCTGCAAATAAACACCTCCTCTAAAATATAGATTATGCATCAGGACATTAAGTTACATCAGAGTCTCTAACATTCGATAATAGGAACTATTTTATTAAACATTATATATTATTTTGAAACTTTAAGTTAGGTCTAAAATAAATGCCCATACATTCTACTGGATTCGACTTAAATAAACTTTGTTTGAAACTAACTACTGCTGCTTACGCCCCTGTGATCTGAATTTAAAAATCCTGAGTGTGCCATTCCTCTACGAACGCGTGTGGTAGGTTTAGACTGAGATGATACGATTGTTATTACATACCCTGGTTCAGAGCCACAGAATGCTACGCGGAATGTCGCTAATATCTCGGCCTAGTAGATATAGTTGATGGAAGGTCAGTGGAACACTATTTCTAATAGCAGTTTGCTTTCCATTTTGACCCTTTTCTCTGTTCAATGAGCAATATTCATACACAACATAATGAACTTCCAGTTTAAACAGATAACAATAGTAATGTTAACAATGGAAATGTATAGTCTCCTTAGACAAACATATTTGTTCTGTACATGCACTACTTCTTCCCAGGCATGAATAACTGACCACGAGTAGTCAAGTTCATGCAGGGTCAATCCTTTGTGCTTCTGAAATCCAGCTCTCATAACACTGGATGGTGTTGCAAGAGACACCGCCCAAAAACAATTCAAGATTCAAATAAGACAGCAAGATGCTTACGTTAGTCTAGATAAAACCAACACATTGTTGAATGAATAAGTCTTAACGTTATCTAAAAAAAATCGGCCAGTCAGTTTAAAACTTATTCCAAATAACACTGTTTGTATGATTTGTAATTTAATTACTGTATAAATGTTATTAAAATTATTAAAAATATCATGCAGATATTTACTGTTTACTCAAAGGAATTAAGTATTTTTTAAAATAAAAAATGACTGAAATGTTTCATGAAGGGAACAGACAAATGTGTCTTTTTGACATTACCTGTTTAGTCTTTAATTGTTGCTAAGAAAACCATCATTGTTTTTCTGTGTGTTACATATTGGGAACTTTTGAATGGTTTAAGAATAAGAGTTTTAACATTTCTTTATCAAAAACTACTACTATATTTGTTAAAGGACCTTCAAAATATTACTCACTTACTAAGGGGGTTGATTTTGATTACAAAAAACGACATAAAAACTACAAAAAGCTTGATGCTTATGATGCATCCAAACTAAACTGAGCTAAATGCAGCAATTAATGAGGTATAAGGTCTTATTTCACTTTCCTTTTCTTTGCATTAGGACTACTGGCTGACAGAACTTTGAGGATAATTATGTTAACACCAACACCAGATATTATACACCAACACCACTGGATAATTTACACTTTATTATCACTCCACAATATGATTCACACAGATAAAATACTAACAACGTTGCTAAGTAAGTACATGACGTCATGATGTCACAATGACGTCAATTAATGTTGTTTCTAAAAGAAGAGTATTCTAACATAAACTAGAGTTGTAGAACATGACTTTAACATTCATTATATTTTCTTTTCTTTTTGAGTATGTGTTAATAAAATTAAATTAATGAAATAAATTAATATGAACAGTCTAGATAAACTCTTCGGAAAATCGCCCTCCATGGAACACTTCCAGCAGGTTGTAACTGGAAGCTCCTCGTTTGGTTATGCAGTCTGCAAGGTGATATTTTCCGGGACACCATCGGATATCTTTGACTTCGTTCCTGGATAAAGATTCATTGATGGCTGCTATGTCGATCCGCAGGCGCTTGTCATCAACTAACTTCGTGGAATTTAAAGCATCAATGACACTTTTATTGTCAACATAAGCAATTATTGGTATGATGTTCCTTTGAAGCTTCATAATATCCTGCAGCATCTGTCTATAGTAGTATCCACATTCAAGGCCTTCTTGTAGACTGAGCGTCTCAGCAGCAATTGTTGAACGAACGACCCGTTTGATCTTGTTTGTATGCCAAGCAAGTGGGCAACATTTTCCCTGATTGTCTGCTAACCACACAACATAGGCCGCTGTACTTCCAGTCCCATTGTTGATGTTGCACAGAGATGCATCTGTGAATACCACAATCCTCCAGTCACTGACATTTCTGCTTAGTCTTGGAAATGCTATCATAGATCTCACATCTTTCAATCTGTTGACTGTTTTTACTGCCCTTGACAAATCACCTACAGTTGCTTGTTTGAGCTTGGTACTCAGGTCTATGAGTTCAAAAGCCATGTCTGGTCTAGTTCCCTGTACGGCCCAGTTCATCTGGCCAACAATTTGTCTGTAGGTAGATTGTTCTTCAGCTGTGAGTAAGTCTTCTTTCTGTTGCACCCTCTTTGTATCTAAACTCTGGCTCCTTATATTTCCTACATATCTGGATTGGTCAAGCAAAATTTCACTGGACTGTTGCATAACTCTGAACCCTATATAATCAAAATTGCCTTCCTCTACTTTTCCTGCTACAAATCTTTTTCGCAGATTCATCATAATTCTCTCAAGGTTTTTATCTCCAGCATGTAGAAAATCATCAATATGGCAACATATTACACCACTCAACTTTCCATTTGTATGCAAAAAAAACATTGCAGGATCCATTTTTGACATTTGACATCCAAGTTTCAGTAATACTTCCTTTACACTCAGATAAAACTGTCTTGCACCATCCTTGAGTCTATACAGTCCATGCTGTAACTTCCAGACAACTCCTTCAGCAGTTTCACACTCCTTTGGGGGCTTTATGTACACGTCCCTCTTTATCTCTTGACCCTGTAAAAATGCAGATTTAATGTCGGTGGTCTTGACAATCCAGTTGTTAATGGATGCAAAAGAAAGAAACATTCTCATAGTTCCTTTTCCCACTGTTGGACTATCACTTTGCAACAGGAATTCTTCTTCAAAGCCTCTAACAACAAGACGTGCTTTAGTCTGTTCATTCTTTGTAGTTATGACCCATCTAGTTGATAATGTATTTTGGCCACCATCTCTGACTTCCACATATGTGCCGAATTGTTTCAATTTTTGTAACTCTTCAAATTTTGCCCCTAAAACATTATCATTGTTCTCCAGCACTAGATTCACATTATCAGTCATCATTTCCCATTCAACTTCATCCAGATTGATGCTCTTTACTGGTATCTTCCATAACGTTGTACCAGTGTTTGTTCTTCCCCGTTGCCTTTCCTGCCCTTCCTAGAACTTTTGCCTGGATCCAAACATCAGTGTCTTGTGTTTTATACTGAATGTTATCATTGGGTTTCAGTATCTTTCTATCTTGTCTGGTATCTTTTGTCCGTCTATCTCTATCTGTCCCTACAATTGGTGTTTCCTCTAACCTTGTTGGTAAATCATCATTCACACTTCTGGCAGGAAGTTCTTCAGAAATTATCTGTTGATCATCTGTGTTTGAAATTTCTTGCGGAATGTTGGCCCCTTCTGCATCTGCGCTTTGATCATTGTTGACTCTGTTTTCTCTGTCCAAAAAATTGTTGACCTTTTGTAGTGTGTTGGGAGATACACGCAGAAACACTGCTCCATGTCGCACAAACACCACTTTCCCAACTTGGAAAACTACTTTTCCCGGTCCAAGCCAACGTTCTCCACCTTCTCTCTTGTAAAACACACTGTCTCCATGTTCAAACACTTGTTCTGAAGCTCTTATTTTATTCCTAAGTGCTCTTCTTACTCTTTCATCAGCTTCAGACTGTATAAAAGCCCTTCGAGTTGCATGTAGTATATTCAGATGCTTTGCGAAAACTTCACTGTTCGTCGATCCTTGTAAAGCCAGCAAATTTTCACTCATGATGTTTGGAATGTTTGGATTCTGGCCAAAGACAAGTTGATGGCTGCTGTATCCATTCCACATTTGCAAAGAATTTCTAGCCATATTTGCCCATGATAGAAGTGTCTGCAAGTTTACCTTTTCATTATCTGCATGAAGCTTGGTTAACATCATATCCGTAATTGCATGCACTCTTTCACACAAACCATTCTGAAATGGACTTTCAGCTGCAGTTGTACATAACTGAATGTTCAGTATGGATGCAATCTCCCTTACCTCATCCGAATTGAACTCCCCTCCATTGTCTGTCATCAAAGATCCCATCACTCCAAATCTCCCAACCCATTCTTTCATTAAAGCATCTATGACATTACTCGGCTTCTTTCTGTCGATGAAAGTTGACAACGTGTATCTTGACCACATGTCTATGATCATTGATGTGTAAAATCCATTGCCCATTCCATTGTTTTAGATCCATTGCAACCTTTTCATTGAACCTGGAGGCCATTGGCATACCTATCAATGGCCTGGAAGGAGTCTTGGCATATACTTTACAAAGTTCACACCTGTTTTCTATCTGGTCAAGATCTGCTTCTTACTCAGTTTTCCATATTTCAGCATCCTTCAAAAGTGCTGCCAGCCTTTTCTTTGGAGGATGTGCAAATTGTCTGTGCAGTTTCAGAAGGGTTTTGTGCTTCTCATGCGGTTTTAAATTCTCAAAGTTGACTGCACACACTGTTTCCACTGGAACTTCTACTGTTTTGTCTATCGGAATGCAGTAATGGCCTGATGTTGTTAAGTTCAGTGCTACCTCTTTTCCCATAATTGTCACTGTATCATTTTCAAGATCCAATTTTATTGCTGCTTTCTTCATTGCCGTGCGAGAGAGTAGTAAAGGAATGTCTGACTCTACAACATCAGTGTTAATGGTTACAGCCTTTCCAGCAACTACAGCAGGTATGCTATATTTACCTTTCGATTTCAGGCAGGTCCCCCCTCCGAATTTAAACACTTTTTGGCCTTCTGATTGTAACACTTTCGCTCTGTCTGTATTGTCCAAAGATTCTATGTAATTGTCCAACCAACCTTTTCCACACACCGTACTGCTACAGGCACTGTCAAGGACTGCACAGTTTCGAGCATCAACCCCCAGCCTCCTGATCTCGTCTCTATCATAACCAGTAAAAAGAACAGCATGTTCTTCTTCCACTGCATTCACTCTCTTCATATTTTCCCAGCTATCAGGGCATGCAGGCAACAGATGACGATAAGACCCACATGATTTTCATGTCAAGGGTCTACCGTCTGGTCCCGTGGGATTTATGTTCTTTGTAAATCCCTTGCTTCGATTTCCTGTGACAAACTCTCCTCTCACAACACTTTTCCCCAGTTTGCCCCGTTTCCAATTTTCTCCTCTTCCACTACTGTAATTACCTTGATAGCCACTTCGTGTTTTTGAATACCCTGCTGCAAGCAAGGCCTCCTCATTTGCTGCCAGAAACGCTGGTTCAAGCTTGATGCTTGCCTGGTTGCATGATGATCCGATATCATTGCCCTTGAATTTCTTCAGTGACTTCTTGGCTTCCTTATAAAGTGTCTTCCTATTGTCATAGTTCATGCCAGTCAGTACTAACAACTTCTCTTCCTTTGAAATATTAGCCTTCTTAAGCAGTTTAAAAGCCAGTATCTCACTAGGCAGTGTCATTCCCTTCTTTTCTATTTTTCTATATTTAGAATCAAACATGGCCACAAATTCAGCTATTGATTGTCCTTCTAATCTTTTAAAATCTTCAAAATCCTCAAATTTTTCCAAACTATCAGTTAAATCATCCTTAGCGAGATGCTGGTCAAGGAAGTGAATGAGAACATTTAGCCCATCATAGCTTTTTAACTGGTCCAGATGAAGTTGGTCAAAAACTTTTTCACGAATTTGTGTCTCATCATTTTCCAGAAGTGTCAATGCAACAGCAATGCCTTGTTTTTCCTTGCTTAAGTCAGTTATTTCTCTCCATGCTAAAAGCTCTTGCTTAAATCTTTCATAGTTCTTTCCATTTCCGAAAACTGGAGGATTAATCCTGGTCACCATGCCGAATTCCTTGCTTGAAAGCTAAAATCTGTGTGTAAAATCCAAATTCACACTACACCACACTGATTTCCACCAAGGATTTCTTTATATGCCTCTGCTACCACTTGTTAACACCAACACCAGATATTATACGCCAACACCACTGGATAATTTACACTTTATTATCACTCCACAATATGATTCACACAGATAAAATACTAACAACGTTGCTAAGTAAGTACATGACGTCATGATGTCACAATGACGTCAATTAATGTTGTTTCTAAAAGAAGAGTATTCTAACATAAACTAGAGTTGTATAACAGGACTTTAACAAATTATGCAGGCCTTTGCCTATAAAACAGTCCTAAAACTTGTAACAAAGGAGCGCCTGTGGCCTAGTGGTAGAGTCATCAACTTGTAACTCCTTTGCCTGCTTAGCCTCTCACTGCATGGGTTTGAGTCTCATTCAGGATGAAGAACTTAGCTTAGGAAGATCTTCCAGCTGACCTGTGATGTATCATGGTTGTACTTAGACATTTGTCCAGGGTCTTTTACCACCCAAACAGCTGGACTTTTCTATAATGACCATTATTGTGTTGCTGAAATTATTTTAAACAAAACAAAACTTTTAACAAAACAAAGTGAAGACTAACTATTGCATAGGCAACTTTTTGCAGGTTCTTGAGAGTATGACAGCATTGTTGCGGGATGTGGTGGAGAGAAACATTGTAAATGGGAACCGAGGATCTGACAAACTCTTCACGTCCATGATCACAAACGCCTTTACAAACATAGCCTACAAGGACAACTTCATCAATCTACCGACTAAGGTCAGTTGTGAAAAGAATTTCAAAAGGTACACTACATTTCTTTATCTGCCTTTGTAAGTGATGTTTTTGCATTTTTGCACCACATGTTGACCTATTTATTGCAACTGTGTAATTTCGTAAACACAGTTAAAAGAATTTCAACTTGCGTGAGTCAATTGATTTAGTATTATAAATGTAAAAGCCAAGTTTCATAACATGCTCATATTAAAGATTGTCTGTATAAGTAAGTGTAAATTCTGTTGTGTTTTTTTTTATTCACTTACATTTTAAGAATAATATTACATTAATTGATTTAAATATGATTCTGTAGTATAATATATTTTGTTTTTATTGACCAGTTTTGTATAATATTTGCAGTCTGACCTTATATTTCTGGCACTGACTGTGGGCGAAGCTGCCCTGGAACCAGACCCCAACTCGATACAGGACCAGTCATCCATTATAGACAGGATGGCAGGGGGTAAGTCACTGTGCATACACATTGCTTATTAATAAGTGTCAAGTAGAAAATGAAGATCATTTTTGTTCACTGCCGCATTACCTAAACAAACAAAAATGAAACATTGAAAAATTGTCTTAATTTGGCTCATTTTAAATATAATAAAATTAACTATTGTGAAACAATAAAAAAACATACAAAACAATGATAAACAAGAACTATATGACACAGAAGAATGGCAAAAATTGACGGACTCCAACATGGGCCTAATTTTACTTTAAATAAACTCATAAATGGCAAGTTAAGTTATGCAGATAGCTGGTCCTAAATATTGTTTCAAAGAATGAAAATATATCAGCCTTGCATGTCTCAATGACACAGTCAACAGATGTTAAGTCTACTATGTAAGGCATAAGCTGGAGTTTCTAAAAGTCATTGTAAAAACGTATCTTTACATTTTTCTCATGAACATGCAGTATTGTGTCTTTCGATGTTTACCTGTAAAAAAAGGGAAAAAGGCAGGATAAAGGTTCATTCTGTTATGTGTTCAGACATGTTGTTTTTGACAAACATTCCTGAAAATACAAAATGCACCTTCTTGATAAGCAAAAAAACACCTTCTAGATTTATGAATCCAATTTTTCTCTTACAATGAGAAAACTCTGTCTATGCTTTTTTTAGATAAGTCCTTGCAAGAGTTTCCAGTTTCGAATGATTCAGAAGTCAAGCATTTTTATATTTTTGATTCTATTACATTTTGTTGTGTTTTTTTTTATTGTTCCTGTGCGAGCATATTTACATCTCCTAAGACCAGGGATTTACCAGATGACCATAAATCAAAGCACTTTACGCACAAAAAATAAATTCTGCATCCATGTGGATGCACAAAAAATGCCCAGAATAACTCATTTCGACATCAAATGTTTTGGTTATCGGCAGTTTGTCCTTGACATTTCCGATGCTATAAATCTCTTACCGCGTCATCATGTATGATAAAATTTACCAGCCAATCAATGTGCACTATTAAAATTAAAAGCCAATAGTTTAATCGCGTTCGCTTACAGCTGATGTTGCTTTTAGGAATCGCTGTACTGTTCGGATGCATTAACGTGTTTGGAAATCTTATTCAGTGTTTATTTACATATACTCATAAAGCCATTATATGGCTATAATGTTCGAATTTCTACTACCTACTACTAAATGACCTTGGACACCCCCCAAATTTTCATGCTAGGACCCCTGTTGTCATAGATCCTGCATGCAGTGGACCCATTAAATAAAAAAGGCATGTAAATCCCCGTAAGTCTATTTAAAATGTCATGGAGAAGTTAAAATACTGTATCTTCCAGCATTTATATTTAATTTGTGATTGATAAGACATCTGGGACAGCTGTAATTGTATGCTTGTGTTCCCCAAACTAATTATCGGGCCACTTTGTTCATTAAGATTCAAAACAATATGTACTGTACCACTTTGTGATAACACACTTAACTGCCCTTCTATACAATTTTAATTTATTAGCTGTGCTCTTATATATTTGATATAATATATATTGTAATATTATAATAATCTGTATTGCCAACTGCATGTGTAAGGTTTTATCTGTTTATCAACTTACTGTGTTTCAATATATTTTCAGAGATTTACAACATGTTCCAGGCTGTTGTAAACTCTGTGGTTCCCAACAAGCTTAAAGAAGCCCGACCCGTGTCAGACTACAAACAAGCCCAGTCAGAGGTACAACGTGAAACGCAGTGTTGAACAATAATTAGTCGCTGACTTGTCATTACATCAATCTGACTCCTCAAACTCTTAATTCTTGGTATCAAGTCCTGGTCAGTTCAAACAGACCTTCTTTTTTTATACCATTTTGGGGGTCAAAATTTGGCCCCATTCGCCTTATGAAAAAGTACATATTTTTCCCCAATTTTATCTCAAAAGTTCCGTTGTCAAATATTGATTTTCATTTTAAAAAGAAAAAAAAAGATGGACATTGATGCCATTATTACAATCTATATGCTCAATAGATGAAACATTGTGAAGTGAAAAACATTATGGCTGTCTGGCAACAGAGATTGTGTTTTTTGTTAATATTTTCATCATTACTAAAATTTTTCCTATCTGCAGGCTTTCAAGCGGGCCCTACTTTTCCTACTTTTCCCTACTTTTTTGAGTTTGGCCCTACTTTTCCCTACTTTTTTTTTTAGAGCCCTACTATCCCTACTTTTTGAGAAAAAAAGTCATATTTAACTTTTTTACATAATCTTACATGAATATAAATTTGTTTTAAAATAAAAGTTAGTACATTTTTCTGCATTTTTCTTTTAAAAACTAGTTGCTAGTATATTTCAAGGACACAAAGGATGGTACCAGTAGTTGGTCTTCAGTGGTGCAGGGAGATTCCATTATAAGGATGGTTGGAGCTGACAAGACATTAAGCCAGACAAGGTTTATCGCCCAACTCATCTTTGTGGAATCCCTATTGAGACACTGAAGACCACTTTGCAGGTGCCATGAACATGTTAGTAGGTGTTTTTTTGCAGCTGAATGGTAAATAGACAGCCCTATTATCCCTACTTTTTTAATTCTCCTATCTGAAATTTTTCCCCTCTTGCAAGGACCTACCACCTTTCCGCCAGAGCCCCCAAAACAGGACTGTATCATATCTGTGAGAAATAAAAACTACAGGATATAATGTGATACTTTTCTATTTTCAAGCCATTTGTTATTCAGTCCTAAGACAGATAGGGTTGTTTTGCTGTGCTTGTAAGGATGTCACACTTTCTTCAGGATAAGGACTTAATTTTGCGACAATGAAATGATCCTTATTTCAAGCTCTTTTATTTGCCAGCTGCAAAATCATATTGTGACAATTTGGAAAAACTAGGAATGGGATGCCAGCAAGATCTTTAGGAAGGATTATACCAGTAAATTTATTTTAAACATACTGTCAATATGATTTAACACATGGTTGGCCAGCTATGCAACCTTATATAAAAGTACAGGATTTGATCTGAATGCCAGCAATGTCTCTCCTATTTTTAACTGGCCAGATCAATGATTTTATTGCTATAGAAGGACAGAATTTGTATATGTATGCTGTGAAGATCTCTCCAGATTGACGGAGTCTTTCTCTTTGTGCAAAAGTAGTGAAAGTTTGACACATTGAGCTATTTTTAATAGACAGCTGGAATACCTCATTATAGTAATTGGTCATAATTTTGATCTGGATGTCAGGCAAGATATCTCCAGCTGAAACAGCCTTTCTCATCATGTGTTATTTCGTTAGCATTTCGTTTCAACAGGAATTGAAAAACATTTCCATTCTGTTCCATTTGTCAATTTCGTGGTTTTCAGTACTGTAGTAGTCTTGGTTTAAAATATTGTGTTGTATTTTATTGGCTAGCTGGAAGACCTGATCACTGTTATAGGACAAAATTTTGATCTGGATGCCACCGAGATATCTCCAGACGAACGAGCCTATCTTTATATGCAGATGCAAGCCCAGCTGTCCTACGACATTGACACCACAGGCTATAAGGACCAGGTATATCAACATTTAATTAAACCTTAAAATTCAAAGGGGATATCCAACAGTTTGCCTATATCAAATGAATGTAACAACATATCTGACTATTTTAGGGGAATTTAGAACATAATTTTTGCATAAACTCATACCTTAGTCTCATTAAAGACAGTTTTGAAGACCACCTATATTGTAAGACAGTACAAATTGTGGAAAAACAACACTATAAAATATTAATTCTTTCCAAATCTGTAAATAAGCACTATAGTGCTAAAAATATCGACATCAGAGCAGGACTACCTGGATGAAAATTTAATTGATTTCAAAAGTATGTTGTCCCATGGTTTTCTTAGTATAAAAACAGCTGCAGCATGGCTCAGATAGGAAGCACCTGTTTGCAATGATGAGTGGGGATTTATGCTTCACTGTTCACACATTTCTAGGGCATCAATGAACAGCATTTTTGCAGGATCTTTTCAGGTAACAATGACTTGTTTGATTATTTGAGAGGGGAATATTGGTCCAAATTGTCAGATACAAACTTTAAATCTGCTTTAAAAAAACTACAACCACAAATCATAGAGTGTGTATTATATTTCTATTCACTGGCTACAGAAGCCACAACTATAAATCATAGTGTATGTTATATTTCTGTTCACTGGCCAAAAAAGCCACAACTACAAATCATAGAGTGTATGTTATGATGCTATTCACTGGCTAGAGAAACCATAACTACAAATCATATAATGTATGTTTTACTGCTATTGACAGACTAGAAAAACTACAACTTCGTTCATTGTACTTTTTACAAATGTTTACTATCTAGAGTAGAATAGAAAAGTCACACCTAAAAATCTTTACAGTGTACATTAACTGCTAGAGAAGCAGTCAACTACACATCAAAAAGAGTACTTATGACCAGTTAACAAGCTAGAAAATTAGCATACTACATCTCTTAGAGTGTTTTTTCTGCTGTTTTCAGGCAAGAGAACCTGTCAACTATGAACACATATGGTGATTGTAATTCTTGCTGCTTTCCATTTTCTATAGAATTCACAACTCTCTAAGTATTGTTACATTGTCTTGTTAATCGCAGTTCACAGGCTAGGGATGCTGCCATCAACTTTAAATAATACATCTTGTTTAAACCACTTTTTCACAGGCTAAAGATGCTGCCCTTATGTCTTTGGAGTTAGCTAAGAAGATTCAAAACACGCTGAGGCTGTGTCAGATGTGCAGTAATGCTGGGGCCACCAATACAGAGCAGTTGGTAAAGAAGAACAGCGCAGAGACCATAAAGACTGGCCTAACTGTCATGCCTACGGCATCCTTCCGAGTAGATGGCCTTCTGCAGGGAGACTCCACTGGAAGTCCAACAACTTCGACGTCAGTCTCGGTATGCCTGGTGATGTTTGTTAGTTTGTTTTTGGTTACATCGCACCGACCCAATTATGGTCATATTGGCGACGTCCAGCTAATTATTGGTGGAGGAAGACCCCAGACTTACGTCTGGGTAGAACCACTGGCTCACTGCAGGTAAGCTTGAAAACCTCCCCACATGAAAGTTCTCTCACCAACCAGGAATCAAACCCATGCAGTAAGGGGCTGAGGAGTTTCAAGTCAGTGACTCTTAACCACTTGGCCACAGGCACCCGTTTATGCCTAGTGAATTTTATGCAGTGCTAAAAGACCCAAATATAACTGGTGAATATTTATATTGATATAACTTACTTGAACCAAACCTGTCTGTTGGAAAGGTTAACAGTTATTGAAAATAGCAAGCATGAACATTCAGGTGTCAGGTTATAGGCTCAAATAGTTTTAAATATTTGATAAGCCAATGTACTGGATTGACAAATATACCCAATGACCAGGGGATAAACTGTAAAGTCGGCTGAAAAAGCAGTAGCTTGAAAGTAGACTATGACTCGGTATTACCTACCAATGGTTAAGTTGCCTTTAAAGTGATTTGGTTACAGTTTGTCCACATTGCATTGTTTAAAGTTGTTTTTTATGAAATCAAAACTTTGTTGAAATACAATGAATAATGAAATAAAATATAACCTTTTATCACTAGATTATATATGTACAGTCAACTCTCGTTATCTCAAATTTCAAGGGACCGTAGAAAATAGTTTGAGATATCCGAAGTTTGACATAGCCGAATTTAAGGATAGTTTGTGTAAATCTTAAAAATCTTACATGCTACACGATGACTGGTAATGACTGAAATTTCTTGTTATATCTATCACTGTAAACTAAGTTTCTGCAAGTTTGTGTGGTTTTGCATGTTTAAAGTGGTATTAGATTTTTTTACAATGTAATATAACACTCTTCTTTTTAGTGTAGGTTGTTGCATCGTCGTAAGTGCATGGCCTAATATTGTATACCTGAAGCTGATACCTGCACGTTGGTTTATCGTTTTTGTTTGTAAAAAAAATAAAAAATATTAAAGGTTAAATTTTCAACGTTTTATTTACAAAAATAAATAATAGCACATTTTACATAGCACACTCACGTTGTTACATGTAAGAGACAGTTTACACCCGGTCCGTCGGTTCTCGTTTTATTATAAACTTGTAATGTCCGTTTGTTTAGTTGCATCCTTGGACAGATGAACGTTTGTCAGGGTTCTTTGAATACCAGTTAAAATCACTAACGCGATCTCTCACTTTATTTACAAGTTGGGAAGGCCGTGTCAACAAGTTCTCAAAAAATGTTACAACAACAAGTACAAACCGAAACACTTTAATCAGCGTTAATTGACTAATGAAATTGTTGTTCATTAAACCAGCTAATTAAATAATAATCGATTAACCTCTTCTCTAAATTACGTGACATCCTGATTGCCGATAATTGGCGATAAAACTCGCGCCTAAATCTTCGCGAGTTTCACGGTAGGTGTGAAAATCACTATTGTTGCCGTTTTGAGATAGACCAACTGATTTCAAGTTTTATACGTGTGGGGACAAAGAATGTAGTTTGAGATATCCGATAATTTGACACATCCGAATTTAAGTTAAGCGGAGTCGAACTATATAGAAACTATAGAAAAAAAACGGGAACGTAGAAAACAGTTTGACATAACCGGAAATTTGAGATAACCGATTTTGAGATAACAAGAGTTGACTGTCATTGTTTTCCCTTTTCCTATATTACAATCACCTCTTGTTGATGCTTTACAGGCAAGGACATGATGTACAACATAGCTATGCAGCCAGTATTATTTTAGTTATGAAAGTGCATGTGTTAAGAAGGCAGGGCCAGACCTTATTAGTTTACATTAAATAATAACAGCTTAAAATGATACCTATTTTTTCAGGCATTTGAGTACACAGAGAATGTTTTCATGTACGACAGCGATCCTGACATCTAGCCTGGTGACGTCAAATGTATTACGTCTCGATGTCAAGACGGATAGTTACACATTTCCTAGGTCGACTACGTTCGACCAGGTGGTGCCGACACCAGAACCCCAAGTCATAATACCATTGATAGACCCCGAGGATGCTTCCATGTTCTCGTATCATATGTTTGTCTACAAATCCAACAAGTACGTACAATTAAACATCATTATTATTAAATAATTTAATAAAATCTGATTTCTTAAAAAGCACATTTAAAGTTTTTACATGGCAGTTTGTATTTTATTGATTCATGAGTCTAACTCTAAAGAAAACTCCAAACCTATTTTGAAGAATTTTATATTCTTCATTGAATCCTCATCAAGTTTACTCTTCAGGTAGGATTATAAGAGTTTTAAATGTTCTTGACAAAATCGAAGTTAATCATATGACTTTTATAGATTCAATCACTTTACAGAAAGGATATGCAAAAATTAAATATAATACTTCTACTTCAATTTTATATGATGAAAGACATTTTACAGTCACTAAGTAAATAAAGATATAATAACAGTTTATATATTTTCTTTAACAAATCCGCAAAGTGTGACATGTATGTTTCTGCCGGCCACTAAAGCTCAAGTGGTAGAGCGTCGGCTCGAAGATTGGGGAGGTCAAGGGTTCAAACCCAAGCCAGGTCAAACCAAAGACTAAAGTTGCTAGTAATGACTTCCTTCCTAACACTCAGGGACAGCATTACACCAGACTTGTGTTTCTCTTCAAAAGCCCGGTCTGAGAGCCAACAACATTGCCAGTAAAAAGAGACAAAACTAGAAATCAAACAGTGTACTACCATCACTGCAGAACAAAGTCCAGATAAAGCTAATGCCTTGTGCACTTTTAAATTTCCTGAACTTTGGTTTTCACAAAGGTTTTATATATTTTTTTTCACATTGAAGCCTACTGTGCCAAAAACAGTGATTAGTTTAACAGATAACTTCTTGAACAATTCTTTAAACAAATATGGTTGAGTTTCTTTGATTACTTCAAACTAAATTAAGAATACTAAAAGGCGGCAGACATTTTTGCATCTGTCTGGATAGTCTAATAAGTTTTTTTTCTAGTGGTTTATATTGGAAGCCCCATGCTCATAACTTTGGAGCCGAATCTCACTTAAGTCAGATCTTACAAAATGTAGGATCCGATGATGGCCCTCATATACCATCTAAAAACACGAATGGTTTTCCCCGATTACTATTTTTATAACAGGCAATCAGAGAGCTTAATGCATAAAGCTTCCAGGTAAGAGTCAGCAAAATTGCCGCCATACGATGATGTAGTAGATAAGTTAGTTCTACAACTGCTTGTTACTTAACTTTCAACCTGAAGATGTTACTGATGTGGAAACAAATGGGATACCGCATGCAACGCACCTGTCTTCAGTGACTTTCGCGGAGTGTCCATGTTTACATTTCTTTGTAAATGGGCGCTAACGATACGTTCGGACTGCATCAGGATCATCATTTACTTTTGCTGATTTTGTAGGCGACAGATCTGATTGGTTGGGAAGGTTTATTGACTTGATGTCAGATGCTGATAGCGGAGCGGTTTTCACGATATGATTTTTGAATCAGATTGAATTGGAGCCCACATGCTTTTTTAATTTTTTTTATTTTTAATTTAGATTTTGTCAAATAGAATTTATTCAGAATATTTTACAAAAATAAAAATTATCCTTACTGAATAAATAATGAAAACTGACTGACATGCCCTTTAAAGGTTAAGCCTGAAGATTAGTGTTGGTAAATCGGTTGCAAATCATAATCGATCATCGGTTGGAATCGGTTGCCACTTCCGATGCGATTTCACCGATTAAAATAGGTTTATTAATCTACACAGTGCTACATTTACAAATGGTTTTTAATAAGTAGCTTACATAATTACTCGATACTATAGTGTTCTTGCTGCCACTTCCTACAAAATGTTTGGTGTTTCAAGGAAAAAATACAAAGTTTTCGCTTGCTTTCTATTTTTATATGCTCATAAATCTCACGGGCCGCCATTTTAATTTTCAGAGTGATTTCCCTTTTCGGCCAAATAAGTGTAAAAGACGGAACCTGTACCTTTATTTGGAGTGTGTTCGCACTCTTCTGTTAATCGATTATGAGAGAATGACATCGATTATCGACATCAAGAAGCTTTTACACGCTTGCTAATCGATATATTCTGATCATCGACGCATCACTACTGAAGATGTTGCTGTATAAATATACTTGTGTTTTTTTCTTTTCAGGGACAACATTTGCATGATAGTTAAGCCCCTCAACTGACACAATCTTAGAGTATGAAATATACATCCGATTTGAACAATCGCCGAGTTTGCTGGAGTATGATGTCATGGTAACAGTGACGGCATTCCTTCACTGGCAAGTGTGTCTGCTACCACAGGAAATGATGGGACACCAGGGAATAACCTATCTGGCAGTCAGGATGACAGAAGAAAGTATGTTTTGCGTGTGGTTGTTACTGTCACTTCCACTAGTCACTTGTTTTTATTAATTTTCCTCATCAAATGATTACAGCTTACTTGAAAGCAAGGATAGCACAATACCAGTTATTTGACAACACATTACCACTGCATCATTGTTGATAAGCACCTTTATTTTTATACCAACCTGTCAATGGCTGGGATTTGTAATTGACCTGAAAGCAAGGTAAACATAAATAATATATATAGTTTACAATCATTGTCAGTGCATCGTTACTGATAAGTACCTTTAGTATCAGCGTCATCATTATTGTTGTTTTCTCCCCTCCTTCTCCTTTTTATCATCAACATCATTATCATTTTCATTGTCTTCACCACCATCATCATCATCAATAACATAACTTACCTATTTGGCTTGATGATGACAATCAGTATGTGTGTGTTATATGGTAAATTCAAGCATTATTAGTAATTTTGAAAATCCTGGTCACAGCTTTGTGTAGCTATGAGACACAAACAACCGTACAAGCCACACATCATTTATTTAGATGATTGCCCCACTTTAAAGCCAATTAGGGCATTGTTTTTGGCATTTACTTAATGATGTATATTACAGCATGCATTCTAAAATATGATATTTTTATACCTTTAAAAAAAGCAGTAATAGTTAAAACCCATCACAGTGATTTTGAGACTCCCTGCCCTTAAAGGTGGTGTCGGACCATTTGGACCAAAAATATTTTCATTTAAACATCTTAATAAACCATTGTTACCTTTAGAGATATCGCAAAATGCTGTTTATTTATGTCTCACACCTGTCATTACAATCGTCATTACAAACATGAATTTCCTATCTAAGCCACGCTTTACAGTAAGCTATTTTTAAAATAAGACCACCATGGACCACTTATGTTATATCTTATTCATGTCATCCGCTGTGACGTATGTCTATTTTTACCCAAAATCCCAATCGTTCTTATTTATAGATTTGACAAGAGTGAACATTTCAAGTGTTGACTAGTGAGTTTTACTGCTCCAAAATTGAGATACTGTTAAAAAATCGTCAAAGCTTATACTGAAGTTTGATGTTATTCCAGAGAAACTATCCACAAATATCCCAAATACAGGTCCAATATTGATACATATATTAGATATAGGCAAACTGTCAGATACTGCCTTTAAGATTTTGCAAGGAACTTAGATTAATTATTAAAAAGATGGATTAAAACGAAAGTAGTTTGTAAGCATTTTAAAGTGGAAAATTAGGATCTTCATTTATCCTGCTTTCACGCGTAAATGTGCAAGATAAATCCTTGCCGGATAAACTTAGTGATATCCAGTCAATAGGTGACGTGACCAAACCACGCGTATTAATACACTTTTTACAATAGTTATGTTCACACCCTTTTAATCAAACGTGTAATACATGTATATGCTTTTTGCCGATTTATGTAATCATGGAGGTTTTTTTTAACATTGATATATGTTGACATGGAGAATAAAAATTAAATTATTTTTTTGAAAGGAGGTTCATGTTTGAATAAAGAAGGAGTAAAGCGGCTGTTGTTTTTCCATTATTTTTTCTTCAATCTTCTTCGTTTGTTTACCTATTTCCTATTTTTATTTTTTTATCTTATTTTCATATAAAAGATAAAAAGCAGGATAAATAGAATACATTGTTGGTGCCAACAATCAACAATAAGAAAGTTTATCTGGTTCTCTTCGAAGCGTATCTTGGGTGGCTAAAGCTTGCCAAGATATTCGCTTCTCGCTCACCAGATAAACTTTCTCATTCTCGGCACTAACCATGTATTCTCTATGTATGCATTAAGTTAAAAAAAACACACATGAACATTTCACCCGTTTAAGTGTGACATAACTGACCACTCAAAGTAATAAAAGTTGATCTTAATCCGAATTGCCCACATTGACATTGTTTGTGTTGGTATTATGATGGCAAATTTTTAAAGCAAAAACAAATTACCTGACTATGTGAAGTTAAATTATATAGTTTTAATAAATTTACAATTTTTATTGTATATTGTTTCCAGCCCGTAACATCCGGTACAACTTCACCTTAATAACAGTCTCTTGTATGGTCTGGGATGAAGCAGCATCCAAGTGGTACACGGACAAATGTGATGTAAGTGAATATACACTGAATGATGTAGCGTAACTTTGCACATGCACGGACAGATATGAGCTAAGTATGAGGATGTATTTGGCTTTATGCAAAAATAGCTGTATCCTTGGTAATTTGATAGAACAAGTAGACAAGACTATTACTCGGAAACAATGAACAAATTTTGGCAATAACTCCCTGTCCGTTTTATTATTATTCTCATTGCGGAGGCATTGGCGGAGTGTGCTTTATCCATAATTACCAAGATTTCTTCGGTTATTTGGAACCGTACTTGAGGCTTGTGCCTTCAGTTATATAGTTTATATTCATCTGTATAAATCAGGCATGCGCAACTGCCAGTGGACTGTTTTAAAATCAGGATAGACGTGCAACAAGCAAAAACAGAAATACCAGCATAGCAGACAAATCGAGTTTGAATGTGGTCTATCAGTTAGTTTTTCTGTTACTGCAAAAATGTTTAAATACATTAATTTTTGTGAAGTTTAACAGTATAATAAGGTTCAGTATGAGTTTAAACCTTTTTCCTTTTTTGATTGCCTACATTTTTATGATTTTCAGATGGAATGGCTACCTTTTTCAGACCGAATAAGTTGTTACTGCAATGATGTCAATGACCTCACGTTTGGTAACTCTTTCTTTGTGGCACCTAACTCTATAGACTTTGCCTCAGTGTTTCTGAAGTTCTCTCCCCTGAATCAAGCCGCAGTGATGGGATGTCTGTCAGGGCTGTTCATCATATACATTATAGCAGTCATCTTTCTTGCCGGACTGGACCGACGTGATATTCTGAAGGTAAGCATGCACAAAAATGTGGATGTGAATGATTTCCAGCAGAAGCTGGAACAGTCAGTTATTCGCTCTTGAATAAAGGGACTTTACTCTAACCATTTAAAAAACTACATTCTTACCTCCCTTATGATTAGATGTTTTGTGTATAGTTATTGCAGAAAACTTCAGATTTTTCTACTTCCTAAACTATAGAAAAACACTTAAGACTGTAGCATGTGCATGAAATGGAATCTTATTGATTGAGATAAGACTTTATTTAAAAGGTTGAGCACTTTTATTTTTCAAGAAATAATCAAATTAACATAAAATTTATATTGTTGATATAAGTATATGAAAATACCTTCCAACAAGAGAGAAAACTGAAACATTTCTATCATTTCAAAAATATGGACTAGTCTCAGATCCCTTGTGATTCATTTTCATTTAAATTGATAACATATAAATGTCACAAGAGATGTATTGATTTTTTTTTCCCCTAACTTTCAGGAGATTTGGTTTCAAGATCATATAAAATCTAATGTTTTGTTTGAAATTATATGGCTAAAGACATGAGATTTACTACAACAGAGATATTGCATGTAAATTTTTTTTTAAAGTATTTATATAAAATAACATACTTCCAATATTTTTTTTTTCAGAAAGAATTTATATTAGATGATATATCACATGACACTTCCACACACATTGTTACAGTCAATCATAAAATGTGATTTTGGGGTTAATTAGCAGTACTTTACGGTTTCAGTGGGGCGTAACACCACTTCGAGACAATATTTATGGTGATGACAACTTCTACATCATAAAGGTGTTCACCGGCATGCGCAGAGGGGCAGGCACCCGGTCCCGTATAGCATTCATTCTCACGGGGCAGGCAGCTTCTACTGGACCCAGAGAAATGTTTGATGGACTCAGGGAGGTGAGGCATGAGATCGGATGGTTTAGAAATCTGTATATTATTATTATTTTTATGGATTTTATTTACGCCTTCCTCAAGTCATCAAAAGCAAGATCTAAATATTTGTTTGAGTGAAGTAAGTCATCCTTTCACCAGGTGCATTAAAATTACATTATAAGATGTAAAGATTTGTTAAACAAGTCTGACCAATGGTTAAGGAACTGTCTATTTTGTTGAAAACTATAATTGCATGTCCAAGAAAATTAACAAGGCTGCTATTGGCTAGACTTTGAAAACTATCCAAATCCAGCCAATCAGGAAACATCTTTAAAAAAAAGTTAAATGTTTCAATATAAACAGAGCAACAGATAAGAATTGACTGTGAATTGAGTATTTACCCACTACTTTGAAATTAATTGAGTACCAATAAGCATTATTGAGTACCATGCGTCACATAACTCACTTACACTGAGGTCAATTGAGTACCCAGGGAATATTTCAATAAGTGTTGTTAGAAATTAAACCAATAAGCTATCTTGAAATATTGCCAAAATTTTTTTGCAATTAATAAAAGCGTGCAGCACAACTGCCACTGACAGCCTTGATTAGATTTTATGAATGAAAGTAACATAGTACGTAGTTGTACAGTCGATAACATAATGTCTGTTAAGCAAGCTCTCAACGATTTTGGTTTAACTGAATTAGCAGGTTTTCCATTACTGTTTTCACTGTTATGCAACCAAATGATTTTTAAATGAGTAATGGATGTTTTATTTGAATTTTGTCACTCACTTCCCTGCATTTTAATTGTGTAAATGGCCATTTGGAAGCGTATTTACGCAGATACGCACCTTATCTATTGCTCTGATAAACCAATGACTTACTACTTGCAACTGAAAATGCATTCAAATGTGAAAACCTTGTCAATGTTGGTTTCAACATCCAAGTGTTGAAGGAACAGAAGCCTTTGTAGATATACCATATGCTTCTTTCATGGCCAAATGGGGAACTGTCTTCTAATATTGTACATCAGACCATTTGTTAATCAGCATGAGGCCAAAATGATTTAATTCAGGCTTAAAGAATTACACTAAATGTCGACAATTATAAAAAAAGATTTTTATCTCCACAACAGTTTCTGACAGGAGCAATATTTTTCATAGCCACAAATTTCCACCCTTGAACCATGTTGTACTTGTTCTCACAGATTTTGTCTTGTCAGGTTTTGTGTATTACAGAAAACAAAAGTGAGAACTTCAATGTATTATTGTAAATATCACCACTGGGATCATTTTTTTCATTTCTTGTGTCGATCCTGTCACAATTCAGAAACACCAAAGGCACAGCTCATCTGTACAATGTACTTATTATTTGTAACATTGCTCTTTGCATAACAAATCCAATCTCTTCAACAGGAGTTTCCCACCGGAAGCATCCTGTCGTTTTTCATGGCCACTCGCCAACACTTGGGCTCTTTGGAATATCTGTCAATCTGGCATGACAACGAGGGTGAAGACAACTTCGCTTCTTGGTACCTAAACCAGGTGGTCTTCTATGACATACAGACAAGGCAAACGTACGTATCTGACATATATCTTACATAAATCTGACATAAATTTGACATGAATCTGCTGTTCAGCCACAATGGCGCCACTTTCTGTAGACACATGCCTGAAAGTCCACACATTTAATTTTTGTTCCAAAACCCACTAGGAAAAAAGGGCCTTCTCATTTTATCTTTTTCTTTTCTAAAAGACATAATTATAAATAAGTGACGCAATGACCTTTGATAAGATCAGTTATTTTGTTTTATCAGATAATATATATATGGGGAAAAATTGTATGAATAGTTCAAATGAACAGATGCTTTGAAAAACATGTTGATTAAAAACAACCTTTAGCCTGCATACCTTCTTTATAATCAAGTTTAAAGCTGCTTAAATAAGCATTTTAAGATGATGGCTACTTGTAAGTACTGTTTGATTATTCAACACTATTGTACATTTAAGCATATTGAGAGAAAAAAATGTTAACATTTAAAAATGCATAATGAAGCTGATCCACAATAAATGATTTAAGGTATTTCAAATGAAAAATGTGCAAATTCTCCATTTTAAAATTTATTTAAAATTAACCAACAGTCTAATTAAACAACCTGTATCCATCCCTATTCTTCAGGTACACTTTTATTGCTGAACGTTGGCTATCCGTTGAGGATGGCATCGAGGCTCGGCTGACGTCAAGCACGCCTGACGTTCCGATGACATTTGAGAGCCGGTTCTTCTTCCAGACTCGAGACCGCTTATCTGAAAGCCATATGTGGGTTTCGATCGCGTACCGCCCCCAGATCAGCCAATTTAGCAGGGTTCAACGTGCCTCATGTGCTTTATTATACATCTTGTTGACAATGATTGCGAACGCCATGTATTACAATCCAGAACCTGACTATGAGCATCCGCCTTTGATTGCAGCTGGGCCACTACGTTTTACTCTGCCCCAGGTATGCTTTCTTTGATGTGAGACTTCTTGATATTTTCAAATAAATAAATAAAAAGATTGTTAGTATACAGCGATATGATTAGAATTTGTATTCATAGCTTGTTAATTTTGCTGTTAAATTCCAGTTTAAAAAAAATATATATAATTTTAAAAAATTGCAAAGTGTGCATTTTTATTCTGCTGATATTAGAAATGGCATATTTTGTACAGGTTATATGAGAGTGTAAAAGCAACTAAGTAATCCTCTATTTTAAGAACAAGCTTATTTTTTAATTATCGTATGTTGCCAACAAATTATATCTGAACGATTTACCATTCATCAATTTTAAGTGAATATCAAAGGTGTTGTGTGTTTTTTTGGTCCTGTATCACAACTTGCATGATATAAAATTATATGATTCTATAACATTTTTAAATTATGAAAAAAAATTGTTTTTCTCATATGACGGTGTTTTGACTAAAAAGTGACTGTCCTCTTTATCTACTGCTTACATAGCTATCTGCCGATGATATGCATCCCAATGAAAAAGGTTTCTCAAATATGTGAATTATATACATGTATATCCTATTATGACATTAATTATCAGAGCTCTATAGCAAAGACATTTACTAAGATCATGTGTTTATTGGGGTGCATTGGTAAAATAGAAATTGTCTTCCTTGTTAGTGAAAATCCGAGGTAGGTAGGTCCATTTAGTTGGAATTCTTGGACTTCATCGCCTGTTATTTTGTAGATATTGCAATTACAGTTAAATGTTTTACTTTTTCATAAATATAAGCTTTAAATCCATTTAAATAGGTATGTTATTTAAAAAAGAAAACAGAAGTGTTTGTTAATGATGGTTAACCTGTGTATCACAAGAAAGGCAATCAACATACACTGCCAAGAGCATAAAAATCGAGTAAAACGAATGAAAGGACCTACTTGCAGTGTGGGATTATTCAAGGGAGACTATTCATTAATGTCTCATTCTGTCCCCATCTCTGCATTTAGTTAAAATACGACCTAGTAAAACATGTGCATTGTTTTCTCATTTTTTTTAAATGCATAGCCAATATGACAGTTTTCTGAAATTGTTGGAGATCTACAGTGATGACATGTACTCAAATACTCTACTTATCTCTGTCCCCAGATTTACATCTCGATGATCTGTGCCCTAATCACGACTCCTGCTGTTATGGTAGTAGTGTTCATCTTCAAGCGATCAAAGTGTCGCCCTCTTGATAATAGCAAAGAGAAGGAGGACAAATCCTGCTGCAGCTGCTGCTACAAGTGCCCCTGTTCCTCGTTTTGCCAAAGTCTGTTTTACTCCAGGATAGAAGAAGAGCGGAAGCTCTATGAGCAGGATGTCCGCAATCATCTTCTCAGTTCTGAAACTCCCGATTTCAGTGGGAGTTTCTATCTCCCACATTGGTACATTTCATTTTAAAATAATACGATTTCTGCTTATTTGGCTCATTTTTATTGGAAAGATACCTATGCATGACAGGGGTTTATTTATTTAAACAATAACTACACATATGTGAATGAAACAATAACTACACATATGTGAATGAAACAATAACTACACATATGTGAATGAAACAATAACTACACATATGTGAATGAAACAAATGAAAGACATCATACATATTTGTTTTTTTCATATAACTGTATGATTTCTTCAATGACAAATGGAGGGTTTAAGTACTCTATAAACTATATAATACTACCTTTAATAATAGGCTTCAAAATAAATTATTTAGATTAAGACAGGTTACACTATGTAAGCAATTATGTCAATGATATAACTTCTCTACGAATTGTGTTCTTTATACACTATACTGAACTATAATCCCATTAAAATGACATATATACTAAACTATAATGCCATTAAAATATTATGTACGAGTATACATGTATGAACATTGTATTATAATAAACATACCTTCAAAACTAATGTACCATTTTTATGTCATCGTTGTGACAGGTTCGTGTATTTTGGCTGGTTCCTGGTTATTGGAGGATGTGTGACATCAGCATTCTTCATCCTGCTGTATAGCATGGAGTGGGGCAAACAGAAGTCAGAGGAGTGGCTGTCCACAGTTCTTATGTCCATGCTGGAATCCATGTTGTTTGTTGACCCTATTGTTGTATGTTTTATTCAGTTGTTAATGATATGTATTATGTATTGGTATTTTGTGTTTTACTGCACACCAACACTTTATAGGTCATATGGCTCCGAATACATTGAGGTTTAACAAGGATAGAGTATAATTAGGTTAAAACTAAAATATGTGACTAGAATTATATATCTATCAAGTTAACGGTATGTCTACTTTAACAGTATAACAGTTATTTTGTAGCAGTTTCACTGACAGTTCTTTCACAGAGCCTCTTCAGCTCATTTGGTAGAGCAACCTGCTAGTATTCGGGAGGTGTGTTGTTCCAGTCGCTGTGGAGGTTCACAGTTTCCGCTCCTGTTACATTTGATGCCTTGACCTGCTACAGTCGCTTGTTTGTATTATAATATGCAACGGTGCTGTAAAGTAGAACCAGGGATAAGATTTAGGATGAATCTCATTGTGTAAGGAGGGGGGATAGTAGCAGTTTCACTGGCAGTTTGTTCACAGAGCCTCTATAGCTTCTGTAGAAGCATATAAGTGAAGGGGATGACTTTTCACCTTTGGAATGAAGGTGGAGAGTTATGGTAAAAACTGCCTACACGGAGACCTGCATGCGTAATGTCTACTTTAACAGTATAACTTAACACTCAAACTGTGGCCTTAAAGTGTAGAGGATAATTTGTCAGCCTTTGAATGAGATTGACAGTGCTTCATGGTAAATTTGGTCGCACAAAGACTTGTGTTCATAAAACATGAACATCAGCAAAACATAGAGTTCAATACTGATATTTACAATTTTTTATTTGTAGAAGACATGATTTTTAGTTTAAGGTTATATATGTAGTAAATGCTATCAACGTACAAAAATATTTACTTAATTGAAGAAAAATTCAGTTTGATTCATCAGACTTGTGTTTCCTTTGGATTTGCTCACTTGCATAGTTTACTAACTAAAGGACTTATTTGTTAATAACAAACACTTTTAGATGATTTAAAATTTGTTAACTGTATAATTTATGAATTTTTATGATGAAACTGCAAAATAGGTGACATTTGGTTATTAACAAAATATACTACAAACTTCTACAAAAAGGGTAAAATATTACATCATGCATTCATGTGCTAGTTATAACCTGCATATATAAAGTTAAATTTCATTTATGAATTTTATAAGAAAAAGTAAATATTTTGCCCACTTATTTAAGCAGCAGATGCGCCTTTTCTTCTGCAGGTGATCTGTTTATCATTTGTATTTGCGTGTATCTTCCGATCCATCAAACAAGACACAAGCATGGATATCAACATCATCATCAACAACTACAAGAAACTTCGCTGGCAGGACAAGGGTACGGATCATGTTTGATTGGGTGTTTTAACAGATGTGTGTGTTGTAAAAGTCTTTATTTACTTTTGTGCATGTTAGTTTGTACAAGAAAACCATTGACACGAAGCTTCAATGGCGGCATAGATTATTAAAACAGATTTAAAAGAAATTGTGGCAAACATTTTTTCAACTTAATTAAAGGTGGTCTCCTGTAGTTTTTTTTATTTAAATACATGAAGATAAATAAATTAAAATAAAACAAAATTAAAAAATGGAACTCCATGTACCGAATTATGACCCGTATTTCACCAGGGCTATAGAAGTCCGCAGAACAAAGTTTCCCCATGTGAAAATTACAGTGAGCATTTTAGCACAACGCCAATAAGAGTGGCCTTTCAACCAGCTTTTTGTGTTTTCTGAGTGCTGTAACTGGTGTACATTGTATTTGTCAGTTTTGTGTGACCAGCTTACTCATTCCTTGTTAAGATTTATCTGCAATATATCATTCAAAATCAAAATCTATTTCCTATTTTAAGTGTAAAATCAAAAACCAGTGACGTTTTAAAATTGCATACATATTTTTTTAAAGTCTACATGTTCTGATTTGAGAATGCCAACATTTTCTATCTTACATGATAGGCAAAATATGGAAAACTTTATGTAGATATGTAAATTTTAAGATATGTCTTGTAGGCACATATTCACTGACCTTTCAATGTAAGAATTGCTCAAGTTATGGATTTCAATCCACAATATCTTCATTATGTATTTAGCTACATGTCTATTTTTTTGCATAGCACTTTTTCTTTGCTACTTTCAGCTTAAAATTGCATTGAAACTTCATAAATAAGCTTATTTTTGTTAGTATGAAAATTCTGACTTGGACTTAGGCTTAAGAATGGTTGGTGAATAAGGGCCTAAATATGGGGAAAATATGTTGCATGTTTTGTACATGTAATGTCACCTTTCAATGCTATTCGTGTCACAATTTCGTTTTACTCCTTATTTCGACTGTTGATATTGAGATTGATATCTTTTGAATTTCCAAAGTTTGCAAGTCTTATAATTACATACAATGTTGGCTTTTTGAGTTTCAGATGGTTGTGATTTCAGCTACAGAGTGTTACATTCCATCAAAGATGAATATGAATGGTTCAAAAGTATGTACATTTCAACAATACTTCAGATCATCTTTACAACCATTTTAGGGTAAAATTCTGTTTTTTTAAAACATTTGTATGTCGCGACTGGCACAACACTGCATGCAACATAATCTTATCGTGGCATGTACTATTTTTGCTTGGATGGCGCATCTAAGGGTTAATACTGATAGAAAACAAATTAATTGAATTGAATCTTGTATACCATACTGTTGTTTTCTTTGGATACACACAAAAACAGGATCACTTTAATTGTGGAACTTAATGAAAATGAATAGGGATTTAATATAAATGAATATATACAAATTCATTCTAACTTAAGAATGAATTTTGTAGGCTTGCATCTACTTACATACATGTTTTCCATACACTTGAGAGTGTCCTCTACATTACACTTCACTAAGTTTGTTTGAATTTGCGATGGCTGAATATGTCTCTAGAAGTACCTTTACATGGACCCTATTACCTTTTACATGTACCTAATGTACATATATTGTACATATATTGTAATTATTGTACATATATCTTCAACATACAGTATCTTTGACCTGTTTTGTTTACATTTCCAGGTCACTCTTCCATTTGTTTCCCAAACAATTTGAGCATCTACTGCAATTTACAAATTCATTATATTGACAAATATTTCTAGCTTGAAACTGCTGGTATGTGTATTTCTGTATTAGTTTTTTAGTTACCTCTACCCATGTTTTTGTATTGTTTTTTTTTTCTTTTCAAATTTTTTAGAGGTCCCCCTGCATATCACTCCACCATTACGCGGCCCAGACCTGGAACGTGAGGTGAAGCAATTTCAACACAAGGACAAACTATCTACCCTGCTCCGGGACATTCTGATAAATCTTTTCCTTATCTTCCTTGTGCTGAGCATCGCCTACAGTGATAGAGATGATAGATCCTTCCACCTGACTCAACATGTAGAAAACGCATTCATCAACCCACCAGAGTTGGCTGGGTTTTACTCGGTAGATATATTTTTATATTTTTTTTTTCAAATCATAGTAATATGTCTGTAAATTAAATATGTAAATTAAGTAGAGATGGTTATTTGTAAATCATTGGATTCCATGATCATCAGGTGCTTTATTCGTGATCAGGAAGAGTGTTCCTAGCTACACTGTAGTTTTACCCAGACAACTGCCTGGGGTCATCTTCAACCAATGATAAGTAGGCTCTTTTTTTTAAAGTAGATTGACAATAATGTCGGCATTAAAGACCAGATTCCTAGCTCAAAAGTCAGTGTCATATTGAGGTCTGTCATACAGATGTCTGGGATCTTCCTCCACCAAGACACATGTAGCTGGAAGTCACATAAATGACAAAAATTGTGGTAGGAAGCGACTTGGTCGCAGTTGGTCAGTTTTTGTGTGTTTTTTTTACTTTTGGTTCAATAAAGCAAAAAGCAAATTCAACCACAATGAATAATGTATGAAAAAATAACATCTGAACACTGGATAACATGCATTTGGGAAAATGTTGTCCTTCTACTAGAATATCGTCTATAGGTTGGAAAAATCACATGTTTTGGAAGGGTTTTTTTGTGTTTTTGTTTTTTTATCATTTGAAACTTGGAAACCAACAATAGTGCAAACATACACATGTGGAAATATATGTCATTTGTATATATCAGTCAAAAACAAATACAAAAATATATGGATAATGGAGGTCAAAGCTTTAAAGAACAAAAATGACTGTTTTGCTATATATAATTCAGTAGTAGCTCTAGATTAAGATTCCTTAGACTCTATTTTTAAATAAAACATGTTAAATATTCAATGGGCTGAGATTTAGTACAACTTTTGAAGTGTGGTGAAGTTTAACAATGCTCAGCAAAATATGTATCTGGTCACATGTACTTTGCTCTGCCACTCTAGTTTCCTCCCTAGTTTCCAATGCATGTAGTATACCTGTCAATTGGGATCTCTTCAGATCATATCCAAAGCTGACTTGTTTACCTGGATGCAAGGTGTAGCCCTTCCTACACTGTTTCCGGAGTTTGACGAGCGTGGAGAACCTTTGCATTGGAGTCAGAAGGTGTATGCCAAGGGAGAGAATCTGTACCGCCTCGGACCTCCAAGATTGCGTCAACTTAGAGTTCCTGAAGGTTTGACCTTCCTTTTTTTTTTTTCTTTTTTTTTTTTTAAAAATCAAAAATTGTTTCCATTAAGCATCTTTGGTTTTGCCATTGTTGTTATTATTATTACTACTATTATTTATTTTTAGAGTTTTATAGTATAGAAGTTCTTTCTTTACAGAATTCTTCCTCCTGGAGATCCATTCATAACATCTTTGCTCGTGTTGTTACAAAAATCAATACAACTTTTAGGATGAGTAACACCTTTCCATTAGTTTTTAAGAATTTGTTTTTGTACAATAGAACGTAACATCTTTTAGTTCTGTTTCATGCTACAATAACACTCTTGTCATATTACATATACAATTTGAAGTTCACTTCGGTTTGGGTTAATGCCTTTACTATGAGTAGCTGTCTTTTCTGAGTGATTATTTTTAATGGGGTACATTGGTGAAATAGAAATTGTCTCCCTTCTAAGTTAGTATTCGAGGTATTCCAAACAGTAGGTAGGTCCTTTTAGTTAAAATTCTTGGTCTTCATTGTCTGTTCTTTGGTAGATATTGCAATTACAAACAGTGAAATTTCTTACGTTTGCATAAATATTAGCTTAAAAACCATTTAAATACTTATAGGAGATGGTACATAAACATTAAAATGGTAGTGTTTGTTGATGATGGTTAACTTTTGTATCACAAGAAAGGCAGAAAAGACAACATACACTCCAAAGAGCATAAGGATAAAATCTGAGTAATCCAAATGAAAGGACCTTCTTTCATTGAGGGATTATTCAAGGGAGACTACCCACTGTCCCTTATTATATTCAGTAATCATCTCTCTGTTGCAGACATCTGCTCCGTGCCATGGTTTGGTCATGTGCCGTGTTACGACGATTATTCTATTCTCGGAGAGGACAGCAAGGGTTACTGTATTGCATGGGAACCTGGACCTTGCTCCAAGTTCAGCTACCTCTTCAATGTCTCCATTAATGCATGGAACTTCACATCAGGTAAAGCATTACACCATATAGTGTAAATGGATGTCCAACAAAAATTAAATCATTCACAGTTGTTTGTATGCATTAATACAACTTTCAAAGTAAAGTGTCCAAAGACAAACGGTTGATTAATTAACATGAAACTCAAACAATGGAGCGTAAAACAAGAAGGAACAGCAATGATTTATCAAAGATTCTAACACAACTACCACCTGATTTTATATTTTTTAGAAAAATATTGAGTTTTTCACAGGAAAAAAAGGCCACACAAAGAAAAACAAAGAGGAATATACACCATCAGTAACTGTTGCAGACTGCTCACATGGCACTTTTTAAGAGAGAAGCTTAATTACAACCTTATACAGTCAAACCTCAGTCACTAGAACTTGGTTCAGTAGAACTTACACGCTGGTCTCTTGGTTTTGTCCTTATTTCTGTATATTAGTTCTATCTTGATCGCTAGAACACCGATTCACTGGGCAACTAGAACTAATTGATTGCAGCCCATTTACCTGTATTTTCACATCTTTTCTTTCAAACAAGCCAAATTGACGACTGATTGCCGTGCCTTTTGTTTCTGGTGGTTAAGTATTTCACAGGTAGTGATAACCAGATGTCAATGCTGATCGGTCTAACATCTCGCTTGGTCAAACTCAATCATAAGTCCCTAACACTGTTTGAGCAACCGAGGTTTGACTGTACACTGGGGTATAAAACTAGAAGGAACAGCCTTAATTTATTGTAGATTCTAACATAACTACCACTAGAGCACTATGTAACATATTGAAAAAGAAGCTAGCTATGAAGTTACAAATCATGGTTGAAAAGAATTATTTATTAAAATGTTTGCACATCTTATTCCCAAGTGTGGTATATTGTCAGCACATGACAAATAACCAAACCATTTAAAGCAAAGTGCTCCTTTATTTAGCATTTTGTGAGGGATGCCTGTGGCCGAGAGTTTTTCTTTCTCCTCAGCCTCTCAACATATGATGTTACATAACAGTAATATAAATAACTTTATTTTATGTTGTAGCACTTGACATCTGGGGCCTTCCATTGCCAGCTGTCTACAAGACATATGGTGGTGGTGGGTACATCGCTACCTTTGACATCAACTACAGCGGTTCCATCAGAATCATGGATGAACTCTTCAGCAATAGATGGTTGGATCGGAAAACCAGGGCTGCTTTCTTGGAATTTACGCTGTATTCACCTTCAACAAATATATTTATTTACAATGTGTTTATGGTCGAATTTCCAGAAACTGGGGGGACTATTTTATCACAGTCCATTTACCCATTACGAATTTATACCCATGCCGGTCCAAAAGGAACATACGCTCTTATCTGTGAAATCATATTCCTTGTCTACTTATTTATCTTGTTGATCAAGATTTGCATACGAATTTACAAACAACGATGTAAATACTTCCGTAAATTCTGGCAGGTCTATGACATTGTCTTGTTCTGCATCGCAGTTGTGGCCATCGCAATGTTCTTCATGCGCCTTGGCTTTGCATCAAGGACAATTAAGGAGTACAAACTAGACCCGAGAAACTTCGTCAATTTTGCGCACATTGTTTTCTGGGACCAGCTTCTCACCACTTTTCTTGGCTTCCTTCTCTTCTTCATCACTCTTCGAATCCTGGAAGTGTTCTCGACGTCCAAGCGGGTTCAGGCGCTGATTCGGATTTTCGCCAACTGCGGCGGAGATCTTGCTAGTTTTGGGATGATATTTATCTATATTTTTATTGGATTTGCGATTTTCGGTTACTTCTTGTTTGGAATGCACCTGGATTTGTACATTGATGTATACAATAGCATGACAACTCTATTCCTTGCCACATTGGGTGTGACAAAGTTTCTCGACATTGAAGCCGTGCAGCCAGTTTTGTCGAAGATTTTTTATTGCCTCTACATCCTGACTGTTGTATTTTTCACTCTGACCATCTTTATGTCCATCCTGGGAAGTAGCATTGACACTGTGATGCACGATACCATCAACAACGATGAAGAAGATCTCGTGGACTATCTCATGAGGCGAATGGTACATCTCATTGCCAAACCATCAGGAGGAAAACCTCTGCTTGGTGGAAGGTACATTGTCAACCGAATGGCACCAGGTAGAAATCCTTGTTCAAATTGTGTGTATCAATAAACATACACTTATTTTACTGTTAGTATAATTTGTTTTTACATGAAAGTTAATGGCATATCTTTTGTGTGCGATTCTTTTTTATTTTAGAAAAAGATTCAAGGTTAAGTAGCCCAAAATACAGGAGAATGTAGGCCATAAGCCTGAGGAATAAATAAAAAATATTGCATCTGAAAGAAAGAGAAATGACAGTCTTAATAACAAATTAAATATACAATCAATTTAAGCCTTGTAGAAAACATTTGACAAAAGAAAAACAACTTTCCAAATGTGTTCATAAAGTGTTTTTTATGTGTGCATTGATACCTTCTTCAAGGAAGACTTGTATCTGTAACATTACAGTTAAATTTCAATTACATTGAGATGCTGGAAGAGAAACAAATGTATAATACTTCCTGTCACAAAGGTAAATTTGTCACAAAGTTTTTATATACTACCATTAGATTTAACTATTAGATAATTTATTTTTTAGCGTATGAAACACGTAAAATTAATATTACATAAAAATGCAACATAATTTCCAAGTATAGGATAGAGTCTATTAAGATGTTTCTAAAGAAAATAGAAGCCGAAACGAGCTTAGCAAGTGCAGTCTTCTATTCTCTATGAAAACGTCTTGATAGATTCGACTTGGCATGTAATCCACCCCATAAAACTGTCAAACAAACTGTCAATCGTCATGGTGTGTTCAAACTTGTCACAGGGGAGGAGTCAAGTAAGAGTGTGCGGTTTGTTGCACATGCACAGTTAAAAATAAAACCATTTAGTAAAATAGATCAATCTATTTTGTTTGTTGTAAAATAGAAATTACAAAGTAGTTCTGCTGAAATAAATCGCTGAGGAATTAGAATTTTCATAGCTTCTGATTGGCTACAAATGTAGGGCGACTTCTAAATAGCATTTGAATTTAAGATGCGTTATATATGTTCCAGACTTCTGACCCCAAAATGCATAAGGCTTTCTTTCAGTCTTATGTAGAAATGTAATACTGCAATGCACCTTGGAGTCTAAAGATGACTAAAACTGCTTACTGAACTCCGGCCCTGTAATGCATTGGAGCCAAAAGTATGTTCCCACATTGCATTCTTAAGCCTTTTAGCATATGTTAGATTTAGGTAATGTGCAGTTTCTCAAATACTCTGTAAACAGTCTTCAGGTTTACCATTATGCTTATATCTTAAGACTACTTGTAGACTTCCATAAAGATATTGATAAAAAACTATTTAGTGGAAAAAAAAAAAATGTTCCCATAGGTCTCACTTGTAAGAGCTAAGCAGTTACGATCGTTTCTTATTGAACTGAATGTCACAGTAATTCAATTTTAATCTTAAATGTGTCTTCTCATTTAAGCTCCTAGAAATCCCAAACCACAACCCGCTGAAGAGGAAACTAAAGTGTCCACTATAAATGGGTCTTTCATCTCCGATGATGATAGCGTAGCAAATCTTGAGAGGCTTGTTAACGAGTCAGTAAACAAGACTGAACACAATTACGAAACAAGCCCTTCAAATGCTGATCCTGAAAGTGGTGATAGTGAAAGCGGTAGAAGTGGGCTCAATAACGAGTATTCTGTCGTTGACGAGGAGCTTCTGATGCTGGGAAATGTGAGCGACAACGACTGTAGCTTTGATTCACTTGGTAAATGTGAAGATCCTGAGACGATCAATAATACATCAGAAAGTCAGGCTAACACAGCACACAGCAAAAAAAGTCACGCCGTCTCGCGGCCGAAATATATGGGTCTGAAGAAATCACTGACTGCAAGCCGGATACCAATTAGTCAAAGGATTGCACCAGAGACATTTATGTTTGGTACGAAAAAAGAGGTAGGGAAGCCAAAGAAAGCCTTCAGAACTCAACCAAAATAATGTCCGAGTTAATAGGCATGCTGAAACGGAATTAAGACAAGGACCATATAAATCGTTTATGATAAGAAGAAAAAAAGGTTGTGCTTTGATGCAAAAAAAATATGAAATTTGTTAAAATGTAACTACATTTGATATATGATCTTTTTCTTTTTGAACCCAGTTAATGCAATGGGGAACATTGGTGAAGTGAAAATTGTTACCTTTAACCAAAGGGTTCCAACTCAAAGAACCTACCAACTCTTTGGGCTACCTCAGATATTATCTAACAAGGGAGACAATTGTCATTTTATTTGGAATCCTTGGACTTTATTGTCTGTTCTTTTGAAGATGGTGCCATAACAAACACTAGCATTTCTTACCTTTGCAAAAACTATTTCTAAAATCTTGAAAAAAAATAATATGTGTATTGAGGTGTGTGTGGAATGTTGTGCTTATTAACTATTATTGTTGTTGATGCATATACATATATGGATATACCCTATTATAAAAATGGTTTTTACTCTCTTTTTTTAAATCAGGCTCTACTTTATGGATACGAACATTAGTATTTAAATTGTTCTGCTAGTCAGTGTTGTGGGTTCTTTGTGGCACTAAAGGCTTGTGAAAGAAAACAAATAATCACTCAATGTTCTACGAATTCACCTACAATTTTTTCATCAGGGGAAATATCCCTCCCCTTTCTTATAATATATGTCTGAAATGTATCAGAATACATTTACAGCCATAACTTATATATTTTCCTGGCGGATCACCCTAGCAAAGCCATGCTTACACATTGTGACGCCCAAAGATACATCCCTCCTGGTTGAAATATTTCTACATGCAGTTATTTTTATAATAAGATTAGAAATACCAAACCTTGTTTATTGTCAAGTAGTGCTGCTTCTAATTTTTCTAAGCATTTTTACAACGTATCATATAAAGTTAAATATATTGTATATGAAATAATGGGAAAATAATATAAAATAATGAATTTCAAATATTTTAATATTATTTATTAATTGCAGTGATTTGTTGATATTTAAACTATTGAATACTTCCTCCTTGTTTGTTGTGATATTTGATTAATAAATGTTATGAGATTTTCCTAAATATTTTCCTTCTAGATTATCAAAAATGTCTTACAAAAGTGATGGTATTTATAGTAAATTGTTGAAGCTGAAACTACTCATTGAAATTCACAACAGTCATTTTGAATTGTTGAAGCTGAAACTACTCATTGAAATTCACAACAGTCATTTTGAATAAAACTTTACCAATATTTAGATTTTATAACACATTGCATTAACAAACTTTTCATCATGAATGTCTTCTTCAGCCAGTTCAAGAACATATATACAACAATATACATGTAATATGTAATATATAATAGAATTTTGCCAGGTGTCCTGCCCCTGCGTTAATGGTACATGGTGTGTCGAGCATTTAAATCATTTTATATTAACAAAAAGTAATTGACAATGAGGAACATTGATGAAATGAAAATTGTTTGATGGTTGACATTGTTTTTTCTTTCTTGAATTGACTTGGTCAATTATCTGGGGTTGGGATATTTTTTCATTAAGCAAAACTTTGTTAAACCAGGCAGTGGATTGAGATTAAGTGATTTCTGATTAAATGATTACATGTAAACATGCTTCACAAAGTACCATGTTTTGCATATAATAACCCCTCTTGGAGGTACCCGCAAAGCCTTTTTTTAATGATTTTGTTTTAAACTTTGGTAATAAATACCCCACAGCAGTATATACCCTGCAACATATTTCATATATGTCAATTGCATTGCTGTATCACACAAAGTTAGTGTGACCTGTGTTAGGTAACACCAATTCATCAAGCAATAGATAGTTACCACATCAGTGCAGATCCCTTATCTTGACAGTTATCTTTGATGGCTACTTCAAGGGATTTTCAGATGAATTGTATAGAAGCGTTAATTTTATTTTCTTATAATTTTTTAAATTTGGTTCAAAAATTAAAAGCTATACACCAGTGGAAAGCACTTGAAATTCATATTTTTAGAATACAATATTTTTAAAATTGATAAATGCACAAAGAATTAATACACATAAATAAATCAAATTATTGGCCCATCCTTAAACAAAATGAGCAGTGTATCTATTTGGTTGTATTATTTTTCCCTTTTAAACTATCAAAATATAGTTTTGATATTTAAAATAATTCATAAAAGCTGTTAAATTTGATATAAAATTCAGTAAAATAGACTGAGAAATAAAAACACATAAGTGAGTTTAATACAGCACATATTTCCAGATTTCGGCCTGCATTAGCTTTTGTCTTCAAAGATGGCTGCCTTAAACTGTCTTATCTGTGTCTATGACGTCACATGAAAACTATCTATAATCCTCCTAGCTTAGCTGTACAACAACAAAAACTGACTCTTTGTTGGTGCACAGTACAGGCCCAGAATTTATGGGGGAAATTAGGAGAGAGTCGGTGAAGACCAACAGGATTCCCTTCTCCCGTAAATACATGGCCAACAAATTATTTAACTTGATTTCCTGCCCCAGAAAGTATATAACCTAAAATTTATTACCTAAGGTGATTACCTTCTGTGCAAAGTACATAAACTAAAGTTGTAATGTAATTTAATTTCCTGCTCCAGAAAGTACATGGCCTATAATTTTGTTATCTTAATTGATTGCCTGATCAAGATCGTATGTCACCTAAAAAACTGATATCTGGCTTGATTGCCTGCTCCAAAAAGTACAAAGCCTAAAAAGTTGCTATCTGACTTGATTTCCTGCTCAAGAAAGTATATAGCCGGCAAGTTGTTTTCATGTAAATTAATAATAAGTTTTAAGCATGACAGCTTTCTGTAAAAATAAAAACATCAGAAATAATGTCATATTGCACTTTATTATCATAAGTAATACCATAGCACATAATTAGTCAACAAAAATCACTTTAACATGAAGACAGTAATATAAATACAAAAAAATTATACAACTAGTCAACAATATCAGAAAATCATCATTTTCAAAATTATCACAATTATCCTGTCATAAAAAGCATTGTCATAGATGTCCTAAAGAAGTTGCTGATCACAATTGGTCTAAGTTGCAGGTTGTTTTTTTAAAAGGCAGTATATCGCAATATCAAGCAAGTCCTTCAAAATTTACTGAGCAAAACCATATATCCATAGATGGATGGCAACTCTCTATGACCCATCACCATATGTAATTTTGTTTTTTAAATATATAGCAGCAAACCAATTGTGAACAAGACCAATTTTAGCAACATCAAGCTGTTTGGTGGTAGAAGACAAATGTCTGTGTAGAGCCACCACTACACTACAGGTCACCTGGAAGACTTGCCAATATTAAGTCCCTGCCCTGAATAGGACTTGAGCCAAGACAGTGAGAGACTAAGCAGTCAGAGGAGTTACAAGTCAGCGACTCTACCACCACACCTCAGGTGCCCCAACCTTTCTCCGTTCTTTGAATGGGCACCAAAAAAAAAATAACTTGAAGGGCCATGATAAAAAACAAAGAATGTTCATAAGACCAGAAGTTGTTCCTCAATACTAACAAGCAGTTTCACTTGATGTAAGCAAACTGAGACAACCTTTAAATGCATGCATAAATGCTAATGAAAATTGTCAACTACAAGATTTATCACATATTTGACATAAATATTTCATACAAAAGTACAGATAAAGGTTCATTCAAATATCCATAAAATGTTAAATCAATTAAACATGCAAGCCCGTTCGTCTGTAGCAAGTGTTCAGAGTATTTATGCAAATCAAATGAAAGTAATTCTTGATTTTTTGTGTGATTTTGTTGAATAGTACATTTAGAAACCAATTTATGTCAAAAGATAATGTTTTCTATTGTCAAGATAGCATTTTATCAAGTATTACATGTATCTGGCAATAAGATGACAATGGTTTATAAAGATATTAAACAAGAGCTCTCATAGGACACCAAGCATGACTACCAAAGTGCTTCAAAGTTTATCATCTTCATAGCATTTGCATGCAACTACTGAACCTGTATGTATATGTATCGGCAATTTCGAAGTCTGTACATGATGTTTTTAATTTAAGATGAAGAATTGAAGAAAAAAAGAGAAAACATAGAATAATTATATGAATATATATGGATAAATATGAAGTCTTAATCAAACAGTAGCCAGGTGTAGTCCATGACTGAAGCAATTCTTATTTAGGAATGTTGCTGAATAGCAGACTTAGGTTTTTTTACACTATCTTTCATCCTGAACATGGATACTTTTACAAATCTTTCATTATGAACATGCATATTTTTACAAGATCTATCATGAACATGCATATTTTTACAAGATCTATCATGAACATGGCATATTTTTTACACAATTTGTCATCATGATCATGGAATATTTTTTTTTTACACAATCTACAATCATGAACATGCATATTTTTTACACTATTAATCAGGAATAGCATCTTTTTTTACACGATCTATCATGAACATGCATATTTTTACAAGATCTATCATGAACATGGCATATTTTTTACACAATTTATCATCATGATCATGGAATATTTTTTTTTTTTTACACAATCTACAATCATGAACATGCATATTTTTTACACTATTAATCAGGAATAGCATCTTTTTTTTACACGATCTATCATGAACATGGCATATTTTTTAAACAATCATCACGAATATATTTTTGTACAAAATCTACCATCATGAACATGGCATATTTTTAAATGACATATTCTCGAGTATATATATATATTTTTTACACAATCTATTATGAATATGGCATATTTTTTACACAATCTATCATCATGAATATAGCATATCAAAATAGCAACATAAACAAATAATCAACTTCAGAATTTCGTGCTCTCTAGTGTCAAAGGTTTTCGAAGTCCCATCAGCTGTCATCCACTGGGTACACATTTGACTGCTAAGCATTGCATAATGCAATAAAAAAAATGATAAACATAAGCAAGATGAACAATTTGTGCAATTGAGTTGACGAGAGACATTGGTGTCATTACAATTTGAGCTGACCAGAAATAAAAATATTGATTTAGCTATTATCAGTGCTGAGGTTGTATGATTGTGTACCCAGTATATCTTAGTTTGAATATTTTTGTTCATACCTCCAATGCAAAAGATATAAAAATGGGCAGTAACTCTTAACTGATTTTGCATGTTGCATACTCATTCACTCTGATGAATATATAACAGCAAGCATCGACTATAAAAACAGCATGGTACCTTTTGTCTGTTATTAAAAATATGTTCACAATTTTGATCATAAGCTGTCTGAACACCTAGCTCACCAACGAGCCTTGGAACAAAAAACAAACAACTCAACTATCGAAGTTTTCTGCTGGAATGTCAAATATTGGCAAGCTACATAAATGAGACAATAAAAAAAAAAATCTGCACCTTTAGAAAAGGTATCTTGTTAATGTCAACAACATCATCAGGGGAGAAGTCTGATTAAAACTGTCATTTTGTTAACAGACTTTAAACTAAAAAATAATACTTCTATGATAATAAAAAAAAAAAAATGTTTAATGTGATCCATTTTGAACTTTTTTATAATCACAGACAAAACTAATATCTGTATGTGCAATTTTAAACTCCTAATAAAATGACATTTGATAAAGCGAGATATAATTTACTAAAGCATAATTTACTTTGGGTCAAGATATTCAGACTCTTGTTCTTTGCAACATTCACTATTTTTAAAGTTGAAATGTACCGCAAAATAAAAATGTTTGAAAATACAAATGGTTAATTTTTGTCATTAATATCACCAAAATCTTTCAAATTATAAAATAATCCTTTTTTTACCATCTTCTGTAAACCTTACTGTTCACAGAACATAAGGATACAAGAACTTTCAACTTATTATAATCCTTATTTGACTGTCTACTTCCTAAGTAGAACCAGCGCTGAAGTGGTATATAAACCAGTGGTATTTAGCACTCTTTTCACTTCCAAACCTTCACCACACCATTTCTTGAAGCTGTCAATACAAGACATTGCGACACCTGACAAAGGTTCACATCTGTGATGATGTCATTATGCCCTTGGGGCGGGGCGTCGGGCCCACGACGTGGGATATCCTCTGTGCTTGATTGCTTCTTTGAATACGTCTCCTCAATCACCTCCGTACCTTCAACCAGCCGAGACCTGTGGAACAACAAGATTGTGTGGTGTGTGAAATATGACTTGTTCAACCTAAGCTAATTATCACGCTTTTTTTTTTACTTTCCGCTGAAACAATTATGGTCAAATTGATGAAGTCCAGCTAACTTTTGGTGGAGGAAGACTTGCCTGGATAGAACCACTGGCGCACCGCAGGTTAGCTGAAAAACCTCCCCACATTAAGTCCTTTGCACTTATGCAGGGTGTGGTTAAATTTTTACATTGTCTACTTACAAACTGTTAATACATATTTATATATACAATGTATATATAATGTGTGTGTTGCATGATATTTATTGGAATTTTCTGACACCTTAATCAGTGAGAATGAACCTATATTTAGCTTAGAAAATAAAACTACCGGTACATATGTTGTTATATCATATTTTATGGGCATGGTATCTGTGTAGGCAGCCCTAGATTAGCATCAAAAGTAACAGAAATAATGCAAGCAGAAATTTAAATTTAAACAAAACAAGCAACACTTTAAATTCAACCTATGTGCATGTATTTGACAAAGAGGCGCTGACCTGTAGCTGACGGCTGCATGTTGTCGGGGGTCACCCGCAGCGTTGGCCAAGATGAACGAGTTGGAAGGGTAGCTAAGGTCCCAGAATCTGACCCGCATGTCTGAGCCCGCTGTCAGCAAGAATGTGTTGCTGTCTGTCACGCCAATGTGCATACCCAAGATGGCATGGGGACTCTCCTACAAAGTTAAATAACACTCACTGCTGTTTCAGTTTCTCTAAATATCTACATGGAAAGATTTGGGTTTGATGATGATGACTAGAAAATGCCTTAAAGCAAACTGCATTACTCAAAATACTGATCTAAACCAGCAACGACAATGACTACGAAATCGGTAACCAGTTAATCTTGAATTGTTTGTCTGGCAAACAGGTTGACTGGTCATTTTTTATGCATCTAATTAAGTTTGGTAAATGTTCAGATGGTACCATTTTATTGCTTCATGCTATTCTAAAGTAGGATAGACAATAATTACTTCATTCATTTGACAATAAAAAACAGTGCAAATGAATGTAAGAAAAAGGAGCTGCATGCTTAAACGGGGCCTCAAATAGTTTATTTCATATTTTTGTCTTTATTTTTGTCTTTTTCAAACTAGTGACTATATTCTGGTTAAATGGTTAGATTAAACCTATTTATTTACAGTTGATTGGGAAACAAGTTCTTTCATCTTATATTAATACTTCTTGACTGCCCACTTCCTGGGTAAAGACAGAAATCAGGCACTGAGAACCTGGACAAATGTGCAGTAAATAGTTTTGCTCAAGGATAACAAATTGTGATCAGTTTCCGGGTTCAAATCAAGACTCTTCAATCCGCAGTCCAATATCCAACTACCATATCACGGTTGCCCTCTAGAAAAAAATTTATGGTTAATGGTGACCTATTCAACTGTTTAAAAAGTTTCATTCATTACAGATTTCATAACCTTAACCATATCTACACATCAGAATAGGGAACCAACCTGTGTGCGTGAGAATGTGGGTACAGAGCTGGCCCATAGTGCCTTGCGCCTGGACCCTGTCTCAATGTCCCACATAGAGACCTCATTGTTTCCCTGTGTGGCAGAGATGATCCACGACTGTTGTTGGGGATGGGAGATCAACCGGCGCACACGTGACCCTGTGATTAAGAGACAGATATACTAAATTGCCTTTCTATACTAAGCCAAAGTTTTTTTATCAAAGTAGTTCCAATTTGTCATCATTTAAATGTGTCTGTCATCACCATGCAGTTCTGCTACATGTTTTCATTGGATTATGTCTAAGAGGCAGTGTGGTATGATGGCAGACTTTGCTCCTTTCCACTTTCTCAGTTTTTTGCTTACTGGTCACCTTTCAATGAAGAAGCTTAATTCCAATCTACAAATTAACACCATGGTCAAAAGCAGTGAGTTAACGCATTTCTCCTGAAAGAATGAGTTTAATTTTTTTAAATACAATGCATCGACCAATCATCATTATAGCATTGTCCAGCTAATTTGGTGAAGGAAGACCTCAAACAAATGTCTAGGTAGAACCACAAGCGCACTGCAGATCAGATGAAAGACCTTCCCAAAATTGAGTCATTTGCCCTGAACGGGACCCAAAAGAGGCTAAGCAGTCAGAGGAGTTACTAGTCGAGATCTTGCCGCGAACACCCACGAAAAAAAAACAGTATAAAGGCCACTATCACTCATGAGCAAGATAAATTAAATATTCAGTGATATCATGCTCACTTAAATGAATGTGCAGAACTGATTCATCAATTATCTCCAGACTTAGAGCCAAGTATGCTTCACATGCTAGAGGTTGCATTAGAATTGCCCTTTGTGTGCTTTTTTCTGGAGTAAATAAGTTGCCACTTTCCAATTGTATAAACAGATGGTTTGGAAGTGCTCACTGATCTTGAAGCAGGAAAATGTCAAGGAAGCGCCTTTGAAAGACCTAAAAATAGTGAGTTTACAGTAAATATTTAAAGCCCTATACTAAATGAAGATATAAGTTTACAGATCAGTTTCATACCTGCTGGATGGACAATTGATGTGATGGGTAGCTGGAAGCGTAGATCCCAACACACATGGGTACCACTACTGGTACCCACAGCTAACCAACACTGGGACTGGTGTACAGCAAACGATGTTATCAAACCTGAAACACAATGTCTGGTGGATCTGACACGAGTTGTCATTTAATACAAACATTTATTAAACGAGGCAAAAAGATATTTAACGAGCCTCTGTCGAGTTTAATATCATTTTTTTGTATTAAATAAAAACGTGTCAGATTCTTTTTATCACATGATTTTCATCCTCTTTTACTAGAAACAAATACCTGTGAAGATCTACATGCCAGTTCAAAAATTAAAACGATATTGTGACATCATTTAACCGAAAGACGGCATTATAGATCGTTTGAGTTCATAATTGAGCTATACAAATTAGTTCCATTTTATTGTCTTAATTGAGAGTAAACACAATTTGACAAACTTTTAATGCGTATTTAACATTAATATACAATAAAATATCATTTATTGAATATTTCAGCTAAATAACTTATAAAAATAAAATGTTAACACGTGAAAGTGCATGACACAGAAAAGTATATAAAGCGGTTAGTGTGAAGGTCACTATTCAAATTTAATACTCATTGCTGTTGGTGTTGACTAAGGAGATAATTCTTTTTCGTTTCTTATGTGGTGGACTTGCAGTCTCATCAGTAGAATTTACATTTGTGGCATAGGTGGCTGAATGATGATATTGAAAGTTCCACCAAAAACGTTTCCTGCCAAGATGCTGTTAAAGCCACCTTGGACTGTTATGTTTGTTCTTTGTGGCGGAATTCATTTAAGTTAGCATTGCGTTGTGGACATTCGTGTCTTGATTCACTTCAGGAGTACATGCATGCTGGTGAGAATAGCTAGACTTTGTGAGGATGTTCGATATCATTTTGTGTTGATTATTGCTAAAGTGGGGGAAGTTAATAATTGGTTGAATGTTGCAGTGTCCCGTTATCTGCATAATCTGATTTTCCGGGATGTTATTTTTGGATCATTTTTTTAACTAATTGTTTCTGGGTGCTGTGGATAGTCAGACGTCTTCCAGATGCTAGTCCAGCATCATTAGCTATACGCTTCATGATGGTGTAAGTTTATTTATACCAATAATCAATCGTGACATTTGAACAGACGAAAAAAGAACTGTCATTGTCTTCCATTTTGTTTACAAACATGGCGGATGAATACCAAATAGTCACGCGAAGCTGCTAGCCAATCAAATTGCAAGAAAAGCTGTATTACACTAGTATAATACAAAAAAATATTACATGGGTATATTGAATGAAAAACAAGGTGAATCATGTGATACAAACATTTATTAAATGAGTTCAGGAAATAGTAAGCTCGCTTACTATCATTTGTCTGGGCAAGTTTTATAAATGTTTGTATTAAATGACAATTAGTGTCAGATTCTTTATCCCATGATTTAAGTTGCCAATTTTACGAAATTTTAACAACAATGCATGATGAAATAGTGGTATGAGAGGATCTGCATTATGACCACATCGATGGTGTCATCAATCAAAATTGCGGTATTAGACTAGTGTAATATATACAAAATATGTAATGTTTATTAAATGGAAAATGTGAGGAATGATAAAGCATAAAATATTTAAGCATAAGTCATGAATTATCATTAATTAGCAGTAACCCACATACAGTACCTGTTTTAGGGTCGTTTTTGAGGACCCATGCCAGGTCTGGTGACCTCTGGTCCCAGCCAATCAGATGCCCATTGACAGTCGCATATGCCAACACAGACTGTGAGCCTACACACAGAAGGAAACAACCATTAAAATTTGTCAATTTAACACAAATTTTTAATTTATATGGTTAATATTATGTTTAACCACTTTTTTAAGGAAAGAAACTTTAAATTATATCAATTTTGACACCTTTTAAATAAAGTTGTTTAACAAGTTGATATCATTTAGGCTACTTTACAATTTTATATATAACAGCATTTTATCTTGTCAATAATTCTCAATATCTCAAAGAAATTTTTACTATTAAATACTAATTTAATTAGTTGAAGAAAAAACAAAACAAATGTGGTCTGTAATAGAAGTTATAACATAAGTTATATTTTCATACCCAGCTAGGCAGTCCTGACATACGGCTACATATCAAAGAGACATATCAAAGAGTTAAAAAAAACAAGCCTCCTTACCCCAGTCCAAAGCAAGAATAGCTACTGCAGAATCATTTTCTATGACCCATTTAAAGTGTCCAAAAACAAGCCTTCCTAACTAACTCCAACCAAAGCAAGAGTAGCTACTGTAGAATCGTTGTTCATAATTTCATTTCGACTAGTCACTAAGCTGGTGAAATATAAAGAGATAAAGATGAAATATTTTAAAATTCATAAAATGAATAATTTCAGTTTATGATAAATTGATTTAATATAAGTGTTATTGTTCACATTTGCACACCTGTATCGAAATGTGTCAGATCCACGACATGGCCCTGACTCTGGATGTTCACAGCCTGGCTATCCAGGGGAATAGCTTTCCCAGAGTCCATCCTGCAAAAGAGATACAAGAAATCTTAATATGATCTTAATATCTTAATATGATTGCAATATGGTGTAATGCAAAAATGTGAAATGCAAATGGTGGACTGAAAAAGGATGCAGGTATAGTCTTACCACTGCATTCTCATACCGGGAATAGTCGTACCATTTTGGGAATAGTCATACCATATATGAATTGCATATTTCCATGTTAGAGGTGGCATTTACAATGGGTTATTCATGAGATGATTTTATGATAAACATTGATTATAACACAAATTGAATACATAAATGGTTACCATTAAAAGGAATTCAAGATTACATGGCAAACTTTACAGACAACAATGAGGACAAAAGATAATTGATGTTTTTTGTTGTATTTAATTAAGGCGTCTATTTATTATTTAACAATTTATTTATATTTGCAGGTTGAATGAAGAAAATGGAAGAAATGACATAAATTCATGAAAGACATATATAAAATACATAACACAACAAGACGCCAACTGAAGGAATAAAGTTCATTGTATTTTTGTTATTTTTGACATTTGACAAAATTTGTTACCATTTGTTTCTTCCTTTCCAATATTCAACGAAACAAAAGGAAGAACATATTGTTTCCATTTTTTGCAATCTCTATACTAAAAATTTATCTATATGCAGGGATTGACAAATTCTTATGTTTTCTTGTTGCCCACTGGGTATATGTTATATGTGGTATGACTATACCCAATTCAGTAAGTGATTGTAGTGGTAGGACTATTCCCGAAGCACTGAAAAATGGTGGACTGCAAAATGGTGGAACATAAAGTGACAGACTTCAAAATGGTGAAACATAAAGTGACAGACTTCAAAAAGGTGGAACATAAAATGACAGGTTGCAAAATGGTGGAACATAAAATGAGAGATTGCAAAAATTGTGGAACATACAATGACAGATTGCAAACAGGTGGAACATAAAATGACAGATTGCAAAAGGGTGGAGCATAAAATGACAGATTGCAAAATGTGGAAAGCAAAAAGGGCTAACTGCAAAAAGGTGCATTGCAAATGGTGGAATGCAAATGGTGGAAAGCCTAATGTTATATACAGTATAAGACTTACTTTCTGTATGAAAAAGAAATAAAACAAACATTAAAAGACTTACTGGTAAACAGAGATGATCCCTTTGTCTGTGGCCGAGGCGAATTTGTGAGATCCATCAAAGAATGTCAGCAGCTTGACTTGGCCCTCTGGAAATACACACAACAAGATATGTTGTTGCTTTTGTAGTTGTTGTAAGAGTTATCTCACTCTGACACAATTATGGTCAAATTGACGATGTCCAGCTAAATAAGTGAAAGACCTTCCACCTATGAAAATTCTCATCTTGACCATGACTTAAACCCTTGCAGAGAGAGGCTGAGGAGTTGCAAATTAGTGAACTCTAACCAATTGGCCATGGGTGACCCCAGCAAGAAATTAGCTAAATACTTTTCATTACCATATTGTGAACATATTGATAAATTGTGTCAAATTCTAGTCTGTAAGCTGAAAGAACGACATCATTAATAAATGGCATTGCATATTAAATGTATCAATAATTCAATAAAATTGAGCCAGCAGTAGATAATGGAATGTGCCATTTGAGTTTTAAAAAGAAATTTATTCCAAGGGAAATTCAATGAATTTCAAGCTAAAATAAAATACTTCTTTATTTAACCATATTCCATGTTGGCCACTAAAAAAGCGCAAGAAAAGGCACTTTTGTTATGACTGTATTATCACAATAAAAATCACATCAAATATAAATGGCAGCATTATTGAAGCCGCTGTGGTCACTCACCATGTTTGATGGTCTGTTTAGACCTGTTGGCTATGCTCTTACCCTCCAGTCTACCACACTCCCATAGTTTAACCTAGGCCATCATTGGAACATGTTGCGAAGTGGCTGTGATCATAGCACACAGCTATCCTGTGACACAAGGAAAAGATTGTCAAACAGATTTAGTAGAAATTATTATAAGTGCAAGAAAAATGCAATTACATCATTTGTTTTCAACCTCATGACATTCTTACAAGCAGCAAAGTGGTGATTTGTACAGCACACTATTATCCTTTTAAAAAAAAGGGGGGCAAGATGGTGAAGGGAGACTGTGTTATGTGAAAATTATGATAAGTGCAAGATTATGGCTGTGATGTAATGTGTTCTTGTTTTTTTTGTCAAGCCATCATTAGAACCTGTGACAAAGTAATTGTAATCAAAGCAGGCTGCTATCATAAAACATATACAGGGACATAGTGTCAGGAGTGGTAGTTCTTCTAAAAGTTAGTAATATTATAATAGCTCTGGTTAAGACTTAATTACTCATGCTGGTAAGGTGTCATAAAACAATCAGTAGCCTATCATTAGTTCTGGGATAAATGGAAAAACCCTGGTAGAAGAATGAAAACTCCACTGATGGTGTTAATGACATTAAGTCCTAGACCTAAATAGTGTCAGATTACCATTGCCGGCCTGAGATAGTTCTGAAATAGAGGGCAAAACCCTGGTAGAAGAATGGGATGGGATTTGGGATTTGCCGGCATTTTGCCGATACTGTGCAGCGACATTTCTATCATTATAGCACAGGGTGCTTATGAGGTGCCCAGGGACTGAACCCAGCTGGTCCATTATACAGACATCGACGAGTCAGGCGTAATGCTATCCCTTATCCCCAAGCGTTAGGAGGAAAGCCACTACTAAGAACTTTAAAGTTTTTGGTTTGACCTGGCCGGGGTTTGAGCCCATGACCTCCCAATCCGTAGAAAAATGAAAACTCCACTGATGGTGTTTATGACATGAAGTCCTAGAACTAGATATCAAAACATACTGCTTAAAAGAGTAAGAGTTTGTTTTGATGCTTAAACATACTTATGACTGGGAAAAAATTGCAATATACAGTTGCTTTTTGTTGTTAGAAGCATTAACTTAAATTGCATGATTGTTAAATGGAAATTGTCTCCCTTGTTAGATAATATCTGAGGTAGTTTGAATAGTAGGTATGTCCTTTTAGTTGGAATTCTTGGACTTTATAATCTGTTTTTTTGCAGAAAGTGCATTTAGCAAAAACAATGAAATTTATTCTTATTTTTGATAAATATGTGCTTTAAATCAACGGAGAAACTTATGTTATTTATACAAGAAAATGGAAGTATTTTGGTGATGTTTAACCTAGGTATTACAACAAAGGTATAAAATTCAACATACATTCTAAAGAGTATAAGCATAAAAGCCAAGGACTCAAAATGAGCTTATAAAATTCGAGGACTCCAAAAGAAAGTACCTACTTGCATTTAGATATTAAGGGGAGACTATCCATTGTCTTTCAGAATCCTTTTACCTGTTGACTGGACCCCTGTGTTCATGAAGATGTGCCACCAACATGCCTTTGGGTCGCCAGTTTGGTGGGGGAGGCAAACTATCCCAGGTTATCCCATCCAGGAGGTCCCGTGTCATCATATCTGAGGAATACTGGGCCCGTCGTTTGTGGACCAGGGACCGTAACTCCAGCTTACATGGGGCATACTTCACTGCAAAGGAGAGAGACCAATTTTCGTAGTGGCATGACAAAGGAAAAAAATTAATGTTGCTGGAAGACTGGAAATACTTTACTGTCTAGGAAGGAGAATTTGCATAAGAGTAAAATAGCATAGGAATCCCAAACACAAGCTGCTTGTAAACAGCATGCTCCCCTTTTCACAGCACAGGATAATATTATAAAGAAAAAAAAGGCATATCACTGTTAAAATGACCTTTCCCTATTGAAATGGGTTCCCTTTTTTATAGTGAAGAAGTGTTCCAAGTGAATATCATTGATGTTTTTCCATAAATGAATCTTTACTGAAAAGATTAACCAACACCAATGCAGACACTAATAAGATAATTGTGACATCCAACGTTTCAGAAGTGGAACCAATAAAGTAAAATAGGAAAAGCAATCAAGAACTTTACGCAGTATAATGTGCACATCATGGTCCATGTTACACAGAGCATACTACACTGGAGGGGTTGTGGCTGTTTCCTCATTTATACTTTTACTCATGCAAGTGTGTGCTTTTTTCCTATTTTCAACATGTCAATCAGAACTCTTGTGCAATAAGTTTCAGCAACAAGACTAAAGAATCTAAAAACATTTACAATAAATAATAAATAAAGAAGTGTCAAAAAAATCAATTTAAACTAAAAAAACAACTAACATGAAGAAAAAAAGATTTCCTTTAAATAAAAATAGATTCAATATAAAACAATGTTAATAATGTAAAAAAAAAATTAAAAGAAATGGCAGATAATCAATTTCAGCCTGGGTTGGTTAGACTTCATTAGATTAGACCATTACTCCCAGCTATCATTATGCACTAGGTAGTGTTGTTGGTTATCATTAATGTTTTTTCAGGAACCCTTTAAAAAATTCATATCCTATTTTCTAGAAATAAATAAAAACACTTAGAAAAGATAATGAGTGTCAGGTAAATGTTTATAAACTTGACCTGTAAACTGTAAATGCAACACTCACCTTGCTGTTTATCAGGTTTGCCGGTACCCGGTCTGAGTGATGTGTCTAATGAAAGCTGGGACACGTTCACCAGACTTCCTGTAGAGGAAGCCTGGGAACCAGCAGGTGTGATTACTCTCCTTTCACTGGTCTCCAGCTTCTGAGACTTGGATTTTGGGGAGGAGCTATTGGATCGGTCAGATGTGTTGGAACCAAACATGCTCTTCCACTCCATGTTCTGGGAAAGAATGGAAATTCTAAATATTTTTCAATTATCATTCTTATTTTCTGTATTGACTGAGTAAACAACAGAACAGAAAACATATAATTACCAATTAAAACTATAGAATTTTCTAATTATTTATTATTAATTATTCATTCTAGAAGCAAATTCTGTCTAAAACATCGACCAGACTTGGACAAAGCAAAATGGGAGTTTCATGAAATAATAATAAATACTAATGTAAGTAATTGTAAATACATACAAACTTGAAAACCTTAAGTATTTAACCGTCTATTTTAAATTTATAAACACAAGTCTCCATACAAACTACACTTTTAATCATATTTAACAAAAACACAATTTACATAGAGGAACTGCATAACTCTAAGATAAAAACTACACACAAATACCCATCATATTAATTGAATGATAAAAAACTACCCACGAATACCCACCATATTAACAGAACGATGAAAAAACTACCCATAAATACCCACCAAATTAACAGAATGATGAAAAACTACCCACAAATACCCACTATATTAACAGAATGATGAAAAACTACCCACAAATACCCACTATATTAACTGAATGATAAAAAGACTACTCACAAATACCCACCATACTAACTGAATGATGAAAAACTACCCACAAATACCCACTATATTAACTGAATAATAAAAAACTACCAGCAAATACCCACCATACTAACTGAATGTTGATCTTGAGCTGGAGTCTTTTTCTTCCTGCTTCTGTTAAAGGAATACAAAGCAGCATTTTGTAATATTTTTACAGTGATTTTTATAAAATACAAATGCAAATGTTGGAAAATTCTTGTTAATTGACTTATTTCTATTTTCGATACATGGCATAGTGTTATTATTCAATGACTGTAAAGCTTATCAGTTCTTTTAGCCATTTATAAAATATCCCTCAATTCCTAACACCTTATATAAAAAAAATCTTCAAATGATATATATCTCTATATATATGTATATATATATCTATATATATATATACACACACACACACACACAATACAGCCAAATATTTTTTATTTTTTTTTGCAAACTAAGTAATGAAGACATTTTTGTCTTGCTATCCCCAATAAGCTATCATCATCATCATCATCATCATCATCCACCTGACTGTGTAATCAAAAAGGAAAGCGCTCTCTCTATTCAGGCAGTCAAACTTTTTAATTCAAATGTGTAAAACAAACTGAAGCTATCAACCAAACTGACCCACTACCCCGCTACTTCTCAGTGATTAAGCTTAGTACAAGACAGAGAACAAATAAACTCCAATGTACTGCCACACTCTCCCACAGTATCTGCTATATATAATAATAACTTACAGGTTAGGTGATGCCAAGCCATCTGTCTTGCTGTCTTTGGGCTTGTACAGTTCTGCGTGGCGCAACTGGGGCATCCTGAACAGTTTGTTGAGGTTCACAGAGCCTCGGTGGCTTGGGTCAGACTGATTACCTGTGTTGGCATCAGATGACCTGGAATTGGAGACAAAACATTACCATTTTTCAGGGTAACATTGACAATAAAAATACTTATCAAACCTTTAAATAACAAATAAATATAAAAAATGCAAAAACAACAAAGATTGTTGATAAATTGTCTTACAAGATAATAGATCAAGTTTTTTGCAATTTTACTTTTTGATTCACTAATGATTAGGAATTGAACAAGTTGGTTAATGTCCAGAGGCTATGTGATATTTTTGTTTTGTACATGGACTAGTGGACTCTGGATCAGATGGTCCAATCGGAAAAGCATAGAACGGCGCTATCTCGTTCATATCATCTGTCAACCTCCTATTTAGAGAGCTCATCTAGTTATATCACGAAGTAAACGCATGGCGTCCCAAAAATCGGCATAATCTTTCTAGAAAAAATGTCCCGAGGCTTACACCTATAGAATGGCCACACCCCCAACTCCTTAACCATTAAATCGGGTAAAAAAGTGCAGCAATAACATCAGTGAATACGGTAAGTTAAAAGAACTTGTTTCCTAATTGACTATCAATAATAAGTTTAAAACATATTATGGCTTTGAGCTTTTATTTACTACCAGGTTTAAGGTAGACAATATTTCAACCAGGTGTGACGTACCCAGCTCTGCCTCTGTGTAACTTGAGGATAAAGTCCTTCATGGCAAGTATCTTATCCTCGTGAGACTCAGCACACCCCAGGTGGGTCATTTTCTTGAAAGTCTAAAACAAAAGGGCATTCTGGTCAGTTAATGACAGTTATAAATTGTTCATTTTTAATATTATATTTTTTCCCTATAGGAAACTGTACAAGATAGTGGTTCAAATGTCAGCAAAAGTGGAGTGATTGTGGTCCATCCATACACATATGATGTTCAGTATAACTTAATTATTTGCTGTCCTTGTATGACTCTTTTGAAGTTTTGAAGTCCAGGTGTGATATTTCCCTAAATTTCAACATATACAAAGAAAGAAGGTCAATGGTTAAAGATCTGAGTGTGCATGAAGTGTGTGCAAAGGGAGGTGGGTTGGGGTTATATCACACCAATACAACAATGGCAATATTGCCGAAGTCCAGCTAATTATTGGTGGAGAAACACTCCAGCAAATGTCCCGGTAGAACCACCAGCCCACTGCAGATCAGATGGGAGATATGAATGTGTGCGCTTGTTAGACTAAGCAAAAAAGTGGTCAGGTATAAGTATTTTCTTGAATGTCTGAAATACATTGACATAATTGATGTAGTATAATTTCAACTTAAAACCTCATTTATCATTTTTTTATAATAAAAGTAACTTTTAACTTATTTTTTTTTTTTCAAAAAAAAAGTTTCCATCCAAAATCCAGAAGGATACATACCTGTGACATGGTTTCGTCCATCTCATTGTAGACGGGTGGGTGGCCCTGTCGACTGATATTACGTAAGTAGCTACGTTCCTGAAGGATTGAGAAGATCCTTTCTACCACTGTGGATCGTAACACATAGTCAAACACAGCCCGTGGAATGGGGTCCTGTAGTGAGTTCAGTAACAGCACCTGAAACAATTAAATGACAATAAGAAAAATGGGTTTTAAACTTACCCAAATTACCACCAGGAATTCCAATTGTCTGTTCATAATTATGAGTGTCAGTTTTACAGGACAAACTTTCCCAATCAGTTCATTCAGCAGGAAGAGTAGACTTTCAAGGGAAAATACCCATCACTTTCTATCTCATAGCAGCTTGTCCCATGGCAGAATATTTGTTCAAACTATCTCTGAGATTAGTAGAAAATGAAATGCATCTGGGTATGCTAATTCTACATCTGATACGTTGAAATATCCAGGTTATTATCAGTATCAATAAAAATAAGTTAGATCACTGTTTTCACCCCTGAATCTCACAAATAATAATAACTAATTTTTTTTACAGATAATCCTCTGAAAAATCAAAAATATTTTAATTAGGAACTAATTATGGTGTTTTTGGTTTAGTTGTTGGGTTTATCTCCCCACCAACAGTATATATTGGTGTTTAAATTTTATGTTAAACCTTATAAAAACTACATACATGTACCATTATTGGATGATGCTTTTGAGGATTTTAGACTAAAAGCTTTCTCTGTAGATTTACCTCTATTGGTACTGGGATTTGGACTTGCCGCCATTTGGCCAATACTGTGCAGTGACATTTCTATCATTATAGCACAGGGGCACTTATGAGGTGCCCAGGGACTGACCCCGACCGGTCCATAATACTGACACCAACGAGTCAGGCGTAATGCTGTCCCTTAGCCCTGAGCATTGGGTGGGAAGCCACTACTACCTACTTAAAAGTCTTTGCTTTAACCCGGCTGGGGTTTGAACCCGCGACCTCCCGATCCGCAAGCCGACGCTCTACCAATTGAGCTATTGCGGCCGTTTTACCGCTATTTAAACCAGTATATTTTTACTTTTCATACCTAATTGAAGGACCAGTAATGTCATGGCAGAACAAGTGATTTTTATAAATCACTCATTCTACAGGACGAGTACTGTTTCAAAAAACAATTTGAGCCACTGATCACTTTGCTATTTTGCATGTTGGCAACTTACAGCTATGACTGGCAGATGAATGCACCAATACTTACTTGCTAAGCTAGAGTAAATAAAGCACCAAAATACTTTTCTTACAACTGTGAGTGACTGAGGTGTAGTTAATCAGTAATGTTAACATATCAGCTAATGGGTATGCTGAGAGAAAATTTAAAGGGTCCGTCTACTGCTACCATCAACCTTTAAGAATTTATGTTCAGTTCACAGTATCAACATTTCACCTGATTAAGGGCCTAAGTTACATTTTACCATTCTATCATTATATTATACCAAAAATTGGTGTGAAAGATTGTAATTTTTTGTTTGTAATTCCTATTGTATTCATTAAACTTCATAGTGGAAAGATTATAATGCCAAAATACAGACTATTTAAGTAACGGTATAACAGAAGATATTTGGGCATGATCTTCTGCGTATGTCCTTTTAATATTTTCTCCCAAAAAAACAGGATAAGGATGCTCACAAAGCCACTTATACTTTTAAACTGAAAGAATAAAGAAAATACAGTCTGAAGTATCACCAACCACCATGAACAAGTTCATACAGACCAACATATAAAACCAAAATCCTGAACACACTAATCAAATACAAATTTAAGCAAGCAACTGGAAGTCCCCATAACACTCTTTCAACCTAAATTCCAAAAATGAAGCACATATTGGCAAAAATGTCACCAAAATACCACAATGAAGCACATATTAGTAAAAAAGTCACCTAACTACAGAATGAGAAGCACATATTTACAAAAAGTCAAACATTAACATAAACAAAATGTCATACTTGTTTTTCAATCTGGAGTATTTTCTCCTTCAAGAATGGCTGTAGCTGTGGTATCAGGTTACAGTGGATGTCTGCAATGTTCATCTTCTCTGCCACCTTAGATATGAACCCCACACTGCCCTGTCGGATCCACATACCCTGAAAATCAAGGCATGATACATTGCAACAGGAGCATACTTGTTTATTCTGTTTTGTTTATTTGCTTCATCACAAACATTGTCATATTATCAATGTTAATCAGGTCTGGATGGATTCAGTGCCCTGAATTGATTTGATTTTAATATCGCACATTAATGGTGATATTATCGACATCCAAATAATTGTTGTTTGTTTGTTTATTGGGTTTATCGTCCCACCAACAGTATTTTAGTTATCTGGAGAGGGTTTCCACTTGAAGCAGATATAGTGCTGCCTTCACTGTGTATAGCATGCCGTGAACACCTGGCATGATACCACACCCAGTCACATTATCCTGACAACGGGCCAACCAGTCGTGGAACCACCCCTTATATGTGCTTGAGCGTTAGCAAGGGAGCTATACCACTACCATTTTTAACAACTTTGGTATGTCGCAGCCCGGGATCGAACCCGGGGCCTCCCGTACCTGGAGCCGACGCTCTACCGATTGCGCTACCAGGTCCGGTCTCCAAATAATTATTGGTGTAGGAAGACCCGAGACATGTTTCTGGGTAGAACCACCAGCGCACAGGTCAGCTGAAGACCTCTATGCACTTTTTGCCCCGAACGTTACTTGAACGCACACCGGGTAAGGCTAAATCAGTCAGAGGAATTACAGGTTTGCAACTCACGACTAGGCTACGGCACCCCTTTTTTAATTGTGGACATCAAATGGAATTATATTTTCTCTTCAAAATATATTTGATGAAGTGTTCTTAAATGTTGCTTAACCATTAAGGTTCTTTTGACAATGAATAAAAGTGAATAAGTGGGGTTTAGGATTGGGATTTGTCAGCATTTTTGCCGATACTGAGCAGAAACATTTCTATCTTTATAGCACAGGGGCACTTATAAGGTGCCCAGGGACTGAACCCAGCCGGTCCATTATACTGACACAGATGAGTCAGGCGTAATGCTGTCCCCTTAGCCCCTAGCGTTAGGAGGGAAGCCACTACTACCAACTCTAAAGTCTTTGGTTTGTTTTGGCCAAAGTTTGAACCCGCGACCTCTACCACTTGAGCTATTGCAGCCGGTAGTGAATAAGTATGGACTTTTATCTTAATTGCTTTTTAATTCTGATGAGTATTTATTTTGAAATTAATACTGATATGTAATGTATGTTGGCTTTGGGGGTGCATCCTTTATGTCTTTATTTTAAACCTCCCAAACTGACAAACAACAACAAGGCAAAATCTACATATTGAAACTAACATACATCCCTGAAAATGCAATGATCGTAAATATGACATTCAATATAACCTTTCGGGTTGCACTAGTAAATAAATGTTAAATAAATAAATGTTATGCACAACACACCTTCAAGTGTATGTCAATAAGATGCTGGGGTTTGACTGCAGTCCTGTAAACAATGTGGTTTGGATAGATTATCATACAGATGGACAGATGATTGATGATGATTAAAAGCAGCCTTTTAGAGGAATAAAAAGTTGACTTACTGGGTGAGCTAGCAGTGGAATGGCCAATTTCACAAAGTAGTTCATCATTGGTTTCTGTAGCAGACCCAGCTCCGTCAGTGATTTGATGGCCCCCAGGGTCTTGTGTACTATAAACTCCTCAACGTCGGAGAGTCCCTGAAATTGCAAATTAATGGTATCTTAAGCAATGTATATAAAAAATCATTAAAATTTAGGAGATAAATAAGATTAATTATTTTTTAAGTTAACTTTTTAATTATTCTATGTTGCAGTAATGGGGCAAGCTGCTGCTTTTTTTCTAAAGAAATGTAAAAATTGTCACTTTATAACATATCATGAATTACATGATTTATGAGAAAGAAATTTTTTTATTTGTTGTGAATATTTGCAGCATATTGTCGATCAATATTGTTGAAAGTAACAAACGTAACTGCATCAATACCATGGAAAGTTCAACACATTGTATGTCACTCATTCCCTAATTGAAAGTTTCATGTCTTACCTTTTACTTGCTAGCAACACCAATAGGGTAGGGTATGTCTTATGTTCATATGGGATGAAGGGTGTTTCCAGGAAGTAAAGTAAAGGGTTATTTCTTTTTTTTTCTTTTTTTCAGAGTACTGTACATCACATTGAAAAAAACTTTGATATTATGTTACACCCAGTTGTTGTTTGTGGAGAAAAATGCCTAAGAAATGTCTGAGAAGAAACACTAGCACAGACCTGATCTGCTGAAAGACTTTCCCACATAAAAAGTCATGGAGACAGAAGAGTTACAAGTCTGTGATACCAACTACTACGCTCCCTTCCAAGGCGATTGGTTTTAAACAGAAAAATAAAAAATGGTCCTATGTGAATTACCATAAATATTAAAATTTGAAGAACTATCATTTGACAAAGGCATATCGAGTAAAAGTAAAAGTGACAAAAAAAGAGACGTATCATTACACACAAATAAAAACAAAACACAATGGAGTTATCTCCCATCTATTACTACAAAATATACTGTGACAGACCTGTTCCAGCAAGGGTTTAACAATCTCTGAGCTCTGCCAGCCAACATAAGCTGCTATTCCAACAATGTTGTCAAAGAACGCCCCTCTCAGGTGCCAGTCATCCTAAAATATAAGTAAAAAAAATATGTGACACAATGATCATTTTAAAAAATGTTGTTTCATGTTGTCAAGTTTTATGTTCAATGAGTATAAAAAAGGGATTGCAATTTGGGAAAATTTCAACAGATTTCTGTATTATTAAAGAATATACAGTCCACTCTCACTTTCTCGACTACTTTTATTTCGACTTTTCGTTATCTCGACCAGGTTTGTTAAGTCCCAATTTGGTTCGTTCTTTATCTATTATAAAAATAAATGTTTATTTCGATCTTTTTATTTCGACAAATTCAGTATGTCGACTAGAAAATCTAAGTCCTAAGTTACTAGATTGCTATTTAATGTCACAGTTTATCTCGACTCGCGAAATTATCAGTGGCGACCGCGAGAGGTGTGAATAACATCACGCGCCGATCATCACTCGCTGCTAATTGGTGTCGCAAACTGATGCCGTTAACGAGTGTCGTTAATTACTCAACGCTGTTTGCTTCCATACCCAAGCTGAATAAACGAAAGTGTTTATGTAATTATATGTAATTAGTGTCGTGTCAAAATATGAGCAATTCTGCAAGGTGTATAAATAGCGTTATGCTTTTTAAACCTACGTCAATTTTCATGACTCTCACGACTATGTCTGAATTGTCTGAACGCCTGTCGAACAATCCAGAGAAGGGCCCGGGATCCATGGGTTTTAATTTGTCCATGTTTGTAAATTACCTGCTTTATAAATGTGCTTATGTTTATAACTGTTACGTGTATGTAATGTTGTATTGTCTTGCTTGTTAATCGTTTTCAAATTCATATTGAAATAAAACATGACAAAATTAATGTCTCCAATCTTAGTTGTTTGCAACCATTTGTAATTTTCACGTAGTGTAAAATTTCTGGTGCTCTAATACTGCAGAGTAACTCCCCTTTAGATTAAGTGTGCCATAAACACAGCTACTGTTATCTCGACAATCTGATATCTCGACTTAATTTGAAAAGTCCCGACGATGTCGAGATAACGAGAGTCGACTGTAATAGTTTTTGGAGATGACTTTGTTTAAAATAACTACAAAACAGTTAATATGAAATTTGTTACAAAAATGTTTTGTTTAAATTTAAATCTGGCCTCAAACTCTGGTTCCTATTGGGAATTTTCTCTAAAAACTGGGAATACAGAATACTTTCCTGCATTGAAATTACCGTATTTACTTACCCATAAGTCTACTTCACTCATAAGTCGAGGTGGATTTTATGGGTCTAAATGTTCAGATTTAACTTTCACTCGGCCATAGGTTGTATAGTGTAATATCTAGAGTGGAATAGTCGGACTTATGATGCACCCTGCTACCTTAATCCTGACCATATCCGCCCTCAGGCAGTTTGTCCAGTTAGAATGTCACCCTGTCATTAAGTTATCATGATATCACTGTCTTGCAATACACATAAGGGATAAATATGGTTTGAAATGAATTTCCGGTGCAGCATTAGGCTGTTGTACACGTCTATTTACCTCACCTTATCGCGCTCGTCGTACCCGGGAACCAAATAATTGTTTTATACTAAAAGTCGATTAGAGCAACATATATTCTGTAGAAAAAGACAAATATATTCGGTTCCGCTTTTTGTATTGTATGCTTATCATTCCTAACAAAGAACATTCCTAACAAAGAATACTATTCGCACATTGAAACTTCATTTGGCTTGTTACCAAACTGTCTTTATCACATTTCCCCGATCATGTAGGCCTACTTTTACACTTTAGTATTAGAATCTAGAAACCAAAGATGATAATGAGGTCGGTTTTATGTATCCTCAGCTAATTTGTTGTGCTCCGAGTCACATCGCCAACTCAACTGTGACGACATTTCTCTAAATCTTCTAGGATACAGTTCACTACTTGTATCTGGGAGGTCAATGCCTGCTAATTTCACTTATCACATGTGAAACTGACACATTTTCAAAGCTGTTAGCCTGTACACAATTGACTGTAAAATTCGGATTATAGACAATATATTTGAGCACCATGATTAGGTGCTTTAAAAAATGGTTAGTATTGTAATATATGATATTTTGAGCTTAATATATATATATATATATATATATATATATGTATATGTATATATATATATTCAAGGTATGAGCTGATAAAATGATCACAAAATCACTTTTTGCATGGAAACACGCAGTCCAATGTACCAATGTATACTTGTTTATTGATGTGTCTGACCTAAATCGGCGTCCCTATTTTTTTCTTGATACCTGGCCCAAAAGTCAAATAGACTTTTCAGATCAATTTTAGGACACGTTTTTACTCGACTTATGAGTGAGTAAATATGGTATAAAATAATAATAACGACAATCTGATCAAAACAAGATTAATGCATTAATCCTATTACCTTGTCATTCAGGAATGTAATCATATGGGAGAGCAGGATGTCATTGGCTGAAATAAATGACATAGAAATGTTGGACATTTATTTTTCTCATAAATGATATAATACCTTTAGCTAAGAATTTGTACAATAATGAAAAATGTTGCTGTTGATGTGTTTGTTAGTTTTTTAATAATCCAGAGATGGTGTCTGCTTGTACATCATGATGATTGCCTCTATTTTTAACAACTTTGGTATTTCGAGGCAGGGGTTCTTACCCGGGTCACGAACCTGGAGCTGACGCCCTAATGACAGTGCTACCAGGTTCAATTTATGAAATTACAGTTTGTAAAAAATAGCAGTTCAACAATGTATCAACATAAAACTCTGACCATCAAGCTTTAACGCTTTCATTTACAGTATGTGTATATGATTTTTATAATGCCTCTAATTATAATTTTCTTAGAAAAACTTCAAGTTATAATTGAGGACATTTTGTTCTTCATGTATTTAGAAATCCTTATATAAACCATTTTATAAATAAATGCTTAGTTTTGCAGATCAATGATTCATACATATGCATTATTTGCAAAGGTCAAAAATGGCATAGGTATGAGCCAAAGGGATTACAATATGTACATTCTGATGAACTGTGTTTCCTACCTTTCTGTCGCCCAAAGAAGACACACAGTCTGGTAATGCCGTTGTCCATTAGTGCCCTCTTGACCGAGTTGTCTGAGTCATTGAGAAGGGTCACCACCTTCTCCTGTATAATCTCCTGTAACGTCTGCAGCTCCAAGTCATAGCTTGACTGTAACAAAAAGAAATACTTTTCGTTTAGTAGGATTTTTATTTGGAGCTGTAGCTAAAATGAATGTGACTGATTTTTTCTGACTTTAAATAAAACATTCCCAGTAATAAAACAATTACCTAAGTTGATGTTTGTTTTTATTTTTTAAATATATTGCAGTGACCAATTATGATCCTCAGCGACAGCAAGCTGTTTTGGTGGAGGAAGAGCCCCAGACATAGGTCTGGGCTGAACCACTGGCACACACAAGGTCAGGTGGAAGACCTTCCCACATTAAGTCCTTTGCCATGAATAGGACTCAAACACAGCCCCTGACAGTGTCAGCAGTCACGAGGAGTTACATATTGGCAACTACAATTTTGGCACTGTTTCTAATCCCTTTGATTAAAGAAGGAGATTTTTTACGCCAAAATGACTTAATGAATGGGACTATATAAGAAATGTTTTTATCTCCAAAGATTTTATTTTCTTATTTCTTCTTATAAAGCAAATTAAAGTTTGTAAAAAACAACAAAGATTCATTATGGTTATGAAACTTGGAGTATTCATAGCAACCTACAAGTAAAATCTATTAATAAACATAGAATATCATGCACCAAATATTTTGTGATAAATCCAGAATAAAACAATACACTATAGTCACAATTCATGCATTGAAAAGACATAAAGTGGGTAAATATACACATATTGAGTATTAAAAAATATATATTTGATCCAACAAAATATGTAACAGAAGAATATTCTTTGTGGGTTTTTTTAACATTTCAGTGACAGATTTATGGTCATTTTGGTGGAGAAAGACACCAAACAAACTGGCAGACCCACTGGCATACCTCAGGTCAGTTGGCAGACCGTCCAACAGTTATTCATTCTCCCAGATCAGAGCTCAAACCCATGCAGCGAGAGGCAGAGAAATTTTACAATTTTATAGTGAGTGACTCCACCCTTGTCCACACGCAACCCTTACAGATGAATAGATTTATACAGTGGTTACTGACATGTTGTTTAACTCTTTACTTGTTGGAAACATCATTCAGCCTTGTAACATAAGACATACCTCACCACAAAGGTGTTTCCCGCAAGAAGAGGGCCAGCAAGAAAATGGTTAAGTTTTAATATTTCTGTACATACCAAATCTCTCATTTCATCCTCAGCATCCTCTAAATCATGTAGCTGCATCATCTCCAGCACCCTGCATCAAGAAGTTAACCAAGATATTATCACAAAAAACAAACACAAACCCAAGTACAAAGCACAGTATATTGATTTCAAAGTAATATACACAGATTGATTAAAGTTTAAAAAGGTAGAAAATAAGAATATCTTTATGTTTCAGTACTGGAACTAACACTGAAAGCAATTAACCATTTACTTAATGAAAACACCATTAGGATAAGGTATGTTTTATGTAAATGAGGTGAATGATATTTAAAGCAGGTAATGGGGATGACAACCCCTGACCCCACCCCCAACCCCTTTACAACAATTTTGCTGTCACTAACCAGGGATGGATGGACTAAGTGACTCCAATAAAGCCCCCACTCCATTTAGTTTGTTTTTTTACATGCAATCTATAAGCACATAAAAATGGTTGTTATGACAACTTCCAGTTGGTTTTGAATGTAGCAAAGCTCGAAAGAATTTTATTTCTTAAAAGAACCCCATCTATTTACTTGTTTAGATTCCACAAACATGAGGTTGGTTTTATTGCAAAGCTCAAAATTCTTTTAGAAAAAGACACGGGGTAAACTTTAAAGTCATTACTGGGGCATTGACCCAATGGCAAAAATGTGTATGTTCTTTCAAATTTGGGAGGAAAAAAACCCATCTGAGAGTTAGAAACTAAACTCAAAAGCATTTATTTTTGTAACAAATTTGGTCCATCAGTTATTCAGTAATGTGAAAAAAATCCATGAACTTACTTAAGGGCTGTCTCGGCCAATTGAGCAATGTTCTCTGCATAGGCAGCACGGACAATTACAGCTGAGTCTGTTGTCAGAGGGGACTTGAAACACAGAATATTAAGAAAATCTATCGAAGAATTGAATGTTGTACAAGTTTTTAAAAACTGAAATGAATTTGTTTGATGGTTTTCGAGAAATGGCCTTTACATAAACCTTAATAAACACAGAAAGTTAAAGAAGGGGCATAACTCTGCCAATCAATTTCATGATTATCTGACCTTCCAATATGGATTTCTCTTTTCATATCTCATTTCGAATTTAACAAAAAATCAAAGTTTGAAGTGAATATCTTAGGTAGTCTTTGAGAATTGGACCTTAACAGAAAGGTTAATCAGTGCAGGTGCCAAGGGGGGACAAGAGACATGACAGTTGCTCTACTTTATTTCTTCAAAATGTGGAGCCAACTAGAACTACACATTAAATTTCTGGCTAGATAGGTGAAGAGACTGATAAAAATCTCCACTACCCATATGAAGGGTTTATAATGCAAAATTGTTCTTTTCTGCAAAGTACAAATGACCTACAATGTGCTGAATTACATATTTTGATTTCTAATGTTATAATGGAACATTTTCAAAATGTTTAAGCAACTATTAAAAGAATACCCTTTAAATTATTTCAAGAACTTCTTACCAAATGTGGGAAAATGTATTCTTGAAACACATTTGCATCACTGAAAAAAAAATAGAAAAGTTTTTTGTTACTGGGTCAAAGGTTTCAGTTAGTGTCCTCTGAACAATACAATTATGTTTTATAGCATACACAAAGATTTATATGAGAATGAAATCACTGGATAAACTGTTAGAATTGTCCCAGGTGGCTTGTGGCTAAAATACTTAGGTAAACATTGTTGTCCCAGGTGACTAGTGGCTAAAATACTTAGGTAAACATTGTTGTCCCAGGTGACTAGTGGCTAAAATACTTAGGTTAACATTGTTTTCCCAGGTGACTTGTGGCTAAAATACTTAGGTAAACATTGTTTTCCCAGGTGACTAGTGGCTAAAATACTTAGGTTAACATTGTTTTCCCAGGTGGCTTGTGGCTAAAATACTTAGGTAAACATTGTTGTCCCAGGTGGCTTGTGGCTAAAATACTTAGGTAAACATTGTTTTCCCAGGTGACTAGTGGCTAAAATACTTAGGTTAACATTGTTTTCCCAGGTGGCTTGTGGCTAAAATACTTAGGTAAACATTGTTTTCCCAGGTGACTTGTGGCTAAAATACTTAGGTAAACATTGTTTTCCCAGGTGACTAGTGGCTAAAATACTTAGGTTAACATAGACTTAACAAATTGCGACAGACCATGGTGACAGACTATGGTGTAAACAGTAAACATGTATTTTGTAATTAAGCACCTCAATATAAACACAGATTATGAGCATTGCAAAGTAGGTAAGGACCCATGCTCTACTCAAGCACAAATTTATTATGCTTTATTCATAGCAGCATCATCAGCTTCTTTCATTACAAAGATACCATTACCATGCCAAGATAATTGTAAATACCAGAAAGGAACAGATTGTTATGTCCCCATAAGACATATTCTTGGAGTCAAAGTTTGAACTTTAGAGAAATCTCAAAGGAAAAATGCTTCTGCAAGTGAGGCAGGGTGCATCCTAACACCATCCTTTCTGAAATTTCAATTCCATTTCTGATGCCTTCAAAGGAGAACGCATTAAATTTTGAAGAAAAAATTAACCAGCAAATGAAAATGAACAGAAAAGGGTGAAGGAAAGCCACATGAGGATAAATGAAGTGCAGAAAAAAATATGATAATGAAGTAAAAAAAAGATTTGTTGAACAAGTTAGTCAATGAAAAAGAGATGACAAGAACTAAGAAAATAGAAAATAAAGGCATAACAAAGAAGACAAGACCTACCTGCGAGGTACATGTCGCAGATCTTTGAGACAGCGGGTAACACAGTTTAACATCTCGGCTCTAACACGGGCCTCCTTGTCTGACACCATCACTATCTAGAAACATGACACAACATTATTGGTAAGGTCATTCTTTGTTCAATTATACAGGGAAATAAAATGCAATATCTAGTCAAGTTAATCATTTTAAGCATTACTCTTGTGCTTGACAAACATTGGAAGTGACTGTAAAAATACACATGTATCTTCTTTGCTCAGTTGCGGATGAAATACTGATTACATGTTATTGTAAAGAAAATTATCAATTGACCAATCAAGTTGCAGACAGTCTAACCAAGTATGGCAGTGACAACACGAAAATTACAGAATATTAGTAGAACATAGTCATACTACTACAAAAAACTTAATTAACTGACCAATCAAGTTCCAGATGGTCTTACCAAATATGGAAGGGACAACATGAAAAGTAATGGATATAAGTTGTACAATATGTCATAATACTACAAAAAACTTTTTTTAACAAATCAAGCTGAAGAAAGACTAACCAGGTTTGGCAGTGACAACACAAATAATACCACTGAATGTTAGTGGTACAATATGTGCTATTATTACAAAAAAACTTTTAAGTGACCAATCCAGCAGCAGACAGACTTACCATGTATGGCAGTATACGATCCAGGATGATATCTGCTGTGACATACTTAGAAAGGTCTGTCAGCAAACTGAGGGCCATCAGTTTGGAGCTGCAGAACTGTTGAGAAAGAGAAAGAACAGGAATTTTAAGGAAAAACTCAAAAAAAATTCAACAGTGCACCATTCTGATGACTTACAAACACAACTTTAAAGTTAAAAAACAGATATAAACAGCACCATGTAATCTACAGCTGGACATCAGTTACATCAAGAATGGGATATTGTTTTTAGCTGATTTTGTTTGTTTGTTTGTTACATACAAATTTATGGTCATATTGGTGAAATCCAGCTAATAATTGGTTTAGGAAGACACCAGATGCAAGTCCCCAGACCAGAACTACTGGCGCACTACAGGTTAGCTAGAAAACCTCCTCACATGAATGCTTTTGCCCCAACTGGCTCTTGAACGGCTGAGAAGTAGGCAACTCAAACTACTCAGCCTTTATTTTAAGGCTCACTACCGTTATAGGTTAAGTTTGGATTCGACCTGATATGATGGACAACATAAAAAGAAATTATGATCCATTCAATGTTAACTGTAAAAACGGCCAGCCAGACATGGTTGACAAATCAGTAGAGCATCAGCTCCAGGAAGGGAGGCTCTGGGTTCGATTCCAGGCCATGGCATGCCAAAGTCATTAAATATTGTACCTGTATAGCTACCTTGCTAATGCTGAAGCAAATGTAAAGGTATATGTAGTTCCCAACTAGTCAATCTAGTATCAAGATAATGTGACTGCGCATGGTTTCATGCAAGGTGTTCACAGCATTCTATATACAGTGAAGGCTGTACTATATTTGCTTCATGTACATACTCGTGTCTCCAAATAACTGAAATACTGTTGATGAGACAACAACAAAAAAGCAGTTCAATGGCATGGGACAATGTTTACACTTTCAAAGGTCTACATATAATTGCTCAAGTCATGGATTTCAATCCACAATATCTTCATTATGTATTTAGCTACATGTCTGCATTTTTGCATGACACTTTATCTTTGCAATTCTCAGCTTAAAATCCCATTGAAACTTCATAAATAAGCTTATTTTTGTTGGTATGAAAATTGCGACTGGTTGGTGAATATGGGCCTAAAAGCAGGTGGCATGATGTTATCTGTCTCTACTTACAAATGCCTGTCGTAGGCTAGAACCAACAAGGGAGATGATGAGAACAAGGACACTGTTATTCTCTGGATGGGTCTCATCTATCTTCAGATTCTTGAAGATCTGGTCCAGATCACGCTTTATCCTGCCAGCAAAATGAAAGAATTTAATATAAAAAAATTGAGGGTGAATATTTCAACACTCCTGGTTAAGTAACTTAACAATCTGGCCATGTTTTCGAATGTCCTAGGTTAAGCCCCCAGGTAAACTACAAGATGTTACAGTCTGCTTTAATTAAACACATTAGTTGATGTGTTTTCATTAGGTTATACTAATTGTTTATTTTCAATAACCCAGTTCAAAGTTATCAAGTTGAATCACCGAGTAATGCAATCCTACAAAAACAACAAAAGCAGCTTATTTATTGTAAAAGAGAGAAGTTCATGACTCTTAAGTGGTATTTAATGTTTGTGTAATTTAAAGTTCTAAACAAGTGCTGACAAAGGTAGTGAGAGACTCCTGAAAAGTAAAATGCGGTTCTACATCATTGAATTAATTCCATTAGGATCAATTCTGAGGAAAGAAACAATAAAATCAGTAGCAGCTTGCTTATTGGTTATGTGATAAATAGAATCCATCATTCATCTTCATTGAATATTGAAAATATTAAATAAGTTTGATGAAATGATACAAAAATCACCAGAGCCTGAATTCATCAATGAACAATAATGTCTGATCCTCAATTTGCACTTGACGGCTTCGATATGTGTAATGGCTAAATTAAGAAGAAACTAAGACTATAAGACTATAAGAGATAAAAATAGGATGTGAAATGAGTGTTCATCAAATACCAAAAATATTAAAAGTGTGGATGAAACTATAAGAAACAACATCTCACCTAAGAATTCTGTCATCTGGAGATAGTATGGGAGGTGTTGCAAACCTCTGAATGTACAGTTTGAGGAAGGTGTAGAAATGTTCGGGGAACGTCTTAACGCGCTGTTGTATCAGGTACTCCTCAGCAGACAGGCGATGGTTGGGGTCCTTCTGCATCATATGACGAACCAGGTCCTATATTTGATAAAAACAACAGAAAAAAAAGTTATAAAAGTTTCCAGTACTAGGCTTTAAACAAAATTGTTCATTTCTTTTCATAAACAATGCTAATCTTTACCAAACAAGTCAAACTCTATGTAAATTCTATTTCTGAACATGTTTCAACATGGCAAACATGTAGCTGATGCAATAACTATTTGTGCTGGATTTTAATGAATTTTGAAATCTGACCATTCAGATGCTTGAGGGATTTGTCAGATTTGAGCTGCAAGTTGTACAACTGTGTGCTCAGCTCTCATTTCAAGATATACCGGGTATGTAATGTCAAGCGTGGGTTAAGACATTAACTTGTCATGGGTGAACATTCCCTTCGGGCACCCTTTGTAGGATGTGATATTTATTTTATAATATTTATTTTATAATTCAGAATATCACAATTAAATAAACTAAATGTTGTTTGATAAACAATGCAAGCACAAGAATGGATGCTATGCACATCTTTCAATAAGTATTAACTGCTACAAACTGTATGCATTATGCAGTTATCTCCCTTGTTTTCTTGATTGGAACAACCTAGCATTTAATTTTCAGCAACATGCGATAAATCACATGGGACATTACCAATTGTCAAATAGCATGTATAAATGCTTATAAAGCAAATTCATGTGAGGTATAAATAAACTGCTATGTGTGTGTGTGGCGGGCGAGTAGGGTGGTTGACCTGTGGTATACAATCAAGTAAAATTAGGTGAATTCTAATGATGATAGAAAATGCTCTACAATGGCCACCTTACCCTGACATTGGAGTCTTCAATCTTCTCGAGAACTTTCCAGGGACTGTACTCTCTGTTTCTGTAGGCTAGAAGCTGGGACAGATCAAATGGCGGGGTCCCCTCAGTAAACAGCTCCGTGATCACACACCTGACATATCCACAGATTTAATTGATTAACCTAATTTTACTTGTATACTGCCCAAAGGAAAAAGAGGATTTATTTTATTCTATAATCAATGGCACATATGAAATGAAATTTCAACACCTGAATGAAATCTGGGGATAATATAAATGTGGAGTTTTAACGAGCATCTAGAAAACAAAAAATGTGTTTATACTAAGTCAAAAGAGAGGAAGTATTCTGCAAATAGTGTACATATAGTTTGAAAATAAGCTGAAAACAAGAACAGTAACTCTGTACCCAGCAGAGAAGATATCCATTGCTGGAGTAAGGTCCCCTATCTTGATCTCCCCTGTAGAGGTCAGGTCAACACTGTTGGCTGTGTTCTCCACATTTCTGGCACTGCTCTCCACGAATCTCTCTGGGGCAATGTAACATGTCCTCCTCCGGGATGTGTCAAAGAAGTATGAGAAATCTGATGGGTTGTCCTATAACAAAGTAATGAATAGCAAATGGTGAGTGGTGATGCAGTTAGGTAAGACACTAGTTCGAACTAAAATAGAAAATAAAGCTGAGGACAAAATTTTACAGGGTTTTTTGTGTTGCACATAAGGCTATGTTGTAATATTAGCTTCTCCCAAGCATATAGCCCAGGCAAGGTTACAGTTAATTTTTTAAAAAGTGTGATAAGTTAAAATTATGATTATCAAGAACAAAAAGAACCAAAATAGCAAATAAGTTACTAATTTTAATAAAGGGGACATGTCTCTCTTGAACATTTTGAAGATTTTTTTTTAGAAATAATAAACATTGGAGCTGGGCTAAGTGCTGATAATTTGCCCCCTGGCAAAATAACGACCCTGAAGGCCAGTTATCAGCATTGGTCCCATCTCCACCATACATTATCGTAAATAATATACATTGTATAATTAAGAAATTACTTCTGCTGTCTGAAAACCAATATGTTTGTGTATTTATATTAGTTTTGTCAGTTGGCAGATGATTTCAATTGAAACATTGACAGGGAAAAAAGGGAAGCTTAGTATTTTAACAGCCTTTTCATTTGGCCATGTTGTTGAATTAAGACGCCTAAACGCTGTCATTGCGTGATTTTGTTCACTGTGCTTATTATTACTATCATTATTATTCCCTTACATCAGGCAAGTAGGTGGGTTTGAAGCTGGCAAAGTCTGTCAGAAGGAGCCAGTTCCATCCTGTGATCATCACATTCTCTGACTTGATGTCCCCGTGACATACCTGTTAACATAAATACAAGTACACATACATGTATTAAAGATAAAGGTTTGGGTTTTTATGTTTTCAGCTGCACTTACGGCTAGGGTTTTTCTGTATTATCCAGCTAAAGCTAACAGGGTAATAACTAAAGTGCAAGCATACAAAAAAAATGATTTCAATCAAGCCGGTTGAATTTTTTATAAATTTCTTGGTCCACTGTTTCATTTATATAGCTGCTACCCACAACACAAAGACCTTATTATGCAAGATTTCTGTGCTTCTTTGTATATATCCAATACCTTACAACTTAGAGGGTAGACTCCTTAGATCAGTGATTACTGTTTTTGATTCTCACTCAATTAGCCTCGGTTATGCTCGACTAATCAGCGATAGGTGTCCCACCAAAACTGTATACTACCTTAATTAAAGATTGCATATTGTTGTCTGCATAATGTACATTTTCAGATACTTAGATAAAATTAGACTTTAACTATATTTCAAGAACTTTAGCGTTTCATTAAGAAACTTGTCTATGCAATGCCACTATCAAAATTGCCAATTATGCTACAAATACCACAATTATACACAGCATAAAGATTATCTCATAAAACACTAATTAACTTACACATTATGCATTAGTCTTAATGTCTAAAACTGCAGACCTACCGAAAAGAAGAGTAAATCTGATTTTATCTATTTATCCCATAATTCTCAACTAAACCATACATTGCTGGTACCCATTGAAAATGTTTGATGGAGACGATTCTAATGAGTACCAGATACAAAGGGTTTGGAGGAGGAATAAAGGAGTATGATGGAGCTGTTCTCCTTTTTTCTGTGTCTTTTTAGCTTTTTTTCTTATCACAATAAGGCAAAGCATTCTACGATATTAAGCTAATATGACATGAGTTGTCAATTTTTTTAACTGATATATATCTTATTTTATGCATATATGTAATGGTCTTTTACCAGATAATCATGTGATATTTTTTTAAATATTATGACGAAAAAAATTATCTTAAAAATGATGGAAGAATGAAGAACATTGAAGAGTCTTGTTATCTTGATTATAAAAGATATCTACTGTACTTACTTTGAGTTTATGGCACTGGTTCAGTGCACACAGAAGCTGGAAGGCAATCCATTTTTTCTCAATGCTGTTCAGGAAAGGTCTGGTGCTGATCCTGTCGTATAAACTGTCCTTCACATACTGGCGAATCAACACAGCTGCTTTCTCTAATTGCTGAATAATACAGTAAATACAATGCTACTGAATATATCAAAAATTGAAATATGACCTTATTAGGCATCACACTGTGACCTCAGTGGGCGGAGATTAGGCTGCAGTGGAGAGGTGGTACTGATCTACCTGCTGGGCAAATTGGCCATGTTTTTCCATATTGGCCCTAATTTTTTTTTATTTTTCCAGTTTTTATAAAATTTTATCACTTTTAACTTTATACAATCAGGGACAAAAAAGCAATTTAATGCAGAACGTGTATGCAAGAGGACGCACATCATAACATATGTTATGGGCCTATATTGAGAACTATCTACGAGAATTTGAAAATTCATAAAAAATAAATTTCTTAACAGTAAAAGATTTTTTTTTCTTGCTGTATTTTATGTATTTTTTATTTATACTGACATTAAAACAGTGTTATGTATATTATATAAGCATGCTAATGAATTTAATTTAATTTATGAAAGTTCCTTTCATATATTTTTTCAAGAAAAATGTTTAAATTTACTGGAAATATTAATACTAATTTAAGACACTTACCAAGTTCTTTTGGAAAGGCAGACAATTAGATGTTCCTTGTAGTGTCACATTAATTTCTGTTAAAAAAGAAATGCAAATGACGTCAGTTAGTGAACACAGGAAATGAGTTTCAACCAAATAACACTACATTTCAAAAGAGAACACCTCAAGTGACCAAGTATTTATCAAACTATGTTCTACTTTACAAAATGATCTTAATATAAACTATAGTTACAATAATAATCAGCCTAAAGAAAATGAGCATTTGTTTACATTAATGTCACATTTTAAAATGTATTACTTCTTTAGATAGTTAAAAAAAATTTATACATTTGTGACTATAAAATTAGTTTAACAACTAAATAAGTCAATTTTATTTAAATAAATTAAACCTCAAATCAAAAGATTCTTTAGTTCTCTACAAATCTATTGCATGGCCGCTGCACCCCACCCCTGCAATAAACACTAATTAGCACTTACCATCAAGCCTATTTTTATAAGAGGCCAGCGGCAGGGAGGGATCGTGAATCACAAAGACTTTAACTGCTGCATGACCCTCTTTTGTCTTCGCTTTAGCTACCTTAAAGAATCTTGTACTCCCCAAGCTGAAACAAAACACAAGCTAATGTATACTTGAAAAAAACACACATCATCAAAAGGGTTCTAACTAAATATATACATTCAAACTACCTGTAATACTAAAGCAGTGTTTTGTTTTGTTTTTGACATACATTGAAGCGACCATTTATGATCATTATAGCAACGTCCAGCTTTTTTAGTGGAGGAAAGACTCCAGACTCATGTCTGGGTAGAACCACCAGGTGCACTGCAAGTCAGCTGGAAGACCTTCTCAAATTAAGTCCTTCACCCTAATGGGACTCGAATCTATGCGGTGAGAGGCTAAGCAGTCAGAGGAGTTACAAATTGGCGACTCTACCACTACACCACAGGTACCCCTTGTCTAAAGGCATTGAATTTATATTGAAACCATGAAAAATGATGCATCACCAAATTCTCTTTCATACATTATTAAGAAATTTGAAATTTTATTTCCAAAAAAACTAAATTGTTTTTGTTTTTTTCCAAACAGATACAGCTCTATACACGAAATACTAATAAGATGTAATACCTAAAGTAGTTAATAAATCCTACAACTGCACTTAAAGGTTAGATAATAGGTATTTATAAAATAGATATTTGCATTTATAACGATTAATTAGTGGTAGGTAGAAAATTAGATTGTTGCAACAAAACAAAAATAAAAGGGTCTATTAAGACAATAAACAGTGGTGATATAAATTTCCTAAGAAATTCTTCTTACCTGCATTCAAAAACATAGTCAGGGACATCTGTTAGATATTGTTCCACAGGAAGAATCTGAGAGGGGGCAATTCCTGTCAGTTGGTTGCCCATGATTGGCTCAGATGGCAGAATGTGCTTCTAAATGGTTACATTTCCATTGTTCATATCTGAAAATATACTTTATTATATTTCTGAACACCTAATACAAAAATCTTTGATTTTTCTTTAGCAGAACTGTATCATATTTTCATACCCTGGCAGTTGGGAGGTATATAATAATAATAATAATATTAATATTAATAATGATAATAATAAAAGAAGTGGTGGCATTTGTGGTGGTGGTAGTAGTAGTCATAGTAGTCATAGCAGTTGTAGTAATAATAGTAGTAGTAGCAGAAGAAGCAGTAGTTGTTGCAGTAGTATACTAGCAGTAGTTGAAGTATAAGCAGTAGTAGAAGTAGCAGTAGTAGAAGCAATAGTAGTGGTAGTAGTGGGCGGTACTAATAGTAATAGTAGTAGTAGTACTAGTAGTAGTAGTACTAGTACTAGTAGTAATAGTAGTATTAATAATATTAATAGTATTAGTTATAGTATAGTAGTAAAAATAGTAGTAATAATAGTAGTTGTAGTAGTACTAGTAATTAAATTATAAAAATGTACACCGGGTTAAGTTATATATCAATGAATAAATTGCAATTTATTCCATATTGCCATATTTTACACATAGTTAAACATAATAATTTAATTTATATATAATTACTATATTCATGCCGGTGCATTGCCTTTCAATTTTAACTGTCAATATTATTCACATGGAAATATGGCACAATAACAACTTGGGTGCAAGGGAGCATCATAATATTAATTATCACAATTTGTGTAATTGTCAGAATATTGATTCAAGATAATATTATTTACTTTATTTTGAGGCTTTATCATCATGATCCAAATAAATAGTAAAAATTAAATGCAATGCCTTTGTTCTTTTGAAACCATTCTACAATAATAATAATAATAATAATAATAATAATAATAATAATAATAGTGATAATTTTTAATTCATGTATTAGAATAACTTCATCTTTTACTAGACTTGCTGGTGCAACAGGTACAGTGTACTGTATGTTCCAGGTTTGATAGGTAATGGTTTAAACATGGGTCTAAACATATCAATTGGTAAACACTGGTAGTTGTAGAGCCCTGCTTGCACTTCTGCAAATGAACATTTAGTTCAATTACTGCCATACTGGTTGGTTAGACATCAGAATAAAGTGTCTAGGTAAGAAGGTTTGGTACAATGTTAAGTGTTTATGACATACAATGTCAGTGAAGGTCCAAATAAACTTGCTTCAAGGCTCAGGATAATAGAAAAAATGTAAGCAGGTAGGAATAGTTAAAAGACAACAGCTATGAATGATAATCCTTCATATCCGAATATGTTTGCTATCCGAAAATGCCTGTACTTGCAACCATATATCGTTCAATAGCGAAAGAAAATGTTAATTATACATGCGCCAGTAAATTAATTTGTCATAACGTTATTGGAATTATGGATGAAATTTGAAAAAGCGTTATTTTCTTTTAATTTCAAAATAATTGAGAAATTCGGCAAATAATTTAAGATAAATTATCGGGTGTTTACCTTTTCCGATTGGCAGAGTTATCGTTCTTGTCATTTTATTTTTTTACTTAACCAATGAAATTGAGTGTTTCAAGCCGAAATTGATTTGTTAAATGTGGTCTGATTGGTCAAACCGCCAACTTCAAACATTTACCAGTGAGACTATGTGGACAAACTAAGGCTGAAGATTTGCCAAAAAAAATATACATCATCTTTATAAGAGGTATTAAACTTATTGCTATCAAGTTTAAAAATACTCAGTCAATTCAAGGTGTACTTATTCACTGTTTAAAATCTAACATTGTTCACATTTGTATAACATCCTCGCCGAATTTGAGCACATATTCGGACTGCGAACATTCATACAAAAACAACAAAATAGTAAATAGACTCCTTTCACAATTGTAGCAGAAGTAGTCTATAATCATCCTTTCATATGTTATATATATAATATATACACTATTTTAATTTAAATGACTTCCTGATGAAAGGAAGATAGATTCATTGCCCTTGTTTACAGTTCATATCCGAGATGTTTTCATTATGTTCCTATTTCTTACTTTTTGAGAGAGAAAAAAATCTAAAAATCTTTCCAGCTCAATATGGGTGCTTCTAACAGCCATGAGTATGATGCCGCCAACTCCACACCAGTGCGACTGACTCAGTCCAGGGTGCTGTCTATTGATCCTAGGTCACCATCTTCCAGTATCAACCGCACGCCCATTATTGTTGGCAAGACACCTGAGGGTGTTCTAGACCCCAGGTCACCTTCGGTTGACATTACACGTACCCCACTCGGACATGTTCCAGAGCCTCTTGATCCAAGATCACCAACAGTTGGAATTGTGCGGACGCCACTGACAACAGTTACACAGGCACAAATAGGTAGAGTAAATTAGTGTCAATTATTATATCCCTACAAAAAAAACTGTGACAGAGCAGTTTGAGATGACAGCTTGTAACTCCCCAGCCCTTCTGCATGGGTTCAAGTACTGGTCAGAGCCGATATTTTCTTGAGGGATGGGTTTTCCAGCTGACTTGTGCTCCTCTGATTCAATCCAGGCATAAGGTAAGAGATATTCCTCTACCAGTAATAAGCTTGGTTACAGAAAAAATACAACAACAAACAAACAAAAACCACAACAAAAGGACTACATTGAAGTAATGTCTGTCAGTATGTCTTCAGACAAAATCTGTCCATCTGACCCTATAACACTATTTCTAACACAGATCAGATTTTATTGAAACTTCATTATTAATTACCAAGCCTAACCTCAGAACATTAAAACTTCCTTAATTTCATGGTTATCTGAGTATTGTTCTTCAATTTTGTCATTAATCTAAAGAATTGACCTCAAACTACTAGGGAGCTTATTTATTTTTCACATATTTGAATATAATGTTTGCCTGGAAAGACAATAATTTACTATCCATTTTATGTTACGCAGTCACTAATCTTATATCAGATGCATGTTTTATATATACTTGTTTATTAAGATGTTTTGCCTATGCTGCAACCTTAAATTAAAAATACTAATGAATTATTTTCTCTTTTTTCTTTCTTTTCCAGACAATGCCATGGACACTGAGGAGACTACCAGAAATGATGTTCCAAAGCTTGATTTGAGTATGGACACATCTACACCAGTAGAACCAGAGCTGGATGATCAAGAGGAGGTGGAAGGAGAAGCCCTGTTGGAACCCCTACATGTCTCAGATCTCAACCTGGAGGACCCGCCCACCTGTGAATCCACTAGGCTGGTTGCCAAGGATACCAGGCGCAGGAGACACTAAGAGTTCGGGTTAGTTCTTACCTACTATTTTTTACAACCTGTAAACATTTTTACAAAACATATATGCACAAAATTTATATAATCAACATTGCATTAATTAAGCAGATTTTTTTGTAGGCAAATTAATTTTTACATGAATCAAGACTTCTGCTATCCTTATAGATATGATGCTCTTAACAGTGTTCTTTTCAGCTTTATAATCATCACTGTTATGTTATTGTCCACAATATTTTTGTTTAACAGGGCCTCTAGAAAGTAATTTTTCTTCAAGTAAAAAATAAAGAGAAAATAATTTTAATGCAGGACACCTTACTCGCAAATAAGACTTTGATAGTTAAGCAAAAAAATTGTAGTACATTTAACCTGGCGAACAAGTAAAATGTGTAAACTTAGAACTTTGTTTATTTAGGAGAGGTGAAGCAAACCAAGAAAGAAGAAGAAGTCCAAAATTCAATCCAAGGAACTGTTCCCTGGCTCCAAGAAATCATCTATTCCAATACCAACTACCGCAGCAACAGGACTGAAGGATGTTACACGGTCACCCCTGGCAACCAGGACCTATGATATGAACTCTCCACTAAAATTGGTTCAGAGGAAACAAATGAAAGAAATTGATCTTAAGAGAGGATGCTCACTCGAATCCAGTCGATCTCACTTCATTGTGAAGGATAAAGAAAACATGTGATACCCTTTCACCCACTCAAGGACCTTGTAAATAGTTTAGATAGTTTTTCTGTATATTTAAATAAATAGCTGTTTTGGTTGGTTTTTTTACAACTTGAAGCAGTCAGTGCGATGTATGAACATATATTGCATTGCCACAACTGTAAAATTCTCGAAAACTGGCCAGTTTGGTTCTTTTATATATAAATGTAATCCATTATAAGGTAATGTAAGTTAGTTTATGTGACTAGAAATATAGTCTTATTGCTGGCAGTGTATGTGATAGTTCATTTTATTTCTATTTATTGCTAGAACAGTTGTGATAAAATAGCTTCATTCTGTGTTTAGATATTGATATAGTCTTCAATGTGGCTAAAGGTTGAATGTTTGGTGAAAGGAAAAAAATGCTGTTGTGGGGTGCCTGTGGCGTAGTGGTAGAGTCGCCGATTTGTAACTCCTCTGACTGCTTAGCCTCGCACTGCGTGGGTTCGAGTCCCTTTCGGGGCGAAGGACTTATGTGAGAAGGTCTTCCAGCTGACTTGCGGTGCGCTGGTGGTTCTACCAAGAGGTGTCTGGGGTCTTCCTCCACCAAAAAGCTGGACGTTGCTATAATGATCATAAATAGTTGCAATGTATTTCAAAAACTGTTGTAAGGCTATTTATTTTTTCGAAGAGGAAGTTATAAGGTAAATGTTGAAATTAAGAATTATTATTTATTTCATTTTGAAAGCAAAAAGTAAGTATTAATTCTTGTTTAGGCATTTAAAGTCCTGTGTGGGAAAATTTTTCAGTAGACCTGCGATGCCAGATGGTTTTACCCAGACATTTGTCTCAGCTCTTCTTTAGAATTATGATTCGTTACTCAACAACAAAAACAACACCGGACTGGTAGCGCAATCAGTAGAGCGTCGGCTCCAGGTACGGGAGGCCCCAAGTTCGATCACGGGCCGCGACATATCAAAGTCGTTTAAAAATGGTAGTGGTATAGCTCCCTTGCTAACGCTCAAGCAAATATAATCCACGACTGGTTGGCCTGGTGTCAGGATGATGTGACTGGGTGTGGTATCATGCCAGGTGTTCACAGCATGCTATACACAGTGAAGGCAGCACTATATCTGCTTCAAGTGGACACCGTCTCCAGATAACTGAAATACTGTTGGTGGGACGATAAACCCAATAAACAAACAAAACAAAATCTTTAGTCAATAATAGCTAGGTATCCCTTTTCTGATGACAATTATGTCGCTGTGACATTAAAAATAATCAACAATATCATGTACAGTATATTAATGATAAGAGCCAGCATCTTAATTCTTTTAATCATGTCACACTGTCCTTCAAGCAAAAATATGCCACAATAGTTTCGTAATTACGAAACTTTTGTAATTGTTTTAAAAATGTACACGTTATGGAATATGTAAAAATCTTAGATATTCTGATTTTTCGTATTAATTTTTGTCATGATTTCTTTTTACATCTGTTTGTTTTTTTCCTTGACTACTAAATAAACATTTAATATTTTGCCCACATTTAACTAGCCACCATTTTTCCGCCCTTTGATCTAATTGGTATTCCTCAATTGTCATTTAAAACACATTACCAGTATGTTAATAACTATTTTAAAAAACCTAATTTCTTGAAAGTTTTTTTCTGCCTTTAGCTTTACACTTTCCCAAAACATGATAAAGCATATTTTAAAATTGGTTGGTTGATTATTTTACTAAGGCAACTCTGTATTCAATACATCCTGTAAAAATTGTACACAAAATATATTGGATATTGTTAATCTTTCTGTCTGCAATGAATGGTTTATATTTAACCCACTTACATAGTTAAGTGTTAACCTGATTCTCTGTTCGCATTAAACTTTTTTTGTATTCTGCGCCGTATGACCTGTTAAGTGTCGGTGTGCCGTAAAACCCAAATAAATAAATATTTAACCCTTAGCTTGCAAGGCATGTATTTACCCGCTTTGGAAATAGCATAGATCCAGATAAGCCAGCACCCTACAGGGATCTGTCTAAGGGTCTGCTCTATTTGCCGCTGAGACCACAGCAATATGTCTCGGCACCTTAGTATGTCAATGTAAGAAGTTAAATGATTAGTGGCGCTTATTGACAAATGAAGCAAGCTACTTGTTCAAATAAGAAGAAAATTCATGGTAGATTGAGACATTTTCTTTTATGAAAACCATGTTTTCACATTTCCCTTCATTTCATAGATGCCACTACGCTAGATATAATTAAACGTAGTATTTGCTTGTGTGTACAAATGATTTTATTCAAAATAAATATGAACCTTTATTTCTGTCTTTGTTATTGATGAAAATTTTAAAAACTATCAGAAAAAGGTAAAAATTGGGATTTAGTACTACGACAATGTTTCGGACATTTAAGGGAAATAACTCAAAATTTAAGCAAAAAATTTTTTAAAAAGACTGTAAAGATGAGGGTATTTCAGAGTTCAGAATGGTGATATGGGATAAAAAATGTATCCCTTGTGACTTATAATAAATTTCCATAACAATTAAAAGAAAGCGGAACAAACAAACAATATCTGTTCTATAAAACCAAATTTGTTTTCTACTAGTTTCAACCCTTCATCAGGATGAAAAATGAAATCTCATTTACTGAAGTCCGAAAACTTTGGAATCCAATGTTATATTATGTATCTAAAAATAAATTTTTAGAATTCTAAGTGAACACAAAACATGTTTTTCCTCTGACTGCATAGCCTATCGCCACATGGGTTCGAGCGAAGAAATATGTGTAACGGTCTTCCAACTGATCTGTGGTCTGCCTGAGGTTCTACCCAGATATTTGTTAAAGGTATCTGCCAAAATAGCTGGAAGACACAATAATGACCATAATAAGTTGCTTTGATGTAAATAAATAGTAAAAACAATAAAAATGTACATGTATTATAACCAAAAATGCTTGACTATTGAAGGGATCGAAACCAGACCTCTTGTTTGGAACTCCAGTGCTCTTCTGACTGCAAGACTGATTCTTGTTAAATATTTTTCTTTTTTGTTTTGTTTTATGTACATTGCAACAGGCTCAATGTTTCCATTTAAATTGTAACACTCTTAAGATGTTAAAAGATTTTTAGTCTACTTTATCAGTTGATTTTTTTTTTTGTTAAAGTCAGGCCCATTGAATGGTCACTCACTCTTGTTTTTGTCAGTCTTCTGTTCCATTTATTTTTTTGTTCTCTTCAATTTAACATATTCTTTTTTGGAGATATAAAAGACATTAAAGACCAAAACAAGCTTGAAAATGAAGTCATTTCTGCTGTTTCCTTCCCTGTAATTCACATAACTTCATAAGGAGATTGAAAACTTTTGATGAAGCACGTGTTTGTTTTGTTTCATTTTATCAATACATCGCAGTGACCAATTATGGTCATTCAAGTGACGTCTGGCTATATTGGTGGAGGAAGACCCCAGACTAATGTCTGGGTAGAACCACTGGTACACCCTAGGTCAGCTAGAAGACCTTCCCACATTATAGATTTATTTCGGTTGTGGAAGCATATAGAGCATAACAATATACAGCACCAAGGATAGCACAAAAAGTAAATTCTTTTTTCCATTAAGGCCAGTATTCACCAACCATTCTTAAGTAAGAATTGCTTAAGTCATGGATTTCAATCCACAATATCTTCATTATGTATTTAGCTATAAGTCCTATGAGCAATTGCAACATGTATAAAAAAAATTGCAAACTCACAGGAAAAATGTATTCACATGCAAGCCAAATTGTGGCTAGGGCTTAAGTTATGACTTAGTTTTAAGAATGGTTGGTGAATACAGGGCCCCAAGTCCTTTGCCCGAATTGATAGCACATGTAGTGTGAACCTTATGCTAAAATATGTTTGCAAGTGTTATTTAAAAATATATATATTTTTTTTTAATCAGGTTTTCTTAAACTCCTGTTTATTATTTTAAAAAGATGATTTAATTAATACTTAATAATTAAAATAATTAAAATAAATAAATATAAGATTATTTGTTGGGCAATTTATGTATAAATTCCCCTTCTCTCAATAAAACTTATAAAAGTATTTTTGATGCGCATATATTTAAGTCACATGACACGTGGAGAAATACAAACAAATAACACAAGACATGTAAGTTGATTTATAGAATTTTAATTGATTGTCCTTCAATATACAGTCTGATACCTATAAATCACAATGACTGACTACAGAAATGATCACAAACAGCTTTAACAATGGAGGAACCAGCAACACAGGGGTTCTACAGGACACCAGACATCCCACCTTGCTCTCCAACTCTGTGCCAGGGCATGATTTTTTAACTCTTAGCCTGCTAATCAAAAATATATCAAGCTCTTGCTATTAGTGTAGATTCAGAATTAAATCTACATTATTTACTGCTGTGCATCTCTACTGCTTCGTTACCTGTCCAAGATAATATCTAAGAATATTATTGGTTATTAAAAATAAAGTTTTAAGATTGATAAACTCAATTAAAGACTTACTTCTTCTCTTTAGCTTATTAAAAATGTAGTTTTAAGATATTAACTTTCATTAAAGACTTACTTTTTTCTTTACTTATTAAAAATGTAGTTTTAAGATAGACAACTTCTAAGGACTTACTTTTTTACTTATCGGTAAAAATGTGTATTATGAGAGATAACTTCGTTACAGACTTCCCCTTTTTTTTTGGTAGTGGACAACCATCAAAACGAAAAGTTTACTAGGAACTCATAAAGATCACTTTAAAATGTTAATAATTTGAATAGATAATGTGGAAAGTTTAGACGTAATTTGGTAAGTCGACAAGTTGTTATTTAGGCATAAAAGGTAATGAGTAAAGTTGAAAAGTTCATGGTTATTTGTAATTTTTAAAAGTTATTTGTAATTCAGAAAGTTAACAGTTTAGAATAAGAAATTAGGATAGTTCTTGCCATTCGAAGATTAACCAACAAGACATTTTTAGCAGGTTACTCAAAACCAAATCTCTCAGTTAAATCAGTTGGTGCTAAGTAACCGTGATTCAAGACAATTGTTTTTGTCAGCTATTATGTACTTATTTTATTTTTTCCTCCACGATTTTTTCTTTAAAAACTATTGTCATGATTAACACAGAAAGTATTGCTTAATTATATTTTGAGTGTCATGCCCTGCATTTAAACATCATTTCAATACCGTACACAGTCTAGATGGCAAGGTGATTTTTTTACAAACACAGTACACTAGGATAGCTTAACTGAATCTATTTGTCACCTGCTTACAGCCTTAAATATTATCTCTTTTATTGCTTAAAAATTATTTTCCTTCCCTTTACATAAGGATGGACACCAATTATGTGAAAGCAAAGAATGAGAAAAACCAAACCATATAAAATGAAAAGAGGCAGTTGTTAAGGCTGAATTTCAAAGCTATGATAAATATTTCATTTTAACCTTTATCTTTATTGCATGCATGAGAAATGGAAACATTCTTCAAAGCTATGATAAATATTTCATTTTAACCTTTATCTTTATTGCATGCATGAGAAATGGAAACATTCCTAAACAGGTGGACAATTAGATTTAGTTCATTTATACACTAAGGAATGAATATATTAGACTAACAAACCAAACCATAAATACCATCTTAAAGCAGACATATGTAAGGATAAAAAAATTAAAAAATTGTTTACCCGCCCTTTTGGTTTTTAAACTAGATATACTAGCTGTACTAAGAAAGCTTATTTTTTTAAATATTCGCTTTTTTGTTTATCAACTAACCAACTCGAACCAGCTGTTAATATATTGCATTACAATTTGCTATAAATCTGTAAAAATGCTGTTTTTTTTTAATGGAACACAATCTTCAAAATTAAATTTTTATTATTTTATTTATTTTTGTTGCATTTGTTATGAAATAATTTAAGAGTATAAATAGAATTATTGCAGCCAGAAAAAAAATGAATATGACTATCCCCACTAATCAAATCTTCAATATGCTTTAAGTCTTGCATCAACCACTCCAAAATCTGCTGTGGAATATATCAAGTTCTGAGATATCACACCATAATGCTTATTATTTATAAAGATGCTATTGATTGACATAAACTTTCAAAAAGCATGCAAAAACGATTATAAATATTAAAATCATACAATGGAAAATACTTTTAACAATATAAAGACGGCATAAAAAACATTATTATAACTGGTTTTCAAGTTTAAAGCAGCCTGGACACAGTTAAGTGCTTAAACAGTGCAATCATAGTCTGCCAACCCATACTACATTTTGATGACAAATAAGTTTTTTGTTAATCGCATCGACACAATTATGGTCATATTGGCGCTGTCCAGCTAATAAATGGTGGAGGAAGACCCTAGACGTATACCTGAGTAGTACCACTGGCACACCTCAGGTTAGCTGGTAATCCTCCCCATGTGCATGTTCTCCTGCCATGCAGAAACTGTGCCTTATTGATGTTGACATCATTGGAAAAAGTTTGCTTGAAACAATGTCATATTTTTCAATGATTTTAACATCTTTTTTTTTTAACAGTGTGTGTTTAACAATATTACAGCAAATTGCTGTCTGATAATGCATTTCAGGTAAAAAACATGCCGCTTAGGAATTGGGTCTGTGTATTTTTAATCAATCATGTGGTAAACAAAACATTTGAATAGGTATTTTATACCCTTGTCAGTTCAGTCACAAGAAATGCTGACTTAAGCAATAAGTGCTGCGTTTTTGCTTCAAAAAATAATCTGCAATAATATTTAAAAAATCCTTTACTATCATGATTAAAAAAAAAAATACTTTTCTTCAGACAAGGTTTTAAAAATGGAAACTTGATCATCTGTGTCCAGGTTGGTTTAACCCAACCCAAAAAAATATTTAGATTTGTAAAATCAAATCATTTGTATATGCTTACTAAAAATGCTATCAAACAAGAAATAAAAAGTTTGTCACAAAAAACAAAGATTGGAAACAAAAAAAGTGAATATAATAAATACAAGTTTCCAGGCACTAATTCAACAATTTGTGCATCATGTGATACACAGTTAAGTTAATCAGTCAATTAGAAATCAATTTGACACAATTATGTGTCGTGAGATAAAAAATAAATGGCAATGGCACAAAAGAATTATAATAATAATAATAATAGTGAGACAATTTTATACTAATTAAAAAATATTTATTGAAATAGTGTATGCAGCAATTCTTAAATAGTCTTAAAGCCATAATAACGCTGACTGACACATTGTTTGACAAATTGTTGTTCCAAAGCAGTGGAAATGGAATCAGGTGGTTTATAATCAATACTAAAACATAATAAATCTTTAAAATTAAGGAGCTGTAAATATGAAAAAAGGAAGAAAAATAAAAAATGTTATAAAGAAAAGTTTTTAAAAAGTGCTCGTATTTGTTTTTAGGGTTTGAACACAGGACTTCATAGAGAGTAGTTCTGTTCTCTACTTATTGCGACACTGAGTTGTGGTACATATTTGATGTAGTGTTATAATACACTGAATGAAAGTTTGTTCACATTCAAATTTCAACAAAAAGCTATGTTATTATTCTAAAGGGCTCCAATCTATGCTTGCTAAGTCATTTGAATTTAAGACGAGCCCCATGAAGTGACAGTTGCTATCATTTTGACCTTTCTTCTGTGTCCTGTGCCATACACACTTTTTAGCAAGCAACATTGTTTTAAACCAAATTTATTTAAACTCTTTTATAAAAGAGTTAATAACATTGTTTTGTCAAGAGATATTATGGCTTTAACATAAGTTTTACTATATTTAAATATATCATATGGGTCAAAATGAGTTTACAAAGTATATCTCGCAGCTAGAAAATTAAAAAAAGAAGAGTTTTATAACAAAGATACTTTTACAACAAGAAAGAGTAAATCTTTAGGCAAGAAAAGCACACAAAAAAAAGAGAAAAGTCTTGGAGCACTTTTTTTTTAAATTCCCCCCATTTACAAATACGAAACACAGTTTTCCGTCTGCTTGTAATATTGTATTAAATTTATCCATATAAATACTTAAAAATAACAGATAGTCCATAATGGCAATTTAGCCTCATAAGCAAAATTTTAAAACTTTTCCTTTTAAAGATTAAAAACAATTATCAGAACAATACTTTTTTCTAAAAACACTCCTTCTCAAATTTTCAGCAAATTGCCTCATTCAAGAGTTAAACACAAATAATTGCTCTCTTTTTAACTCTGCTGAAAATTTTGAGTGTTAGCCTTTTTACAAAAAAAATATTCTACAGTTAGTTCTCTATGGAACAATTTACAACTATCAGAACATTTATAGTAATTTAAAAGTTAAAAATCACTGAATCTCACTGAATTATGAAAATATATACATGCAATCATCAATATTGCTTATTCCTTAATCAAAAACCCTTTCATTAGAAAAAACAACATTGTACCTATTCTAAAGAAATTAATGTATTCATTTCATTTTAATCTTTCATAACATCCAAATCTAAAATGTCTCAAAGTTCAATTATCTATTTAAGCATGCAAACTCTGACTGACAAATACAATATATAATATTAGGATACTATTTTTCTTATAATAAACTTCTGACAAATTCCATTATATTATTAAAAAAATATAAAACTCTATATTACAAAATGTTGAAATCCAAAAAAAAAAATTATTAGCATAATACAACATTATATTGCAGTACAGACAGAAACTTTCCCTCAAATTATCCTAATTCACAACCAGTGGGAGGCAAATATCTTAAAATATATATGTAAATATTACAATATTTCATCAGGATGATTAAAAATAGAACTATCCATTGTAGGTAATATTTCAAATAATGTATTAAAACTATGACAGGAAGAAACACAACAGATGAAACAAAAACAAAGATAACAATAAATAACACACATGGTATATCAAAGACTATACGAAACATGAACTTTAATGCTGATAGCGATCATACTTTTAACCAAACGGAAGACATATCGAGACTAATATTCATAATGATGACAAAAATCATGATGTATATTTGCTTGTTTTGTTGGGTTTATTAAACTAGTATGTGTATACTACCAAATGGATGGATGGATGGATTAGCCGGCATTTTTGCCGATACTGCGCAGCGACATTTCTATCATTATAGCACAGGGGCACTTATGAGGTGCCCAAGGACTGAACCCTGCCGGTCCATTATAGTGACACCGACGAGTCAGGTGTAATGCTGTCCCCTTCGCCCTGAGCGTTAGGATATTTTGCTTGTTTATTGGGTTTATCATCCCACAAACAGTATATCAGTTTTTTGGAGACGGTGTCCACTTATAGCAGATTTAGTGCTGCCCTCACTGTGTATAGCATGTCATGAACACCTGGCATAATACCACACCAAGTCAAATTATCCTGACACTGGTCTGACCAGTTATGGAAGTACCCTCATATTTGCTTGAGCAATAACAAGTACACTCGACTGCTACCATTTTTAATGACTTTGCTATGTTGCAGTCCAGAATCGGACCCGGGGCATTCTGTACATGCAGTGGATGCTTGACCATTTCTGCTACCATGTCTGGTTGCAAATTTGTTACAACTTTAATTAATAGTCATTTTTCATTTTAATTTAAAATGTACATGTAGTTCAGATATGAAAGTTGTTGTTCGAATTAAGTGTTTTTATACTATCCTTTTATTATTACCATGCACGGATGAACATGCTGCCTTTTTTAAAAACATGCTGAAGATGAATTCACAGTGAAGGCAGCACTATATCTGCTTTTAGTACACAGTTTTATTAGACTGAAATCTTTTTGTCAAGAAATGTTACCACAAAGGTATCCCACCCACCAAAGTTAGTATATAAAATCAAACATCTTGTTTAAATTTTAAAAAAGGAAATCTTCAAAATAATACCCCAAACTTTGTGAATATATGAAACCAACACATGGCAGTATCTTTCCCCTTTTTAAACATTATTTTCTAAGTATTATTCTTAAGGTTGCCCAGAATAACATACTGGAAATATATTATTGAATAACAAATTCAATGATGAAATAAACTGAAAAAATGTGCTCAGTTTCTTTTAGTCGTCATTATGACAAAAAGTCTCAAAATTGTCTCAAAACTATTTTATTTAATTTATCCAACAACAACAACAACAGTAACATCTACAACAACACAGCAGAATACAATACTCACACCATACAAGCAGAAGCTGTTCTTAATACTAACACTTCATTGTATTTCTGACTTTACTTCTTTACAAGGTCACTCTTGAACCAACATTAACTTCATAAAACATATTTTTCTTGTTTTGTGTTTATTCCTATACATGCATACATGTGAACTCTCCCAATTTTGGAGGGAGACTCTCACTATAAAGTTTCAAAACTATTTGAAAGCGATGGGTGTTTTACACATTTTCAGAGATCTCCCTACTTGGAAACAGAAACCTTCTTTGTTTGTATGAAAGTAACAAATCTCCCACTTCGCAAGTGAAGATCTCCCACTTTGGCATCAGAAAAAGTTCACATGTATGTACATGAGCTGCACAAATTGCTCTATACAGATTGAATATGGCCACTGTGGCAGTGTAAAGCTTTAATTAGTGAAGAAAGGCCCTATCAACTGGGTAAAATCATGATCAGTAACACTTATTGTCAGCTGGAACTCCTCCTCAAATAAAAACTTTTCACTCCCAACAGGGACTCGATTTATAGGGTAAATAGCTGTGTCAGTCTTGATCCATGAAAAGTGGTAAAAATGGAATTTCAGTGACTTGTTCAAATCATAATGATCATAGAACAGAGCCCAAACACAAACAATACAACAAGCCTCCAGTTACAGTTTAACAGCTCTTTAAGCTAGGTAAGACTCAGCTTAACATAATTTTTTACCAAAAATACAGCACATTTAGAAGCACAACAACTGACAACCATTCAAATACCAGTTCAGACTCCAGGGATAGAAGAGCGACTCAAAATTATCATCCTATTACAATTTCAACTCATTTAAACTCCTTATTCTAAATGAAATGTAACAGTTATCATCCTTGAGAGTAGGTATGTTCAATGTCTGAATTATCCCCCTTATAAGGTATTAGACTAGAAATATGTTAGTTATCTCCCTTAAAAGTAGACATTCGTATTTAAATAAGAAATATTCTTATCTTTATTATAACTTTGCTTATTTCCATCACCTTGCTGATGCAGCTGCTCAATGATTTTTTATTCCAAAAAATATGATTTATGTACACACTGCAAACTAAAGCATGTTAAAGGAGAAAAAAATCAAAATATTTGTACGCAAACATACTAAATGCATACCCATAACAGAGATAACTCAATTTGAATGGAGATAATTATGCCCCCTTTTAACAAAAAACAGTTTAAAAAACAACAATGAACACCCATTATATAGTGTAATTTTGAGAATTATATGCTATATTGCTTTATATCTCTTAACATTTACTTCTCTTCTCTGAAGATCTGATGTAAAATACAAAATTTAAATTAAATAAACAGCTGCATTTGATTTTTTTTCAAAATTGTCTAAAGGCCATTGTACAGAGAAACACTAAACAATATGTGTCAAATTAACTTATTGAATGCTGCCAGTAGTAAAGAAAGTAGCTTACACCTAATTTTCCTCATTCTCTGAAGAATTATTACTCCGCACATTGTCCGTCTGCTTTGTATCTATGGCGATTGGAGGTGTGACTAGCTCTGATGTCAGCGACACTCTGACATCCTTTTCTACAGAAGTATCATTCTCAATGCTTACTTTTGGCAATTCATTATCCTCATGGTGTTTTAGTTCAGTGTCTGTATGCACATCACCATTAACCATTTTCACTACTTTAACTTTCGACATGTTCACTTCGGTGTCACTAGGTCTCTTAACACTCTCCGGACTGCTGCTACATCGAGAGCTACACTTCTCACAAGGTTTAATTTCCCCATTCTTAAAAGCACTTTTATCTTGGACAAGTTTCACAAGTTCAGCCTCATTGCGAACAATCCAATTGTTCTTGCCTACAGAAATGATCTCCACTTCATTATCAAAGAGAAACAACATTTGTTTTGTGTACGGCACCTTGCTCGATGAAGACGATGGAGAAACCTGCGGACTGCCGCCTGCCTTGTCACCAGTTTGACTAATTCCTGCAACATCAGCCTTGGCTGCCAAGCCCACAACTGATGTCTGGTTCAACAAGGGTTGCTGAAGCTGTTGTTGTAGCACCGGTTTATCTGCAGCAGGCTTAGGTCTAATTGGCACCTTCTTTACCATGGTCTGATTTCATTTTACCTGCCTTGCTGGCTGGGCTTGTGTCTTTTACTGATGATGACAAATCCAATGGAGTACCTGAAACCCGTGTATCACAAGGGGAATTATCATGTGCTGGGCGAACCAGAGGCCACATGGGGGCACTGAACCCTAATAGCGGACCCCCTGCTAATGCTGCTGCTGTAACTGGTGTTGATGCTGACACCGGTGTACCTAATGCTGCTGATTTTTGGCCATTTCCTGTAGCAGGGAAGCGTGGAATGTTGACAGTAGGAGGTGAGAGAGAGACAGGCACTGGGGATGCGGTAATCATGGAGCCCAGGCCTCTATCTGGGAGGTTGTAATCATAACCAACTGCTAGCTTGTTAAGCGAGGCTGGAGGGATGTTAAATGCTGGATGGGGGGCCTTGTGGGTTACTTTACTGGATGATTTTCTGCGTTCATGCCCATGATTGGACTGACTGCCAGGTGAAGAGCTGGCTGACAAGCTGCCATTGCTTTGAGGATGAGGCACAATGATCTCTGCTGCAGAGATCCTCAGTCCTGGGGAGTGATGGCCATGACTTACTGGGGAGCTAGTACTGGATGTGCTGCGCCGGGACTTGCCACCTTCAGGAGAGCTGTTCTTATCTTCGAGCACAACCATACTCACTGGGCCATCTACATGCTCTTTCTTCACTTTCCCATTCTTCTCTCCAGCCTTCTGGGCTGCAGCTGCAGCTGCAGCAGCTGTCTGGGCTGTAATGAGGTTGGAAATCACACTATGCAGGGTAGCTCTATCATTTTTATGTCCCTCCTCTTTCTTTGTGAAAACTTCATCGCTGTCTGCTGTGCTGGGTGATTTCTGCAGACTGGGGTCTGTTTTCCCACCATTTTCTATGGTTCCTGCCACAAGCATAGCTCGGCCTTCCTCCATCTGCAGCACTAATCCCTCATCCGTGCTGAGTTCCTGCAGTGTTCCAGGAGAGTGAATCTGCAGCATGGCCTGCGCCAGTGGAGACTTGGCGCCCGAGTTGGTGCCATGACCTTGACTGGTAGGCAAGGGTGATGACCCTGATGACTGGGCAAGCATGAGCCGCTGCAGAGCTTCAGCATCCAACTGGATCTGACGACTGTCTAGCTGCATGTCCTAAAAGTAGCAAAGTTACAATTAATCTCCATCAAAATTTAAAATTATTCAAAACAATAAAAGCAGATTTTTATACTTATTTATAAGTGACTAAGGGGAATTACCATAGAAGTCAGGACTGAATACTATAAAGAGTTTTCTCCCTTACATAAAATAACCATTATTTAAGCATCATTTACTATTTTACAGACTAAACAAAGCCTTTTATCACACAATACATGATACTACAATTTATTATCTTCACAGAGACAATTTCCATCCAAATTGCTGTCAGATTCTTGCTTCAAACTTTAATTTTCTGAATTGCATATTACATGATCACAAAAGACGTTGTTTCCAGCATTTTGTATTGATATTGTGCTAAATAGTCATATTATTTTTGGCATCTGTTTTTCTAGGATAAGTACAAAACAGAACAAGCTCTCATTTTCATTTTGGTCCTAAGAGACCAATGTTTGGTAAGAACATATCAGAAAGCCTGGGATAATTCAAGAATCATCTCTCAGATGTATGACGGAAAAACCAGTGAAAAAACACATGTTGGTGCCTATGACGTCATCAAAACAACAAAGAGTAATGTCTTGTTATCTCTACTGAAAATGTAGCAACAGGTAGTATATCTAACGAGATGTGAACAGTTAAATTGATAAATGAAAGTTTATAGCATGATATTATTCTATACTACTACATCTATCGCTTTTTGAATAACTTTTTATGGCATATTCTTCTTCCAGCAAACAAAACGATCAGTGATTCTGTTAGTATCATTCAATCAGATACATCCGAGGGATGATTGGTCCGAAGACATAATTACCAGGAGGAGTTCGGATTGCACTGTAACCACTTAACCCTTGACATACCTCATCCTGGTCACTGGTGAAGGCCCCGAGTCCATCACTACTTGAAGAGCTGTCCTGGCTGCGACGATGTAAGATGGCTTTGTCTCGAATAATACGGTTGATCGAACTGATGCTCGGGATGTTCTTTTCATTGCAGATACCTTCTTCCAGTAATCTACAGGTATAAAAAATGTGTACTGAAAATATTTTATTTTTGTAAAACTTGTCTGAATATATATAAGGCTATTTGACAATGTAAGATGTCAAAATATGCAGTTTATCTTTCCACCAACAGTATCTCAGTGATCCGGAGATGGTGTTCACTTGAAGCAGATGTATTGCTGCCTTCACTGTGCATGCCATGAACACCTGGCATGATACCACACCCAGTCACATTATCCTGACACCGGGCCAACAAGTCAAGCAACTACCCTTATATTTGCTTCACTACCATTTTTAACGACTAGTTTGTCGTGGCCCAGGTTTCCAACCCGGGCAACCCATACCTGGAGCTGACGCTCTAACAATTGCACTACCAGGTCCAGTTATATGCAGATATGTTGCACCCTTTGAACATGCTTTCTCTCTATTTCCATAATGATTTTGTAATCACTTTTTAATTATTTTGCATGCTGTAGATTGCAGTTTGCACTACAATCATATTAGGAATAAAAATGAGCATACTAATGAAAATAAGCAACAAAGTTACAAGATAGATGAAACTTTGGAAACCCTTATAAAACAAGAAAACATATATAGTTATTCAATATTTAATTTAATACCTTCTTTAATTTGAGTTGCAGCTCTTAATAATGATTGATACTGTTTATGAGCAAGAGGAGGATGAGGGATGATGATGGTGATGATAGTGATGAACATTATCTATAAAATATATTCACCTTTTTAAAAAAAAATCCAGTAAACAGTCAATGTAAATATAAAATATATAAAAAAATAAGTCTCTCTTTAAGATGGTATCCAACAATTTGTCTATATCAAATATAGTGTAGCAATATCTTAAGGCATAATTTCATCTTAACCTATACTGTCATCTAAGTAGTGATTTTGACACTATCTCAGTTGTTCGACAGTACAAATAGCGAAATAAATTGCTCTAATTGTTTATTATTTTGAAATCTATAAATAAGCTTGATGGGAATTTCTGCTATAATTAGACATCAACACTGGAGCGAGTAACACCGATGGTGATGGAATGTAAACATAAGAGTAAGTGGTCACATGGTTTTCTTAGTTTAAAAATAGGTAACTGTGCAACGTGGCTCAGATAGGAAATACATATTTCAAACGACAAGTGGGGAGTTGTGCTTCACTTTTCCCATAAATGTAGGGCAGCCGTAAATAGTATTTCATGTAACCTTTTTGATTAACAACAAATCATTTCATTTTTTAAGAAACAGAATTTTGCTCCAAACTGTCGGATACCACCTTTAAGAAAAAAAATTTGGGTTTAAAAAAAATAATAAACAAATCAAGAACAAAGGACCTCAGAACGTGGAAGTCAATATTTCTTCAATCCATCAAATTAAATGAACCATGGTACATTCCTCCTGAAGTATATCTGAGCTAATTTTCATGCGTAAACAATTTTTTTATATTTATCAGCTCAATCTTCACACTCACTTAATACTGTGACGAGAAAAAAAAAAATGAAAGAAAATTTCAAAAAGCAACTAACTGTTACAGATAGTAAAAACCATACCTAATGAATTTTGATGAATGATGTTAGTCACACCAAATATGTTCGTTAATTTCACACCTCAAAATTGTTTGGTCGATTAACAGCAGTGCTCTCTTTTGCCTTGTAAGTAAATTATAGATTAATAAGGAGCATTTACTTGCAAAGGACGAAACAAGCTTTGAATACATTATACCAGTTTAATTTGAAGTAGTTAATATAATTGAGATATATAACTTTTTGGTCGAATGATAGCAGTTTTATTTTGTGTCTTGTAAGTATATGATAGATGAATAAAGTGAATTGACACAAAACACAAGCTTTGAAAACTTTATTCCATTTTAATATGGAAGTAGATAATAAAATATGGACTATTTCTGGCAGGTTTTTACTACTGTTATTATTAATATTATTATTACTAGCTTATTTCATTAAATAAATAAAATACAGTTTACATTCTTGAAAGTAAGAAACAACACTTGTGAGGTTCCCAGGGACTGAACCCGTCCGGTCCATTATACTGACACCAAAGAAGCCACTACTACCAACTTTAAAGTCTTTGGTTTGACCCGGCCAGGGTTTGAACCCTCGACCTCCTGATCCGCAAAAACGCTCTACCACTTGAGCTATTGCGGTCGGTCCAAATTATCATTTTCTAAAACAATAGAGCCCTCCTCAGCACGTCAGCATGCAGGTAACAATCCCTGTCAGGGCAAAAATTTTAATGTGAGGTCTTCTGCCTGGGGTTTCCAGCTGACCTGCGGTGCACTGGCGGTTCTACCAATAACCTACCTGGGGTCTTCCTTTTCCAACAATTAGCTGGATTTAATCAATATTACTGTAATTGTGTCAGTGCGATATAAAAACCAACAAAAAAACAGCTACATCTACCAGATTACATCCAAAACCTTACTGCCCTACCCCTTTAACACCTAATTTTGAGGTAAACAATCTAATGACAATAAAAAATTTCCAATTGTCACAGGTAATTTTATTTTAACCACCTCCTCTTCCAATAATAAGCTGGTTGTACTCAATATGACCATAATGCTGTAAGGCCAATGTAACACACACAAAAAAACCCAGCTACATCTACAATATTATATAAAAAAAACTAAACATCACAGCTTTGCCTCTTTCATCCCTAATTTTGAAGTATATACTGGCTACTGACAATAAATATTTTTCCAATTGTCGCAAGTAATTTATTTGAACCGTTCAAGCTTATCTTACCATGACAATAAATGCGATGAAAATCACTTAATCATAGATTAGTCATAATTGTGTGTAAAAACTAAGTGTTATAGATCTTTTCCAAATGCCTTATTTTCTCAATTTATGGACAGATACTCAGATGAAAATAGGTGCAATCAACGTCCATTATGTTTCTTAATGAACCATATAAACGACAGGAAGATAAAAAAAAGTATATCACTCGGAACGGGAATAAAATTGAATAGGATGTCTGGTCATGCTTGAGTGCTCTGGTGAGTTTAATTCAAGCTTTCGGAAAACAACTATTGTGTGAGATGTTATATTGGGGTATGTCCTGTGCAGGTTTGAATAAAATGAATTCAGATACATGAGAGGTGTGTGAATGTCTTTTTTTACTTTAGTATAAGGATGTGAGATAGGGAGATGTTATTCAGTAAACGAAACTAGACATTCAGATAATACTGTCATTAAGTATTGCAGGTATCTATACAAAATCTATCAACAGCAATCCTTCAGATGAGAGCACATTTAACATGGGGTAGCTTCACAAATGCCTGATCCATTCCAACTGAACTCTGGGAAGTGTGGGTACACTTTCATAATGACAAATTTTGATACTGAGATATTGCAAATGATGATGATGATTATGATGATGACTATGATAATAATCATGATATTGATGACAATGATGATATGGTGATAGAGAAGAAAAAGAAGGATCTTGATGATGATATCAATGATGATCTTGATGATGATGATGATGATGATGATGATGATGATGATGGCAACAATGATGGATGATGATGATGGAGGAGGATGATAAAGACGACAATGATGATGATGAAGGAGGTGGAGGAGCAGAAAGAGGATCTTAATGATAATCTTTATGATGATGATGATGATGATGATGATGATGATGATGATGATGACCATGATGATGATAAGGATGATGATAAAGACAACAAGATGCTGATGAAAAACATATAATAACATGTATTTGAGAACAAACTCAATCAAGCTACACTTCTTACTTCTGTCCGTATCTCCCAGGCAAACATGGTGGGGTTCTGGGACTTGTATAATCGAACCTTTGACACAACATCTGACGTGGTCACCTTGGGTTTACTGCCTCCAATCTGACCTGGATTGATGCTCCCAGTCTTACGGTACCTGGAACATAGGTAACATAGTACAGGGTAAACATAGGTAACAGTACAGGGTAGACATAGGTAACATAGTACAGGGTAGACATAGGTAACATAGTACAGGGTAGACATAGGTAACACAGTACTGGGCTAACATAGGTAACATAGTATAGGGTAGACATAGGTAACATAGTACATGGTAGACATAGATAACATAGTACATGGTAGACATTGGTAACATAGTACTGGGTAGACATAGGTAACATAGTACATGGTAGACATAGGTAACATAGTACATGGTAGACATAGGTAACACAGTACTGGGCTAACATAGGTAACATAGTATAGGGTAGACATAGGTAACTTAGTACTGGGTAGACATGGGTAACATAGTACATGGTAGACATAGGTAACACAGTACTGGGCTAACATAGGCAACATAGTATAGGGTAGACATAGGTAACATAGTACATGGTAGACATAGATAACATAGTACATGGTAGACATTGGTAACATAGTACTGGGTAGACATAGGTAACATAGTACATGGTAGACATAGGTAACATAGTACATGGTAGACATAGGTAACACAGTACTGGGCTAACATAGGTAACATAGTATAGGGTAGACATAGGTAACTTAGTACTGGGTAGACATGGGTAACATAGTACATGGTAGACATAGGTAACACAGTACTGGGCTAACATAGGCAACATAGTATAGGGTAGACATAGGTAACATAGTACATGGTAGACATAGATAACATAGTACATGGTAGACATTGGTAACATAGTACTGGGTAGACATAGGTAACATAGTACATGGTAGACATAGGTAACATAGTACATGGTAGACATAGGTAACACAGTACTGGGCTAACATAGGTAACATAGTATAGGGTAGACATAGGTAACATAGTACATGGTAGACATAGATAACATAGTACATGGTAGACATTGGTAACATAGTACTGGGTAGACATAGGTAACATAGTACATGGTAGACATAGGTAACACAGTACTGGGCTAACATAGGTAATATAGTATAGGGTAGACATTGGTAACATAGTACTGGGTAGACATAGGTAACATAGTACAGGGTAAACATAGGTAACATAGTACAGGGTAGACATAGGTAACATAGTACATGGTAGACATAGGTAACATAGTACTGGGCTAACATAGGTAACATAGTACAGGGTAAACATAGGTAACATAGTACTGGGTTAACATAGGTAACATAGTACAGGGTAAACATAGGTAACATAGTACAGGGTAGACAAAGTTAACATAGTACAGGGTAGACATAGGTAACATAGTACTGGGCTAACATAGGTAACATAGTACAGGGTTAACATAGGTAACATAGTACTGGGTAAACATGGATAACATAGTTCTGGGTATACATAGGTAACATAGTACGGGGTAGACACAGGTAAGATAGTACAGGGTAGACATAGGTAACATAGCACAGGGTAAACATAGGTAACATAGTAACAGTTTTAGCACTACCAATTCTATTTCTGAAAAAAAAAAAGTTATAAATCAGTGCACAAGCTTTGTCAATTTACATGCCAGATCATGGTGGCCTTTGAGACTAGTGATGGAGGTAGCTGATTAACCACCAGTGCAGTAAGTCATGGGTATGAACCCTTGAGAATGAGACAACCCTCTTTCGTTGGAGGCCCAGGTTGGATCCCGAGTTACAACATATCAAAGGCATTAAAAAAGGTTAGTGGTATGATCCCTTGCGATTTCTAAAAATGGATACAAGGGATGGTCCATGACTAGTCGGCCCGGTGTCAAGATAATGTGACTGAATGTGGTATCATGCAAGGTGTTCACGACACAGTGAAGGCATTACCACATCTGCTTTGAGTGGACAACGTCTCCAAATAACTGAAATACTGTTGGTGGGACAATAAACCCAATAAACAAACAAACAACCATTTCTAAAACCCATCAGCTTCTGCACTGATACAAAAGAAGAACTTTAAGACAAGGGCTAATGATTCGCCCCACCCTGCCCAAGCATCTTTCCCTTATATCAACATACAGTTGAAATATTGTGATTTTATGATTTTTTTTATATGTAAAAAATGTTTTAAAAGTTCCATTTACATAAAACACAATAGCAACTCCTAATCCTCTCAATAATGTAACTAGGTGTGACATCATGCCAAAATCATTAACTTTTTAAAATGCATGTCAGTAATGGCAGCACTATTTATTCTTTAAATAAACACAGTTATGACAAGACTACAAGTTTGTTAGTCCCAGAACCCCAAATATAAACATGCGGGACACAAATAAACAAAAAGTCAGTGAAGCACATCATGAGATCTTTCAGAAGATAAACATCTTGACAGATGGCATGGCATAATCTCGCGCTCTACCAAACATCAGCTTCCCCAGCTTCCCAAACCTACATGCTGCTGCTGACGGAGCATAGCGTTGTCATGGTAACCAGTATATATATCTGCTGATGCATCTGCCGAGAGTCAGTGTAGCATGACTGCCCAGCATGCACAGTGTACCTACAGAGCCAGTCATGCTGGCATACACAGAGCCAAAATATCTGCACCAAAGTCAGGCCAACCATTACATGCCAACAATTTCACATACCTCCATTCCATGGCTTATTATACCATGTGCTCATAGTGTATTTTCAACATATGAATTATTATATCGCTCTTCTATGGATGGCATCTATCCAGCTTTACACCCTCAAAGAACCCTTGCAGTCAATTTCCAAAATTTTACTTTCAAGTTTTCATCTACTTAAAATATGATGTTTTTTCTACATCCTTCAGGCAAATTTTAAGAAGAATCAGACATGCATTAATATATATTATTTATTTAGCAAAATCTACATGTGCTATACTATTTTCTTTACTCCATCTAGCTGTAATGAACTAATGCACCTTCTTTCTTTTTCAATCTTTCTCACCCTCACTTCCTCTCCTTGACTGTCATCTTTTTCTTCAGAAAATATCTTCTCTCACTTTTTGGGGGAATGGGGATTAAAATACAAAACAATACAATACAACACAAAAAAAAATACAAACATTATTTATAGCCAGTTTGATGCATTTGCATTGTATTTTTAACAAATAACATTAGCTTTGAAAAGCCATTTACCGGCATTTACAGATTCAGACCTTAGCTAAAAGTATGGCATAAGTGTATGAACACTAAAGTAATTTCGTATGTAAATTTTCAGTCCCTTTTTCTAAAATTGCTGGTTACAAAAATGGCAAGTATTTTTGGGGTTCCGCCTATTGTGTCGGTGTCTAAAATGCGCTCCGTTTCAGTGATTATCCAATTTTTGCATCAAAACTTTCCACCTTATCTTTTCTGTTTGTTTTGGGGGATTTTTTTTTTGCTTTTATTGCTTGAATTCCTCTCACTTTTAAAGGTGTTATCTGACTGTTTAGAATAATGCTTTTCTTTCTCCAATAACTAAATAAGTCACTGTTACCTTAAAAACATCCTGCAAAATGCTGTTCATTGATGCCTTAGATCTGTGTGAACAGTTAAGCATAAATCCACACTTGTCATTGCAGAGGCTATTTCCTGTCTGAGCCACGCTGCAGAGATAGGCTTTTTTTAAACTAAGAAAATCATGTCACAACTTTCTTTTGAGTTCATGTTAATATCCTTATCCAAGTAGTCCACTCTGATGTTGATATCTAATCTTAGCCGAGATCTAGATGACGCTTACTTAGAGATGTACAAAGGAATGAACATTTAGAATGTTCTTTTTTTTCTTTTTACAACTTGTATTGTCTAACAATATAGGAAGTATTTTCAAAACATCTTTACTAAAGACTAAAGCACTAGTTTATGCAGATCTTTTGCCTTAAATCCCCCTCTAAAATTCCCTTCTCTACATCCAACAGAGGGAAAGATGTTGCATAAATTTTATATATGCAAACTGTCAGATACCACCTTGAACAACCAGACCTGGTAGCGCAATCCTTAGAGCGTCGGCTCTGGGTACGGGAGGCCCCGGGTTCGATCCTGGGCCGCGACATACCAAAGTTGTTAAAAATGGTAGTGGTATAGCTCCCTTGCTAACGCTCAAGCAAATATAAGGGTAGTTCCATGACTGGTTGGCCCAGTGTCAGGATAATGTGACTGGGTGTGGTATCATGCACAGTGTTCACGGCATGCTATACACAGTGAAGGCAGCACTATATCTGCTTCAAGTGGACACCATCTCCAGATAACTGAAATACTGTTGGTGGGACGATAAACCCAATAAACAATAAACAAACCACCTTGAACATTTCAGTTGTACTGCAGACAGTACTGCCTTGAGTTTTCTCACTCGTTTAGCAAAGTACTTATCAGGCTATTGCCAAATGTGAAGATGCAGATCTACTGTCTAGGACAGCTTGATCAGGATCAGCACTATGTGCTTTTGATTCTCTATAAATATGACTGTCCTTACACCTTTGTTTGTTGTTTTTTTGTTAAATCGCACCAGCACAGTTATGGTCCAGTTGATGACATCCAGATCACTATTGGTAGGGGAGCACAAGCACACTGCAGGTTAGTGGGGAAAACCTTCCCACATGAAAGTTCTTGCCCAAACTGGGACTTAAACCCATGCTGTGAGGGGCTGAGGAGTTATATTTCGTGACTCTTAACCGCTCGACAACAGGTGCTCCCCTATTACCTTAATGTGCAGTTGGTAGCAAATAAATTCTTATGGAAATAAGATTTTTTTTAAAAATTGTTTACTTATTAAAAATTATAGTATGATAAACTATTAAGCAATGCATTAAGATTGTTCAAGTCGCTAACGGCATAACTATTTTGCTTTAACAAATTGTGAATTATTTATGGGTCCCAATATCCTTTTCCCCATAAAACTGAAAATATGTTCACATGGTAGGTTTAGGCACCCCAGTCGGTCCTTTTGCCAACTGACTGTTCCAAGGTGGTAACTGCTGGTTTTTCTTTTTGTGTGTTATGTCTCTTTTTTTTTTTTTACATTTACATTTGCCCTGTTTGCATTTGTCTAAAGGTAGTTTAGATTTAAATAACTGTGGTTATGTTGATGGGACCTTTTTTAATTGACCAATTCATTAAGTTTGTAGGTTATCTCATACTTTTGGTTTATCCTGTCTATGAAACCACATTGCATTCTCCCCCTAAAAGATCCTATTGAGTAACTGAAACTACTGAACTATTATACAAATCCCTACACTATATGCATGTTACATTTTCTAAAAATAGACAACTCACTTTTCCTACACAACATAAGCCTTTACATCTATCTAAACAAACCAAAAAAGTCATCATTATCAACAGCAATTTCATAACAAAAGTAGATCTTAAACATTGTAACAAAGACTTAATGCATTGCTGAAAAAAAATGAGAAGAAATTTTACGTCGTAAAGTGGAGAAGGTTTTTTGTCTCTTGCTCCTTTTTTTTTTTTTTCGTGTCACAGGTATTCAGTGAATTGCAACTGTAACAAACAAAAGCTGTATACAAAGCAAGTCTCCTTTCAGAGAGCCAGCATATAGTGCGGCCACACTCTAACAATGTCAATAGACAAGCTCAATATACTGCCCCATACCGTCTTGTTTTTCATTTTTCATTCGCCAGATCTACACAAACACCTTCCATTTATATTCAGGGAAAAACAAACTCTTTGATAACATGCACAATGTAGCACAATGTACCACTATGTTTTACTACTTGGGCACTACTTTCTTTAAGTGCTTTAGGGGACTACTTTCTATAAGTATTGGAATCAATCTAGTACTCTACATGCTATCTTGTCAAAATTGGGAATATTAAAAACATTTTTAATAAACAATATTTTAAAAGATTTTTGAAAAAATATAGGGAATTATTTTTCACAAATGAAAGATTAAACCAACATCTAATAAATGAGACAGAATTGTGCATTCAAGTTTTTCATATATATTTTTCCTTAAAACCTACTTGAAATGTCTACTAAAGCGATGACTTACTGAAATTCTGAAGAAGCAATGGTGGACTTAAAGTATTTTAGATTTTACATGTAAGGATAATAAGGAGTGGGTGTTGACCAGAAATAAAATAACAGATTTCTGAACACATTGTTTCTAAATTTGTCAACAGGCATACTTTAACTGAAAATGAAAACTGCTGTTGTTCCTAGAAGTGTGTTCAACCCTTCAACTTATCACTGTGTTACAGCTGCCCTGTCATAATCAGATATGCTGGTAAGATTGATAAGAATTGGTGTGTGAAACTGATTATTTTGCAGCTAAATAAAAGCAAAATATTCCTTAATTCTCAACCAAACCACATACTCATTTCATTGTTACTTATTTAAAAGGTCACATTAAGATTAAGAAGCTTATTGACTACCAGTATGCTGTAATAATTATATAAACAAGTATGTATCAAATCGGGGTGTAAATTTGATTAATGTGAGCTACATATCCCATAATTCTTCACCAATTCCTGTTAAGTGGGTACCCATTGAAATTGTCACATTGTGACAATTCTAATGAGTACCAACAATATAGGGTTTGGGGGAGCAATAAAGAATACATAAATATCCATAATTGTCAATAAATCCCCATGTTATATGCTTTCATTAAAATAGTCATATTGAGAAGATACTAATGAATACCAACAATATACGGTTTGGGGGAGCAATAAAGAGCTTAAAAGATACATAAATATCAATACTTCTCAATAAATACCTATGTTGTAGGTTCCCACTGAAATAGTCACATCGAGACAATTCTAAGGCGAAATAAATGACTAAGAAATGCATAAAACTCTCAAACAATCTCTGTGTTCAGAGTACCAAATGTTAACATAGTGATAAATCAAATAAAAAAAATATTTATTTTTTTTTCTGAATTTTTATAATCCTCTGAGAAATGGTGACATTGATGTCTTTTTTACATGGACTTATAGTTTAGCTATTTAAATAATAATACATTTAAGCATATCGTTTGCCACAACCTGCTATTATTTGTGGAGTAATGAATACCTAAGACAAAATTTATGTCTGGGTGGAACTGCTTGGCAGATCATGCATGCATCATTGATTTATATTTACAATCATTAGTATGGATTATATGGCACCTCCCAGTTAATAAAGATGAGAATGACTCTGAAACATCCCAAGTCGAACCACCTACAACTAAGGTTGGATCATGCCAATTTTGTGGGGGTTTTTGCATTTGTTTCTTAAATTCATCACAGTGAAACCATTTTTGTCATTATAAAGATGTCCATCTATTTTGGTGGAGGCTGACCGAAGACCAATGTTTAGGTAGAACTACTGACATAGTACAATTCCGCTGGAAGACCTTCCCACAGTAGTTTTATTGCCTCAACTGGGACTTGAACCCAGGCAGTTTGAGACTACGCAGTTACAAGTTTGCGAGTCTACCAATTTGCCAGAAACACACACCCCCACAATTTATTAAATAATTTTTTTATAACTTTTATAAGCCATACAAAATATAAGTTATTTCCTAAAAAACTACATGCCACTGTTACATCATAAATTGCCAGAGAATCAGGGCTAGGAAGGAAGTCACTACTACCAACTTAAAAGCAAGTGGTGTAGATCCTGTTTAGACAGCTCCCAGTAGGCAGTGGGGCTGATCTAGATCTATATTTTTTGCCAGCAGCTTATCAAAATATCCTTGTTAGATTAAAGCGATTTCTCACGAGAATTTCTTGCCCTAATTGATGTTCAAAACAAAATTCACTGAGGGGTTAAGGGATTAAATCACCCAACAAATACTGCCATGAAGTGTGAAGTAACACTAGGGTTAAAGAATAAATCATACACTCTCCGGGTGCTAGGCATATATTGGTAAAGCTTAGTCTAATACCACAGATCCTGATCAGCCAGCAGCCAATGCGACCTGGCTGATCTGGTTCATCTTTCTTTTGCTACAACAATTTATCTTGTTTGTATATTTGTTAGTAAAATGTAAGATTTTGTATTGCTAGGAAATGTATGTAGCATGGTAGGGGTAAATCATTCAATACTCATCCAACAAGTCAAGAGCAGTTTGAGAAATTTCTTCAATGCATAATAAATAAGCCCCGCCACATGGGGGCTTGTTTGAGCGATTGAACATGCATGCATGTCAAAATTATTCACATCACCGCATTTCATGGTTGTGAATCCATAGACAGACATGGGTGAGTCATTCATCTTCACATGCATTGAATATGGAACATGCTACATTTGTTGTTGTTTTTGTTCTTTAATACACTGCAGTGGCCAATAATGATCATTAAGCAACATCCAATTCTTTTGTGAAGAAGGAAGGACCCATGACAAAAATCTGGGTAAAACCAAAGGTGCACTCGCTGGTTAGACTGAAGACATTCCTACATTAAATCCTTTACCCAGAAAAGGATTCCCACCCAGGCTGAGGGGCTATGCAGTAAAACTCCCTCTTCATCTGTAAATAAATTATTCTTAATTCTTAGTTTTTTTGCTACAATTGTTATGTATAGATAGACATACCTATTGATATAAAGACAAATAGTTAATTGTTTATCATCCCACCAACAGTATTTCAGTTATCTAAGACAGTGTTCACTTAAAGCAGATATAGTGCTGCCTTCACTGTGTATAGCCTGCCATGAACACCTGGCACGAAACCGCATCTAGTCACAATATCCTGACGAGTCATGGAACTACCATAATATTTGCTTGAATGTTAGCAAGGGAGCTATACCCATACCATTTTTAACAACTTTGGTATGCTGCAGGCCTGGGATCAAACCCAGGGTCCTAACATACCTGAAGCCAATGTCCAACCGATTGTGCTACCAGTACCAGTACAACTACTTAAATAGATTAGATCCTGAACAGACTGGTACCAGTTGCCACAGCTTGAGGAACTGGATCTAGACTATGTGCCTAAACTTGATTAATTTGTGCTAAGCAGGCTAAGATTTAAAACTCAGACTCCAAAATAATTTTGAATGAAATATCAAACTGCAGCTTTGTGAGTGTGTGTTTAATGGTTCGTTACAGTGATCAAATGAAGTGGTGTTTAGAATATGATTTTTTGCGGCTATTAAGTAAAAGCTAGTTTGGTGAAACTTTGTTTTCTTTGTCACAGATGCATAGACTTCACGAGATACAGAAAAGGTTGTTATTCATTTTTTTTCAGGATAAGAGATGGGATGGGATGGGATTTTCCGGCATTTTTGCTGAAACTGTGCAGTGACATTTCTATCATTATAGCACAGGGGGATTTATGAGGTGCCCAGGGACTGAACCCGGCCGGTCCACTATATTGACACCGACGAGTCAAGCGTAATGCTGTCCCCTTAGCCCAGAGCGCTAGGAGGGAAGCCACTACTACCAACTTAAAAGTTTTTGGTTTGACCCGGCCGGGGCTTGAACCTGCGACGTCCCGATCCACAATCCAACGCTCCACCACTTCAGGATAACATTGCAGCAACACAAATATGGTCATTATAGTGACATCCAGCCATTATTACATACATGATTGTGAACTCTCCCTCCTTCAGAGGGACACTCCCACTTTTAAGGTTCAAAATTATTTGAAAATAAAGGCTGTTTTACATATTTCCTGAAATCTCTCTACTTGGAAACAGATAACTTTCATCTTTGTTTATATGAAAATAACAAGTCTCCCACTTTGAAAGCGAAAATCTCCCACTTTGGCCCCAGCAAAAGTTCACAAGTATGTTATAAGCAGAGTAAGACCCCAAGACAAAGAAAATAGTTAGAGTAGAACCACAGTGAATATAACTAATATGACTGTGCTGTCATAATTTATAACAACATCAAAAAGAAAATAACTACTGATAAGTTTATGTAGTAACATGGCCATGCACATAATAGGACTTTGGAAAGAAATGCAGGTTTCAAGTTGATTAAACCTTTCCATAAAGTTCAAAGTCTAAATAATAGGTGACTGTTGGATTTATCGTCCCACCAAGAGTATTACAGTTATCTTGAGATGGTGTCCACTTGAAGCAAATATAGTGCTGTCTTTACTGTGTATAGCATGCCGTGAACACCTGGCATAATACCACACCCAGTCACATTATCCTGACACTGGGCCAACCAGTTGTGGAACTTCCCTTATATTTGCTTGAGTGTTAGCAAAGAAGCTATACCACTACCATTTAAAGGCCTATAGTATGACCTGGAGCCGACGCTCTACCAATTGCCCTACCAGGTCTGGTAAATAATAAGAGTGATAACAACAAGAAAGTAAAAAATTGACTCCTAATCATTGCAATTTATGCAAGTTTCTTTTGTGCTTTACGTACAATAGTTTTTAAACAGTGGCTGAAGTATGGAAAATTGTTTTAACATGACAATTTAGGTGCACAGTAAATAAAAAATTCCACTCTTTTATGTGTTTATATATGGGATACAAGAGCTAAAAGGGAAGTTAAGTAATATTAAACATGGGTTGAAAAACAACTTAGTAAAATTGAGAGACTTACTGTAAGAGTAATATTGATTAATATGTTGACAATGCCAGAGCACCAGACAGAAGAGTCAATCTAATTTTGTGTAACCATATATCCCATAATTCTCAACCAAACCCTATATTGTTGGTTACTTACAGGAATTGTCACATCGAGACGATTCTAATAAGTACCAGGTATATAGGGTTTGGAGAAGGAATAACGGAGTTGGCAAGATAGAACGAGATGTATATCCCATAATTCTCAATAAAACCCGATATTCATTGAAATCATCATATTGAGATTATTCCAATAAGTACCAGGTATAGAGGCATTGGAGAAGAAATAAAGAAGTTAGCAGGATAGCAGGAGCTGTATATCCCATAATTCTCAACAAAATCCTATAGTATGGGTACTCATTGAAATTGTCACATTGAGACGATTCTAATGAGTACCAGTTATAGAGGGTCTGGAGAAGAAATAAAGGAGGTAAGAAGGAGCTGTACTCATCTTACTTGGGACTGTGAAGTTGAATTTGAGTCCATGGTTTTAAATGATGGGAGAAATGCAAAGTTTTAGCATTGTCAGTTACAATTTAACTGTAACAACTATCTAGTAGATAACCAAATAAAGTAACACTGTAATGTACATGATTAGGCCAAGAGTAACACAGGCCGCATGCCTTGGAGCTAGCTACATGTGTCGTTGATGATAATTATTTATAAGGCGAGGTCTTGTGAACACCACCAGCTTGTAACGGTGAGCCTTAGGGGTAAAAAAGTTCCCCCTTCACGCACGAGTGACTCGCTTGTCTACCTGTGCAAGGTACAGATGTGACACGGTCGCCTGTCACTTTGTTGGTGTACACATGAGTGTGTTTTGGATGAAGGCATAGCAGCTTACTGGCAACATCTTTTCAGAGAAAATGGCTAATTAAGACTAGATAATAATCCTTTATAATGAATAATTACAATTAAAACCCCTCAATGTAAGATATAGGCTTATTGATCAAGAATGTCTAGAAAAAAATTGGTTTAAAAAGACTTATTTATAATTCTTTCGTGTTGTTTTTTCTCACCATTTTGACCCCCACAATTGGGAAATGTTCACACTGTTTTAGACAACTCAAACTAAAAGAAAAACTCAAAACATATTATGAAAAGTTTTAAAAAATAAAATAAAAAAATCAATATGCAATATAAAAATGCAATATCTCTATTTCTCACGTGACTGAAGTAGTTAATTATGTCAATTATTTGACCAGGGGTGACAAATACAATTGTTTTCATTCTGTGAATTGGGAGTTTCTCCATGAAATTGGGAAAAAATGTTCTTTTTGTGATTGGGAACATGACCTAATATCGGTAAGAAACAACAACATGAATATGTACTGATTAAGATGCAAATTATCTTAATAGCAAAGTTAGTATTTTGAGACAAGGAGACAATTCTGACATACAAGCAATATCATATCACAAATATTGCTTATTTAAAAAAAAAGAACTTAAAAAGAGTTAACAACAAAGAGAAAAACTGCTAAAATCACAAATGATTTTGAAAGATTATAAATTAAGTTAGTTTTTCAAGTAAAGTTTACAACAACAAGAGTTAAATCAAGACAAAAACTCAGTTCTAGGAAAAATTAGAAAAAAGAAGAAAATGAAGAAAAGAAGTCGAAAATTTAGAATCTTATGAGAAGAACTAAGCAAAGACGAACTGTGAGTACTGGTATCTTAAATATACAATATGAAGTTTGTTTTAACAAAGTCAGTGACTTGTCATTAATTTCAAATTCAAACCATATATAAGGAAAAACCCAAACAGACAGGTAATAAAATATTGACACCTTTATAGGCCTACCTATAGATTTATCAATATTCTCTCTCACCTAACTATCTACATGTATCGAAGTCTTGTAAAGAAGTTGTAGATTGTTTGAACATCCAACCAAAATTGAAGCAGTTGTATGTACATATACAGTGTTGAAGTCTGATCTACATACACTAAGTACTGTCTTCACTTCGTATGATAATAAATACTTTGGTTTTGTTTGTTTATGACATCACAGCGACCTATTACGATCATTATAGAGATGTCCAGGTATTAGTTTGAGGAAGATCCCAGACACATGTCTGGGTAGAACCATGGCACATCCGCAACTCAGCTGGAAGATCTTCTCACAATAAGTCCTTTGCCCTGAACAGGACTCGAACCCACGCAGTGAGAGGCTAAGCAGTCAGAGGAGTTACAAATCTGTGACTCTACCACTAAACCATGGGTAACTCGATTATAAATGGTGTATGCAAAATAAAGTTTTAATTTGGGGCTCTCGTGAATTAAAGATGAGATTCTCTTGTACCTCCTTAGCCCCTCAATGTCTATTTATGCTCCACTTTCGGGGAGGTTTTCTTGTGGTGCACCGGTAGGTCTAAATAATCGCCACTGCATGGGTTCGAGTCTCTGTAAGGGCATGAACTTTTATGTGGTGAGGAGCTAACCTGCGGTGTGCTGTTGGTTCTACCAGACATAAGTCTTGGACCAATGACACTCGCACCTTAGGGTCAAATGGGTTCGAGTCTCTGTCAGGGCATGAACTTTTATGTGGGGAGGCTTTCCAGTTAAATTGCGATGTGCTGTTGGTTCTACCCAGACATAAGTCTGGGGTCTCCCTCTACCAATAATAAGCTGGACATTGCTAATATGACCATAACTGTGTTGGTGTGATAGAACAACAAAAATTTTTAAAAGACTTTACTTTATGGCAGAATGGATTGAACCTTGGACCAATGACACTCGCACCTTAGGGTAAAATATGTGTTTTGTAAGTGATACTGTTTGTGAACATTTGCAGTAGGGGTGAACTAAAATTGTCAAAATAAAAATAGGGGGAGGAGAAAGGTACAATTCCCAAAACGTTCAATGCACTATCTGAGCTCGTAAGTACACTTTTATCTTTCACTAATTATGAATTATTATACTTAAAGTCTAAGCTATATTTGTTAATAACCCATATTTCAGAATAAGATATAACTGTAAACAACTACAAGCACAGGTGATGATACAAATTGACAGAAGAATAATCAGCAGGTAGTCTGGATCTACAGTATTTGTCTAGGCATAATTCAATTTAAGCTTAGCAGGCATAAGGTAAATTACATTTATCTAAGATGTAGAATTACCTATTCTATTTGACACATTTAGTAACAAATACATCAGTGTTACTGGCTTGAGGTGCATCATTCTTACAGTAATTAATTAGTAATAGATTGTCTTCATCTAGCAATGCTCAAAATGTCACTTCGAGGTTTCAGGTAAATGAACTCTAAATTCACATACTTCAAATAGTAAAGTGGAAATAAAATCCCATTTACCTGTTGAGAATCTTGCTGACACAGCCATGCGAAACTTGAAGTTGTCGACTGATCTCACATGGCCGGATACCTTGTAGCGCCCTCTGTAGGATCTGGACTCGCAAGTGGTCTGGCAGGGGGCGGCCATTGGTGAATTCCCGACCATATTGGTTAATATTCCGAACTATAAGCAAAAAAAAAAAATATCTATAGACCAATGCTTGTTTTTAAGTTAAAACTGAACAGCTAAACAGTGTAAGTAATGTACATTTTTGACATCTCGCAGTCGCAGACGACAGGTATTACTTGAAGCTAATAAAGTGCAGCTTCGACTGGAAAAGCCTGCCGCAAACATATGACATGGAACCACATCAAGTCCTATTATCCTGACACCAATTCAAGCAAAACATTTTGGATTTGTTTACATTTATGTTAATCATAACTGTGAATAAAAATAATATATAAGTCAGCTAGAAAAAAACAGCCAAACATTGTAACACAAATGTAAAATAAGTTGGGTTAAATGATCACATTAGAACACCATGATTACTGGGTTGATTATATATTCAATTTATATTCTATGTTCATAAACTTACTATTATCGGCCTCGGATTTTATTGCCTTTTTCAGCTCTTCATCCTTCTCACCGTCGCTCATCCCAGGCGACATACTCAGTACAAGACCACTCTCGCTGTCACTCTCACACACTAGCCCCTCCTTTTCCTTGTCCGTCTCCATGGCAACTACATTTGGCTCCTCCCCTACAACGACCTTAGTAAGGTCAACCCCATTCACAACCTGCTGACCTTGAACAGCCTGACCCTGGAAAACAATATGAAATTTCATTTATTAAAAAATGTTTTCTTAAAATTATTTTTGCATCTTTAATTATGTATTGAGCAGACATAAAACATACTTTCAAGGATTTTAAATGTGAAAGGGTTTAATATCTCTGTTATGTTATACAAGATACTATGTCTGTAGAAATTAATTAAATGACACATGGTAATCAAACAAGCTCATTATTTTCCATGCCTATGACACAAGCAATAAGTCAACTGCTCACTTTCAAAATACTGTTTTTTTCAGAAAGACAACAAATTTAACTTACTTCCAACAGATAAAGGCAAAATACTTCTAATTTTTTCTCAAACCAAAATATAAATTATTTAACAATGGCAAAAATAAAAGAAACATGTAATATACCTGCAACATGGAGTGCTGAAGATGCAGGAAATTGATGTACTGTTGCTGTAGCAACAATTGGTAGTTGGCTGGTAACATCATGGTACCTGCAGGCATCACGACCTGTGACCCCGTTACTATGGGAGCAGCAATTGTAAACGATGACCCATCCAGAGAGGTCAAGGTCAGTGGTTGCTGTGACAATGAAGCTGGTGACCCATCCACTGCCTTAGTAACCATATTGTCTCCTGATTTTGACACGTTGCTGACAACTGTTGGAATATCTGCCTCTGAGGCAGATACCCGTGTCTCATTGGCTGGTTCTGCTTCCTGTTTGATCAGCACCTGCGTTGCCATAGTTACTCATCAGTGTACATTGGACCTGGTGCAGTGACACAGGGGTGCATGAAAGTTGTGTCTGCTTGGTTCATTAACTCTGCGTCAAGTCTGAAAAGAGAAAAACTAGAATTAACGATATAAACCTTGTCTAAATATAGTATGCTTTATTGTAGATTTTTTTCTATTTTGGATTATGAAGAATATGTTGTAAAATTACAAAAATTATGATTATGTCAGTTGTTGCATGTAAAATTATGTTTTGTCACACTGTTCAAGGGAATGATAATGTCCGACAGCTATCTCAGTAAAGATAAAAATATATTCTTGACTGATATAATCTAGCATGTTGCAGCTGCATTTCGTACACCAGGTGTGGATTATTAGCTTAACAAAAGAAGCACCAATGACAAACAATCTGGTAGCATTTATAATCAGAAATTTTATTATTATTTTATGAATATAGACACTTAGGTGTATTTTGATGTTCGTTTCTATCGATACATAAAGATGATTTTCCAAAACAATGGTTTTAGGCTTTCAGGAATACTGCACATTCACAACATGCAATAAAACCAAGTAATAAATAATTGTTATTAAGCTTGGAATTCAGGTATGGAACAGATATCTTTAATGAAGAATGTATGTATTTTATTTAAATGTATTATTTTGGGTTTTACACAGGAAGCAACATTGGCTTTATGCAGCAGTGTAACTGTCCATTCATCGCCCGTGGGATACCCGTATTTGGTTCAAATTTCACCATTTCTGGTAATGATATTTCATTGGTTGCTTCACAATCCGATGAAGATTTCAGTCCAATCGGATGTCTCGTACTATGTAGCTTTTGGCTTTCCTTCCAAAATGATGTCATCAATCAAAAGAATTCAATTTTCCAGATACTTAGCTACCTCCACATGTACAAGTAGCAGAAATGTAAGCATTGTTTTGAATGGCCGATATCTATTCAAATTTAACTCTTAATAAGGCGATATCATAGAAAAAAATCCCACGGTGTATGAACGGATTGAAACGTATTCAGTAGCCACGGGCTCCAACGATGCAGCAAGCAGTCATAATATTGGGTGGATCTTTTAGTGAAGACGAGTCATGCATTTGTAACACTTTTCATCTACTTTTATGTTTTGGTTACACAATTGCATAATTTTCTGTTTATATTGTGAAGTGAAAACAAAAACTGTTTAATCTAAACTAAACTAGAAAGATTTAAAAAGCAATATTTGTTAGACAGATTAACAAACAATTAGATGGACAGCAACCAAAGGATAAAGAAATACTGATATTTAATACTTGATAAATACTGGTAGATGTTGTATTTTTGTTGTTTTGTTTTGTTACATTACACCAACACAATTATGGCCACATTTTGATGTCTAGCTATTTATTGGTGGAGAAAGACCCAAGAATTTATGCCTGGGTAGAACCACCAGCACACTGCAGGTTAGCTGGTAAACCTCCCCACATTCTCACCGCAACCAGAACTCCAACCACCACCCCCACACCCACCCCCACCTATGTATTTTGCCTTCTTCTTTTGGAAGAATGTAAAATCTGTTTTCTTTATAACTAAAAACTAGATAAATATCCTAATCTAAGAATGGTCAATTTCACAAATTGTTTCTGAAATACATTGCAGCGACCAAAAATAGTTGTTATGGTGACGTCCAGCTATTTTGGTTTAGGAAGACCCCAAACAAATGTCTGGGTAGAACAACAGGCACACTGCAAGTTATTAGAAGACCTAAGTTCACAATCAGCATGTTACTTCTCACCATATTGATATTTTGACAGTTCAATTCAATTAAATTCATATCAATGTCAAGTGCCCATAAACAGAATCACAAAAGAAGTACACATTATTTTGTCTAAAGTAGGTCAAGCATTCACCATGTGCTTTAAACCTTCACTGATTGGATAAACCAGTTAACATAAAAATACATGACATCCAGCTTAGGAAATCTACATAGCTACATCAAACTAAGGCATGAAATAAAGTAAAACGTAGCTGACAATGCAAATATTTTTAGACTCTTAATCAAAAATATGTAATTAATTACAAGCACTGGAATGGATGTATTTATCATTAGAAATTAGCAATCTAGATCCAATTTTCTAGTTGTAGATCATTGCTGGGGTGATATTATGGCATATTACCCTGATAAATTCCAAATGATCATGACATACCAGAAATTTACACATGAGAATTTCAACTTAACATTTTATTTGATGGTAACAGGAGGTTTAATAATATTTCATGAATACAGTAATAAGTACTTATGCAAGTAATAAGTCATATTTTTTTTCTTATGCAAGTATCACTTATTACCAATGTACTGTAATAATAAATAATAAATATATATTACAGATGGATAAATATATTACAGATGGAAGTCTCCCTGTCATGTTTGCATAAGGGATGGATTTGTGGGGATTATGGGGGTTGGGGGGCGGGTTGATTCATACCCCACACACACACCAAAACTATGTGGATCCGCCAATGGTGGTGCACATGTACAAGGACAAGTCTTTGCATTGTTGTAGTCAATGTAAAACGCTAGTCAGTCTGCTCTAGTCATAGTTGGAGATAACAAAATGTACACCAAACAAGTGCTCGGATGATAAAACACGTGGGTAGAGCAATGCACTCAGGTTTGCCAGCAGTCAAAGTAAACTGCATGCGACTGATTGGCTTTGGTTGTAAATCAAATCAAATGAGGCGAATACACCCACAACTGAAAAGAATTTACCCTTATCTGATACCTGCATAATAATATAATACCGACAAATTACTAGTTTTTTCTGCAAAGAATTGCGTGGAAAAAGACACTATGAGTATTGAGAGATGATAAGAAGCATATAGTGCGGACCCTGATTAGACAGAGGTCGCTATTTGATTATGCTGGATCAATTCGTCTAGCAGGATAAGTGTCAACAATAGCGTATATACATGTCAGTCAGAGTGAAACTGCATTTTCCAAGCTGTTGCGGCTTAAAATCAAAGCATTTGAATGCATACATGCCTAAACAAAAATAACAAATAACAATGAACAAGTATTGCTCATGGACTATTACTGTGGTCACTAGTATTGTTTTAATTTTAGATGCATATTTTATTCAATATCAGGTCATATGATACAAAAGTAGCAATATCAAAAACTAAATTAGTATAGGCAGATTTGACCTGTTTCATTGTCCTTGAAGTTTCAATATTCTGACATCTTGCAGAATCCTTTATTCAGCTGTGATCTTTCTTAAGCTCTAATTCTATTTTCTCAAGCTCTCATTCTGTTTTCTCAAGCTCTAATTCTGTGTTCTCAAGCTCTAACTCTATGGTCTCAAACTCTCTCTTTTTTCAAGCTCTCATTATGTGTTCTCAAGCTCTAACTCTATGGTCTCAAACTCTCTTTTTAAGCTCTCATTCTGTGTTCTCAAGCTCTAACTCTATGGTCTCAAACTCTCTTTTTTTTCAAGCTCTAATTCTGTGTTCTCAAGCTCTAACTCCATGGTCTCAAACTCTCTTTTTTTTCAAGCTCTCATTCTGTGTTCTCAAGCTCTAACTCTATGGTATCAAACTCACTTTTTTTTCAAGCTCTAATTCTGTGTTCTCAAGCTCTAACTTTATGGTTTCAAACTCTCCTTTTTTTTCAAGCTCTAATTTTGTGTTCTCAAGCTCTTACTCTATGGTCTTAAACTCTCTTTTTTTCAAGCTCTAATTTTGCGTTCTCAAGCTCTAACTTTACGGTCTCAAACTCTCTTTTTTTTCAAGCTCTCATTCTGTGTTCTCAAGCTCTAACTCTATGGTCTCAAACATTCTTTTTTTCAAGCTCTCATTCTGTGTTCTCAAGCTCTAACTCTATGGTCTCAAACTCTTTTTTTTTCAAGCTCTAACTCTGTGTTCTCAAGCTCTAACTCTATAGTCTCAAACTCTCTTTTTAAGCTCTAATTCTGTGTTCTCAAGCTTTAACTCTATGGTCTCAAACTCTCTTTTTTTTCAAGCTCTAATTCTGTGTTCTCAAGCTCTAACTCTATGGTCTCAAACTCTCTTTTTTTCAAGCTCTAATTCTGTGTTCTGAAGCTCTAACTCTATGGTCTCAAACTCTCTTTTTTTAAAGCTCTAATTCTGTGTTCTCAAGCTCTAACTTTATGGTCTCAAACTCTCTTTTTTTCAAGCTCTCATTTTTGTGTTCTCAAGAGCCAATTCTGTTCTCTTAAGCTCTAATTATGAAAGGCTCTGTGTTTACTTATAGTAAGTTTGTATTTTGTTACATCGCACAACATAATTACGGCTATACTGGCGATGCCAAGTTAATTACTGGTGGAAGAAAATCTCAGACATATGTCTGGGTAGAACCACTAGCACACTGCAGGTTAGCTGGAAAACCTCCCCACATCAAAGTTCATGCCCTATCCATGACACAAAACTACAAGGTGAGGGGGGCTGAGGAGATACAAGGCAACAACTCTAATGCCTCAGCGTATGGTATCCCAATAACTGACAGTATCTTTACCACTTCACTGTTATACACTAATGACACTACCTAACTTTCATTTTGAAAACAACAAAAAACATTTGGAGGCAAACAATAGATGAGTTTAAGCTAGTATGTGTATACTACAAAATGGATGTTTAGCTGTATGTATGTATTGTTTGTTTATTGGGTTTATCATCCCACCAACAATATTTCAGTTATTTGGAGATGATATTCACTTGAAGCCGATATAGTGCTGCCTTCACTGTGTATAGCATGCCGTTATCACCTGGCATGATAACACATCCAGTCACATTCTCATGACACCGAGCCAACCAGTCTTGGAACTACCCTCATACTTGCTTGAGCGTTAGCAAGGGAGCTATACCACTACCATTTATTACGACTTTGGTATGTCGTGGCCCGGGATCCAACCCGGAGCCAACGCTCTACCAATTGCGCTACCAGGTCCGATTTGTATGTATATATATATATATGTACTTGTAACTTTCAAGTTAACATATATATAGATATGCACATTTCTTTATAATTCTATGTTCCTTATGCTCTTATAGCCAGTTGTGAATGTTTTTTCAAGGATAGTGAAATGAGTTAAACTTTGTTTTTTGTTTATGATTTATGATGCATCATCATTTTTGTGACATCCATGTATTGGGCAGAGAATGACCCCCAAATTGATGTAAATAGCCAATGTGCACGTAGGTTCATAACTTTATATGTCCCTACATGTGTTAATTGCTAACAAAGGGTGTCCAGTCACGGATATGCACAAGTGTTGTACCATGCATGCATTACCCTGTGAAACCTGAGCTGTAGCCGTTTGTACATGTGCTGGCCTGTAGCTGATAGCAGGGGTGATGATATGTTTGGTAAATAATTGTTAGTGGCAAGTCAACTGAACAACACATTGTTGTAATGCTCCATCATGCTTAGTAGTTCAATAAAACAGTTATTGTAATCACTCCAGCATGCTCAGTACTTCAAAAAAACAGTCATTGCAATTTTTCTAAGCATTATCTCAATAAAGGAGTTATTGTAATTTCTCCAGCATGCTTGTACTTCATTTAAACAGTTATTGTTATTTCTCCAGCATGCTCAGTACTTCATTAAAACAGTTACTGTTATTGCTCCATCATGCTCAGTACTTCATTAAAACATATTCATTGTAATTGCTCAAGCATGCTTAGTACTTCAATAAAACAAAGTCATTGTAATTTCTCCAGCATGCTCAGTACTTCATTAAAACAGTTATTGTAATTGCTCCAGCATGCTCAGTACTTCATTAAAATATATTTATTGTAATTGCTCGAGCATGCTTAGTACTTCAATAAAACATAGTTATTGTAATTTCTCCAGCATTCTCAGTACTTCATTAAAACAGTTATTGTAATTGCTCCAGCATGCTCAGTACTTCATTAAAATATATTTATTGTAATTGCTCAAGCGTGCTTAGTACTTCAATAAAACATAGTTATTGCAAGTTGTCCAATATGATTAGTACTACATTAGAACATAGCCTTTGTTATTGTTCCAGCATGCTTAAGTACTTCAATAAAACATTTTAATTTTAATTTCTTCAGTATGCTCAGTACATCAATGAACCATTTTCATCTCAGTTTCTCAAGCATGCTTCATATTTCAATATAGAACATAGTTATTGTATTTGCTCCAGCATGCATACTACTTCAATACAATATAAAATGCTGTTACTGTAATTGTTTCAGTTTACGTACTATTTCCAACAAGTCAGGGGTAATTACTCCATCAAGTATAGTACAATTAAACATAGCTATTATAATTATTATTCCAGTATGCTTTAAATGCTCCAGCCAGCTAAATACTTCAATAAAACAGTCACCATATTTGTTCCTGCATGCTCCATATATTCTGTATATTTTGAAGCACAAAGCATGCTGGAGACATTACAGTGACTGTTTTATAGACTATACATGTAAATCTATAAATGTGACAGATAAGGTTTTTGCAAGCTACCATTCAAAGAACTCAATCTTACGGGGATAGGCATAACACACAGACATCCTTACTGTTTATATTTACTCTCATACAAGATTTTAATCTTTGACAAGGCTGACAGCATGCTTAATTGCCTAAAGCAAATTTTGACATGGGGTTAACATACTAGATGAATGATGATATAAAATTATACTGTATCCAGACCCTAAAATTTAAATAATTCAAACTGCAATACGTAAGTATTAGTGTACGCAAGTATCTGTATTATCATACAATCTAGTATTTATCATTTATCAATCTATCATTTATCCTTTATCAATATATATTTTATCTCTATTCAGATTTAATATACCACAATAAGATCAAATCTGCCTCTTACTAATAAAATCATTAGACTGGTACCCACACTTTTACCACAGCAACATATCGTGAAGCACAATGAAACCCTAATCATAAATCTATCCCAGACAATTTATATAAATAACAATGTCACTGAAACCACAATCATCATCTAACTGTTCATGAAATAATTCTTCATGCACACAATATCCTCTAAACAAAATTGATGTTAAAATAAAACATCTAATAAAAAGAAATAAGAAGCCTGATGACTGATGATTAAAATCCTTAGTCTCTAAAATTGCTATAAAAATCTTAACCTTTAAAACTGTTATAGAATCCTCAGTCTCTATTTTGCTTTAAAATCTTTAATCTCTAAAATTGTTATAAAATCCTTTATCTCTAAAATTGTTATAAAATCCTTAGTCTCTAAAATTGTTATAAAATCATCAGTCTATAAAATAATTATAAAATCCTTAATATCAAAAGTTGTTATAAAATCCTTAATCTCAAAGTGTGTTATAAAATCCTAAGTCGCAAAATGTGTTATAAAATCCTACGTCCTAAAACTGTTATAAGATCATTAGTCTTAAAAATATAATAAAATCCTTAGTCTCTAACCATGTTATAAAAAATTAAGTCTCTATAATGTTATAAAATCCTCAGCCTCTAAACATGTTATAAAATCCTTAGTCTCTAAACATGTTATAAAGTACTTAGTCTCTAAATATGTTATACAATCTTAGTCGCTAAAACTGTTATAAAATCCTTCGCCTCTAAAAACGTCTCTAGAAATTGTTTAATAGAGCTAAGACTAACAATAAGTTAAAGTGAATAATCATTCATAATAAAGACATCTAAAGCATTATGGTCGAAAAACTTTAATCTTAAAAACTTTTGCAACCTTCCAAAAATCATATTAAATTATATTTTCAAACATACCATACCTTTCACTGATCTAGGTTGAGAACATTTTCACTTTTTATCTTAAAATTCATATATCCAAATGCAACAAGTTCTATTCTGAATCATTAATCAAAATATCCAATTCCCACAAATGTATATTCTGAAAGTTTTACCAAAAATATTCAATTGCCACAAATTTATATTCTGAAAGTTTTACCAAATGTCCAATTGCCACAAATTTATATTTTGAACCATTTATCAAGACTCAAACTGTCCCAAATCTATTATCACTCTTAATCTTCAATTAATGTCCACTTAGTCACAATCTGATCAAATGCTTATCAAATAAATCTAAATAATCACACTATTCATCACACCATAAAAGTCACAAACCCATAAACATCCCATAACATTCAAGATCGGACATTGTCAGACACCACACTCAGAATATAAGTCCACAAAAGATCTTAATTTTTGCTGTAATAAAGCAATAGGTATATAATAAACAAACATTTAGTCCTCAATAAAGATATGACATATACAGCGTGCAGATCAGTGTCAGAGCTACTGTACTGGTTGGATGTGGTTAGTTAAACTGACTACTCTCTAATGAGGGAGGTAGCAAAGATGAAGACCAGTGTTGCATGAACGATTCTTGCCAGGAGCATAATGGGTGACAGAGACAGAAAAATATCGAGCCATCAAGGTATGTTACAGTAACGTCACGGTCAATGCACACATACATACGCAGCTACAACCACATCTCCCCCCACTCCCCTTTCTGCCTCTCTTTTCTTGCATCCTGTATATCCACAGGCTATTATATAAATCACAGGATATATATGCGTATAGAAGTATGGAGTATTTTGTCTGTATTTTTCTTTAAATACTATTTCTTACAGTGATTAAACAGCAAATACAACGTTCATCTAAAGGTGTTTAGTTCTTTTTTCTTGATTACTTTTTTTTGTTTCTGAAATGTATTGCAGGGACACAATAATGGTCATTATAGAGACATGCAGACATTGTGGTGAAGGGACACCCCCAAGGTAAATGTCTGGGTAGAACCACCAGCACACCACAAATCCTTTGTAAGGTAAACAAAGTAGCAAATACTCTACTTTCCATAAGAGTTATGGTTCATTACTGTCAAATGTCTATATAATTAATCGACAGTGTAAGAATTTGTGTATAGTTCCCAGGATAGTCATCTTCTTGTTTAAAGTGCATGCTCTCTGTGGCTCCTTGAATGTCTCACATACTGACTCTTTCTTGTGTATATTTAAAAAGAAAAAAAAAATTCTAACAAGATAGCTCTAAAGGCAGCAGGGTAAGAGTCAATATTTTAATTTCCAACTGCACCAGTGCATCTATACCAGTGACGGGGTATACACCCGGACAACCAAAGAAGTGGTTAAGGAAGTATTTCCTCAAGTGTAGCACAATCTCTGTCTCGTACACTTGACACCCGGTCTTGCTTGATGTGTTTATACCAAAACGAACAATCAATGTACATCGAATACACCTCATGATGCACGTCTTATAGCTATAATATGAGAACTATAACACTATAACTTGTTCATGTATATATATACAGAGCAAGGTGACTAGTTGCTCTGTGCAGGATTTGGGTCTTCTTTAAGATATATGTCCAGTCAAAATTACTTCCTTATTTTGAGAATGTTTTTTTTATTATAACATTTATATTTATAAAACATGTCTATAACAAAATCAAGTCAGGTGTGGAGTTCTCTTTTATCAAAGTATTACAGTGAATTTCAACAACAATCCTGTGCCCATTTTTTTTTAACTTCTAAGCATCATTTTGTCAAAAATCAAATATCGGTTTAAAAGCCATCAATGAAAATTTGCCGAATATGAGTAAAATCTTTCTTCAAAATGGAGGGAAAAGACCCATCAGCCATAGCTTAATTTTCCATAAAATAAAATCATAGTCACTGTATCGGCAATAAACTATCTAAATCTTCCGTTACACAAACATAAATGGCGTGTGATAATACCTCGGATGTCATTTACAAATATATCTAACATCTCACACTCATCTACCCGAGACCGAGGTAATAGACCATAAAATAAATCAATAATTTTATCACTCCCGAAACTATGGTCGAGGTGGGAGAAGATAGTTGTAGGTGTATTCAATTTTTGATGCATGATAAAAACTCTGGCCTAGAAAGACTTAACTTAAACTTCAATTTACATCACTGACATGCAAAGTTAGTCAATCAACCATCATAAAATTTAAAACCCTTACACCATAGCATGCTTAAGACATATTGATAATTTTGGCAAATATTGTAGATCCAGATCAGGTGGTTTCCTGCTTGGAGATGTCTGCTTGGGCTTCTCCATATTTGTTAATGAGTCTATCTCAACATGCATGTCAATGTAAAAAGATGACTAAGAATTGGTCAGGGTTATTAACAAATGCAGCAAGCTAAGGGATAACATGGGGATACCTGTTTATTAGTTTATTTAACCCTTGACAATATTTAGTTACATAAATTTATTAACAACTATGTGCAAAGGTAACTGAATTTGGATTTGCCAGCATTTTTAACGATACTGTGCAGCAACATTTCTATCATTATAGCACAGGGGCACTTATGAGGTGCCCTTGGACTGAACCCTGCCGGTCCATTTTTCTGACACCGATAATTAAGGCGTAAATCTGTACCCTTAGCCCTGAGTGTTCGGAGAGAAACCACTATTACCAAATTTAAAGTCTTTGGTTTGACCCGGTCGAGATTTGAACCCGCAACCACCCAATCTGCAAGCCGACGCTCTACCACTTGAGCTATTGCGGCCAGTGCAAAGGTAATTGGATATAAAACCTTAGATGCAGCAGGAAAGATGCAAATCTTGATGACACAGCTCCCATCAGAAACTAACAGATCTGTATCTACACTAATACTAGTAATCCTTGATTGATCTTTGTGTGCTAAGCAGGCAAAGACTTTGGGCGCATTTCATCATTAATCTAATGTTTTTCTTCTAAAGAGGTTTTCATTAATATTTCGGAAATCATTCTCAGAGCAAAAACGCTCTTAAATCTTAGGAGTGCTTTTGAGCGATTTGCTACCAAATTTGCTACCTAGTTACAACAGTTTGCCGAAGTGCAGTCTTGAGTAGATCGTAAGACCGAAATTTAATAACGGTTTTTAACTGATATTAAGATTTATAGTGAAATGCACCCTTTGTTCTTGACCTTCAATGCATGAATTGATAGGCAAGAAATGTAGATCCATATCAACCCCCTGTGGTGAGAGCCATCTGATCAGGACCTGCACTTTCTGCTACAGAATCTTCAGTTTGTTTTTATATTTAAATACATCACAACGACCAATTGTGATCAATAAAAGCGACGTCCAAATATTTGGTGGAGGAATGACCCCAGACAAATGTCTGGGTAGAACCACCGGTGCACCAGAAGTTGGCTGGAAGACCTTCTCACATCAAGTCATTTACCCTGATCGGGACTTGAACCCATGCAGATGAGAGGCTAAGCAGTCAGAGGAGTTACAAATTGGCGACTCTACCACTACGGCACAGATGCCCCATATGATTTCTTCTATTTTCATGTAATCTATGCAAAGAACAAAGATTTGTAAATGCTTAAAAATAAACGAAGCCCAATAATGGTTACTGACCATGCACCACTTGCCAGAGATACACACTGTCGATCAGAGTTATGAATATACTCTATATACATTAATCAATAGACACATCATTTATGTTTGATTTTAATGACCATCCTTTCTTTAATTTACTGTGATCATATGCTCCAAAACCTGATGATGATCAAAGATCAATTAGGTATGCTTCAATAAAGGGCAGATATGCTAGGATTTAAAAAACATATAACAAAAAATATAATAGTCCATTGAGTTCATAAATGATTTCTTATTTGCATAACGCATGATTCTGAACACGCCCCCCTACCTGCTCCTCACCTCTTCCTCCACCCCCACCCACCCCACACCCAACCAGGGTGTTTTTTAATATGTAAAATAAACATTACACTCAAATATAGTCTAATGCACATTTTGTTATTCACAGAGGACATAAAATACTTACAAACATACAAATTGAGACATAAGTTTAACACCAATCAGGCTTATATTTAATAAATGAGCACACTTTAAAAAAACGTTTTTTTTTGTGTGTGTAAAATTCATTGAAGTGACACAATTATGATCATTGTAGCAGCATTAAGATTTTATTGGAGGGAGGGGGGTGGGGGAGGGGGTGTAGGAAGACCCCTGACAAATGTCTGAGCATTACAGATCAGCTAAAAGACCTTACATTAAGAAAGTGTTTGTTACCTTATGGGGGGGGGGGACCTCAAGCATTAAAAACACACTTGCGATTCTTGTAACTGCAAGTTCTCATAAGAAGTGAGCAAGAACTACTTCTTGTCCAACATGCACCAATGGACACTGACATTTTCAATTAACAACAAACAAGAGTAACATACAATTTTGAAACAAGATATCTTCAGTAACTTTATATTTTAGAAGTTTCATGTTCACCAACAGCAAACATTTATTTTGAATCTCCCAGCCTTTACTGATAAGTATAATTTAGCTTTAATTTTTTTGAAAACATTGCACCAGCCTAAATATGGTCACAGAGTGGACATCCAGCTAATTTAGGTGGAGAAAAAATTCAGACAAAATGTCAGCGTAGAACCACTTGTTGGTTGGACCTCTCTTTCAAGGATCTGTGTATTATTATTCTATGTGTCACATTAATGCACTTTAAAGGCAGGTACTCTTAAATCAATAAATACCAATAAATGAGCTTTTACCAGGCTTAGAGACAACAAAAAATAAAAATGAACACTCCATATCAAAGACCTTACTTTGCTAATACATGCAGAAAACAAACAAATAGTTTACACTGAATGTGCCGTTAAGAGACCGCTCCAAACCAGCTGACTTAAACCAATCAGAAAGTGGCAATTCAGTTATCCCTTAAAAGTGCTCACAAGCAAAAAAGAACAAGCTTAATGACAACCTCCAGCATGTGAAGAATAGACAGTTTACATGGCTATGTACAGATTGAAACTTCTCTTCGGCGCCGTATGACCTATAAAGTGTTGGTGTGCCGTTAAACCCAAAATACAAAATACGAAACTTCTCAATATCCATCTTTATGCGTAAAAATTTTATAATTATATATAAATAGGCTTGCTGACAGTGAATAGTGACTAAAATACTTTTAATATCTTAGAAAAATCCTTCACACACTGTGTCCAGTTGTGGTGTTCATGCGTAGTTTGCAATCAAGCATCAACATTTAAAGGTACAGTGTGCGTATACAGCAACAATAACTAAGGGTGTGGAATGGTGTAGTGCCCTGGCTACAGATCTACATAGGAACGTAACACATAGCACCACAGAAACCATACTTTATAAGTATTTAAAATATTGTGTCACTGGTGAGCCAATCACTTTATTCTTCATTAATGATGTTTACACATCGACACAATTATTTCAACATGCACAGGTTACTAAGCAGATGAGTTAAAAATAGCTTTAAAAATAGTTGTAAAGCATGGTGTTGTTTTGTGTTGTGTTATTCTCCCATCCTGAGGTAAATTTAATGTTCTAAGAAACAGCATGTTCGCATATAATCTAGTGATCAGGCATAATATCAAACTCTATTATTTGCGGTTAAACAAAGTTTTGCTTGTTTGGACCAAAATTTGAAAATGCAAATTTGACCAGCTTTGATCAAGCCACTTTAAATAGATATTGTGCCAATTTGCATCATGCATCATGCCAGCAAGTACACAAATAAATTATAATAAATAATCCGCAACGAGTTTATTACCAATTGAAATGTTAATTTTTAACCTTCAAAAGTTATTCAGGCTTAGCAAAAATAGTTCAGGGCCTGATCTGCCTGATCTCCTTTAGGATCTATACTAACTGCTGCCTAGTCTCAAGCCATATGTCCAGGCACCTTGGCAAGTTGATGTTTAAAGTACCTAATCACGATCTACAGTATTTGCTGCCAAGTCTTAAGCAAAATGTCTAGGCACCTTGGCAAGTTGATGTTTGAAGTGTCTTATCAGGATCTACAGTATTTGCTGTCAAGTCTTAAGCAATATGTCTAGGCACCTTGGCAACTTAATGTTTGAAGTGTCTTATCAGGATCTAAAGTATTTGCTGCCTAGTCTCAAGCAAGATGTCTAGGCACCTTGGCAAGTTTATGTTTAAAGTGTCTTATCAGGATCTACAGTATTTGCTGCCTAGTCTCAAGCAAGATGTCTAGGCACCTTGGCAAGTTTATGTTTAAAGTGTCTAATCAGAACCTACAGTATTTGCTGCCAAGTCTTAAGCAAGATGTCTAGGCACCTTGGCATGTTGATGTTAAAAAAAATCTGACCAGGATCTACAGTATTTGCTGTCAAGTCTTAAGCAATATGTCTAGACACCTTTGCATGTTAACATTAAAAAAGGATATCTGGCCAGGATCTACACTATTTGCTGCCAAGTCTTAAGCAATGTGTCTAGACACCTTTGCATGTTAACATTAAAAAAGGATATCTGACCAGGATCTACACTATTTGCTGCCAAGTCTGGACACATGCTTGAAAAAGAAATATGATCAGGATGTACACTATTTGCTGCCAAATCCTTAATTCAAACTGTCCTGTAATATAATATTACATTAATTTGTTAACACATTAGTAAGAATTCAGTGTGGGTAATAAAAAAATATAACAGGAAATGGGCTAGAAGTAAACAAATAAATTACAATGAAAATGCCTCATTGAAAATCAGCACATGCAACACTGAATGCAATTAGTTAACCCTTAGCTCACTACATTTGTTAATAACCCAGACTAATTCTTAGTCATCTTCTTAACATTGGCTAGCGAAGGTGTATAAACATATGGGTATTGTCTGAGATTCAGCAACAGGAAGCTGACTGATCTGGACCTACACTATTTGCAAAAGTCCTATAAATATGTGTTGAGCAAGCCAAGGGTTATTGTAGGACTTAATGGAGAGTCAGGCTAACCTTCAATGAGCTGGCAGACTTCTAAACTCATTCACCCTAGGTACTGCTGCACCACCAATCAACCCACTCCACTATTTATTTTTTCTGCATCAGTTACCATCAGTGGTTAAGTGAATACACCGTGCTACCAAAATTCATCCTAATTGCTCAGGGGCGCATAAATACATTAGTGGCTTTAATCTGCGACACAACTTTGTCAATAGGCAGCTATTATAAGCTTAGAGGCATGACAAAAAGGCAACACGATATGCTCGAGTGCCCAGCAATGGTTGCCCGACTTGGAGATATTAGCGAGGCTAAATAGCGGAACAATATTCTGAGTTGAGGCATTAAGTGTATTTGCTTTGTGACCAGGAATAAAGGCCTTATTCATAAGCTCATAGGAAGTCACTCGGGCGTTGCAAGAACAGTTTAAGAAGCAAAAAATCCTGCTTTGCAAGGCATTCAAACAGGGTTCTCTTGTTTGAGACTTTCTCCTGTGAACCGTCTCATTGCGGACAAATAAGTAGGTCATCAGTGACAGCGAGCAGTTTAAAGAGAAAGGCTGTTCACCAAATCCCAAGCATTGCACTGGCGTGTCTGGGTTCAACTAAGCGATATAAAGTGACCAGCCAACCCTGGGCTCGGTAATTAGTAGGGAGGGATCGTTAGCTCGGCAGATGTAAGGACTCGCGTCCCCGACCTCAATTTCTGGTTCATAGCTCGCACTCAGCCCAGTGAACAAACGCCACACACACAACAGTGAGTCTTAACAAAGTGGCAACTTCCTGCTGCATTGGAAAACAATTTGGTCGTTGTTTAAACCTACTGTGCAGTGATTGCTCCACTCCCCTACATGTGACAGGGTATGAGGACATATCTGATAGTAGAGACTAACTCTTAGCCTGCTTAGCAGGAATTAATCACACAGCGAGTAGTGCAGATCCTGATAAGCCAATTCCAACAGGATGTTGTTTGATCAGGATCTGATCAATTTGCTGCTGACTCACTTCCAAGTTTTCAAATAACTATGAATAATTATGGGATATTTAAAATTTTAGCATGTCAAGGTCTAAAGATAGTCAGTATTAGCCATGGGGGAAGATGCATGATTCATAGATAACTATAAATTCGGTGCAAGTAAAGCACTTGTTTTATTTCTCATAAGCACTGAGATTAACTAATATTATTGTTATTCTCTACCTGAAGTTACTCTCCTTTTCTTTTGGCGACACTTTGTTTTATAAACAATCCTAATTTGAAATAAGTAAATAATGTCAATTGTATTAACGAGAACTTTAAATATTGAATTCTTTAGACGATCTTAAAAATATGATATATTAATGTCCTTATAAAAAGCAAAAAGAAAAAATATTTTAGCTTTTAAACAATCATAAACAGCATATTCTTTTGTGAAATTTGTTTCGTTTGTTTTTGACAAATTTGTTATGAAAAAAAAAAATCATATTTCGAAAGATGTAAATTGAACCCAAATGCCCAAACCTACTGAGCAGCGCTGAAGATATTTAAAAACTTCAACCAAACATGAATATAAGTATTTCAGTTTATATACCTATTTACATTTTAAAATTAAAAAAAAAAAAGAATTAAAGGTAAAGAAAAACACTCTTTATCACCAAAGTACAATTATTATCGACCATATAAGGGCATGTCCTAATCACAGTCCAGTGACATTGCAGCATTATTACCCTTAATTTCCTACTTCCTATTAATCTGTAGCACAAGCTGTGTTTACAGGAGTGATGATAACAAAACAATTCATGTACTAACAACATGAGATATGGTATAAAAACACATTTTATGGTCCCAAAATGATTTTTTGTTTTGTTTTTGTTGTTTTCGTTGAGTGTTTTATTAAAATACAGTGCAGCGACCAGTTTTGATCATTATAGCAACGTTCCAGCTTTTTGGTGGAGGAAGACCCCAGATTAATGTCTGAGTAGAACCACTGGTGCATCGCAAGTCATCCGGAAGACCAGTAGCATACAGTAGTAGCGCCCTGTTCATTCTTCTGTCTGTGTGTGTGTTCAAACCATCCTTAATTATTTCTGTGTTTCAGTCAAAACTTCCTTTTATCTAAAGTACTTAGATCAAATTTCAATACCTTACAGGCATACACTTTAAAATGTGTTGTGCATAACATTCACAACATTAACAATTAAGTTCATGGTCACAATCAAGGTTTTTATTAAGTTGGGACATATCTCAATTTCCTGCGAAAATTCTCGTTGAAAAAGTCTTCATTAGCAATGTAAGACAGATTAATTGTCCATAATGAAACATTTGTTAGAATTTAGAGAACATCATACCAAAGTCATTAAAAATAATAGTGGTATAGCTCCCCTGTTGAAACGCAAGCAAATATGAGGGTAGTTCCAAGACTTGTTAGCCCGGTGTCAGAATAATGTGACTGGGTGTGACATCCCTGCCTGGTGTTCACAGCATATTATACACAGTGGAGGCAGCACTATATATACTTCAAGTTGACACTGTCTCAGGTGTCAGAATAATATGACAGGTGATTATGGCATGCTATATACAGTGTCAGGTGTTTATGGCATGCTATATACAGGGAAGGAAGCACCATATATATGCTTCAAGTGGACATCATCTCCAGATAACTGAAATGCTATTGTCAAGGGACTAAGAATAAAAAAATAAACAACAACAACATTTTGCACAAAGTAATTAGAATATAGAGAACATTCTGCATAAACACTTTTATGAATTAGAAAACACTTTGCATATAGTACTTACATTTTGGTAAAATAAAAACATTTTGATTATGCATATACTGATCATCATTATGTAGTGCTTATAATTTGGAAAACAAAACTTTGCACATAACACTAAGAAGTCAGAAAACAACATTTTTTTGGGTGGTGTTGCTTGTGACAGCATCCAGAGCTATGAGAAAGCTGAATTTTGGAAGCATGAAGGACTGATCCTGCATAACCTTGACTACCCGCAGTTTAGTCTTCATGTGTGGGAAAAGAAGTATGTATAAAGATACAAATATATATGTCGAAAAATGCACTAATGCAATTGATTAACCATAGAATAATTTAAAGTGACCATTATTTGCATACCTTAAACTGCTTACAGGATAAAACTCAGACTGCCAAACAGCACTTTTCAGTGCTTGCCAAACAGCACTTTCAGTGCTTTGATTAGCATAATGATCATTATCAAAGAAAACAACATTGCAAAAAATACTTTAAAAAAAAAAGAAGAAATAAACTTACATTTTATGTATATTCTTGCTAATTCTTCCTCACAACTTGAGGCAGAACTCCCAAGTCCACTGAGCAAGTTACTGACAAAAGCATATCTACCAGACACTTACTAACAGTAACCAACAGCTCTTCTGACACTGTGACTGTCTTTGTATTAGTATCATTAACTCATTTGGAAACTATGAAAATCATCAGCAATAATAGAATAGAATTATATGATCTAGGATTCTACTTTAATGAGAAATTGTGTTTAAATTTTAGGTTTGCAGAAGGTGTGCATTTTGATGACATAACTTATGAATGATAAATTGTTTTTTATTTAGAATTTAGAGAACATTATAATAACCAAAATCATTAAAAATCATAGTGGTATAGCTTGCTCCACTATATATAGTGCAGGTAGTTCCAAGACTGGTTTGCCCAGTATCTGGGTGTGGTATCATGACAGGTGTTCACGGAAGCACTATATCTGTTTCGAGTGAACACTTTTTTGTTACATCACAATTATGGTCATATTTTGACGAGGTCTGGTTAATTACTGGTGGAAAAAGACTCCAACATATGTCTGGAAAGAACCACAGGCACAATGCAAGTTAGCTGAAAGACTTCTTATATGAAAGTTCTTACCTATATACCAGGAACTAAACCCACACAGTGGGTGTCTGAGTAGTTACTACAAGTCAATCACAGGCACCCCACCAAATGAATGTTGTACCCATATACCAGGAACTGAACCCACACAGTGGGTGTCTGAGAAGTTACTACAAGTCAGTCACAGGCACCCCACCAAATGAATGTTGTACCCATATACCAGGAACTGAACCCACACAGTGAGTGTCTGAGGAGTTACTACAAGTCAGTCACAGGCACCCCACCAAATGAATGTTGTACCCATATACCAGGAACTGAACCCACACAGTGGGTGTCTGAGGAGTTACAAGTCAGTCACAGGCACTCCACCAAATGAATGTTACATCTTGTGAATACCATTTAGCAGATAAAAGTAACATGAATTATCCCAACAAACAAAAACTGGCAGAAAAGTTATATGTGTATACATTGAACACTTTAAAACACTTGCTAATCGAATGTGTGTGGGTATATGCTGGGATGGGGGGTGGGGGTGATTCTGGTGTAAAATGGTACAGCATGCTCTAAAAAAAGCTTTTAATTTCTGAAATTATCAACAAACATGTATCTTAACCAGATTTTATACTATTTTACTAGTTTATTAAATTAAACTTATATTCACGTTTATTTTATGTATTTCGGAAATGAAGGGGGTCGAGGCCCACTGGGTTAGTACCCCTCCTAAATCCAAGTCATATACTCCATTGACATTACTTACAACCCTGGTGTGATTTGTTTTTTTGTTACATCCCATGATTATTGTCATAGTGGCTATGTCCATTTAATAATTGATTGAGAAAGACCCCAGACATGTGTCTGGGTAGAACCACTGATCATCACCACTGGTTAGCTAGAAAACCTTTCCATGTGAAAGTTTTCGCCCGACCAGGACTCGAACACTGGTGGTGAGGACTTATAACTTGAATGGAAGTCAAGATTGAAATAAAAAATGCTTCTTGATGATTACTGAGTGATTATTGCAATATCAATATATACTCCCGTATCAAATAAGTGCAATTTGATGACAGTGACGGTTGAAATTTAATACTGTCAGAATATAAAACTATGAACTGTAACAATGATATTTATCATTATTCTGCACCAAAAGGTTCATTTATCAGAATTATCAACAACTGCTGACGGCAAGACCAAACAGGAAAATAATTATTAGATAAGATCTTTATATAATCCTCTAACCACATAGATGCAAAGGAAAACTATGGAGTTAATAAAATGTTTTGTTTTGAAAAAAACAAACTCATAATAACCGACAGAAGCAGCACCTTCACACTGCCACTACTATCATCATCATCATCATCATCATCATCATCATCATCATCATCATCATCACCATTATAATCATCCTTATCACCATCATAGATCATCATTATCATTGCCATAATCATCATCATAATCATCATTATCATCATCATCATAATCATCATCATTATCATCATCACCATTATCATCACCATTATATACATGACTGGTATATTTCCATCTTCATAAATAATTTAAGCCACAAGAATTTGCATCATGGTATAACAGTCATATTAATCTGTAAGTCCAAGAACATTTGACAGTAACAACAATGGCAGCAGATCAGCAAACTCACTATGTTAACAAATATAAAGTAATAAAATAAACCAAATTTATTCTATTTTCAGACTCTTGGAATTTTCATTAGCAACACAATTACTTTACTTGAACTTATTGCAATGTCTTGCCTGAAAAAATCAACTGTAAATAAGACAACAGCTTTAAAAATATTCAAATTGTATAAAGCTTAAAAGTTAAAGAAATCGACAGCTTACATTTAAATCGACAGTTTATATTGTATCATTATTTATATCCTATATATTAAAATTGACAAGTTTTGCATCATCGAGTGCATCAGCAGCAGCTGTAGCATTAGCAGCAGCAGCAGGCACAATGACACCAACAGGTGCTGACAATTACAGACCCAGTTCTGCAACCGAGTGTGGTCACAGGTGGTTTCCACTGTCATTACCAGCTTCTGTGGTTGCCATGGCAACTATATCAATTATTGAGCCAGTTGCCCAGGCAACCAAGGGAAAAGCTGGTCACACTTCACACAAGGCTTGCCAGCTAGAGCGACACCGAGCAGACGAAAATCAATGAGCAGAAATTTTCTGTGTCACACTCTCTTCATTGCTACTGCTTCTTGAGGAATTCCTGACAACCTCAAATTCTCCCTAACAACGCTTCCAATGCTACATTTTCTTTAAAACCTCAAGAAACTCTGTTTTCTGATATGCATATCATATATTCAGGTAAATATCCTTATTAATATTGACTACGCAGCAAACATGGTAAATACTTATCTGACAGTTCCCAAGAGTGCAGGGACTGATCTGGATCAACACTATTTGCCCTTGCCAAAAAAATACATCATTAGCAGGGTAAGGGGAGGTAATGCTGCTTGATTTTTTTTTTTTTTAATAGAAATCACACTCAGAAAAGTCTTCAAAAGTGCTTGTTTTGATAATAACTGCACTGCTTGAATGATTACACAAACAGATTAACTCATTGGTGTTATTGTATGACGGTGGAGGGAATTTTCATTATCAATTGCCTTTTGTTAAATAAACAACTATTATATGATTTGACACAATGGTGTTAACACAATAACCCTTGAAGATTAACAAATGGAGCTGCATAATAGCTTAATTGAATTCCTAATAAGCTTTCTGGATGACTGTTATATTCATTGTTGTTGATAAAAAACAAACATGATATACTTGTAATATAAGACACTTAAGAAAAGAAAAACATTAACCTCAAGCACTTATCATTATTTTTAGCTATGTGTCAAAATTTGGAGGAAAAAAAACAACTTGAGCAAAGAGATTTTTTCTTATAACTTTTCAAGAAATTTATTTATAATAATGAAGACATTCACTTAAACTGGAACCGTTTTCTTCCCAAATATTGCAAAAATCACCCCATAATAATCAAGAAGCAATCACCAGTCTATTAAGGATATGGTACCTCATGTCTCAACCACACATCTACAATCATTAACAACACCGAGTTGGCGTAACATTCCTTCATACTTTATACTTGACTTAATAAGCCACATCATTTCCTGCCACCCAATATGCGGCAAATTATTCCAACACTTTTAACGTTGCACCAGATTCTCAAAAAGTAAACAGGGACTAGTTGTAACAGATGAGGAAAGAGAGAGAATATTAAAACTAACAGAGAAATAGAGACAGGTCTTAGTAGACCATCTGAAAGAAAAAGAGAGAATTTCAGAGAGAAACAGAAGAAAAGAGGTATATATAAAGAAGCAAAGAGAGAGTAAAAGAGACATTTTGAAGGAAAGGTGAAACACAGAATGAAGAAAAAAGAGGAAGTAATGGCAAGACAAGAATAGATTTAAGAAAGAAACAATAATTATGGATAGATGGACTGGTGAATTAAGATAAAGAGACAGAAATAGACAGAGTGAAAGACAGGCAAAAATACAGAAGAGAGAAAGAAAAGAGAAAGATGTATCAGAATGAATGTGTATTCAAAATTCCATTATAAGACTCCTTCAATAAAAATAAAGTTTATTTTAACAACCTCCTTATTTATTTATCACATAATACCATTATAATAAATGTCTCAATATTATGTCTACAGTTTAAATATTATTATGAGAAAATCAATATTCAGGGTACCTTTCCCTAAAAGTCTATTTATAGTCTTCGTAGTGGAAGTTCTCTTAAAATACCAGACCTGGTAGTGCAATCGATAGAGCATCGGATCCAGGCACAGGAGGCTCCTGGTTTGAGCCCAGGCCATGATATACCAAAGTCATTAAAAACTGGTAGTTGAATAGTTCTCTTGCTAATGCTCAAGGAAATATAAGGGTAGTTCCACAAATGGTTGACCTGGTGTCAGAATAATGGGACTGGGTGTGGTATAATGCCAGGTGTTCACGGCATGCTATACACAGTGAAGGCAGCATTAAACATATTGCTGGTGAAACAGTAAACCCAAGAAACAAATACTTCTCTTAATATGCAGTGACAACATAAACATGACATAAGTTGAATATGCAAAGAAATCTTTGAAAAATTGTAAAATTTGTTTTCCTATCCATAAGTTAAGTGAATGATTTTTTTATTGTAATGTAACTATGTGTAACTGAATAAGTAATCTTAATACAAAGATATACACATTGACACACAGGTTTAATGGAGTGGCAAAAAAGAGAAGAGGAGAAAAATGAAAGAAATGTGTGGGAAGGAAGGAGTGATAAAATTACAGAAGATCTGCCCAAGCAGACGAAATGTAGTGACATGCCAAGCATATCAGACACTAAGAACAGTACAAGAGTTGGAATGTCAGAAAGGCAGAATGGATACATGAGAAATAGAGAGAAAAGAGGGAAGAATAAATAACAGATTAAGTGTAGAACAACAGAATATGGAAAAAGGTGTGACTATGTCAAACTCACCTAATTCTTCTACTCCAAGCTCCTTTGGAATAAACTAACGTTATATATTCAGTCTGCTTATTTCACTGCCTTACATTCATTCGCCATGGATATCAACCGTGAAATGAGAACACTGATAAGTCAGCTTTGTGCAAAATTGCCTGCCGTAGTATTGACCAAAATGTCACGCTCTCTGAGTTTATATAAATACAACTGTCCCTGCAAGAAGGCCTCAAGTGCAGTAGATACACTGCCTTTGGATAGGGCCTTCTGTCTCCAATTGACTGCTTATCTCATTACATAGGAGGGCAGAAACAACGAAGTGTGATTACACGGGCCAGTGAAGATAGCACAGTCTAACGGCTAATCTCACCACCCCCACCCCCACCACCCTCCCCACACCACCACCTCTCTCTCTCTCTGAGCCTGCATAGCAACTAAGCCTCATTTCACCAGTCTCTCTCTCCCTTCTTCTCTCTCACTAACCACCATTCACTGCAATCAGCAATTTTCCACTGTTTAAAATACATTTCAGCACACAGTTATGTTCAATATAATATAGCCAAGCCCAGCTATTGTGATGGAGAAAGACTCCAGCAAAATCCCTGGGTAGAACCAGCAGCACATTGCATGTCAGCTGGATGATCTCCCCACATGAAACTTCTACCCAGACCAGGACTCACCCACATGGTGAGGGGCTGAGAAGTTACCAGTCTGACTCTAACTGCTCAGCCACACAGCGAATGTCCTTTCATCTGCTTAGACATCCAAGGAGAGTTGGTGACTTGAAATTATTCAGCTCCACACCATGAGAACTTTCATGTGGTGAGGTTTTCCAGCTAACCTGTGGTGCACATGTGGTTCTACCCAGAAAGTCTGGGGTCTTCCTCCACCAATAATTAGCTGGTTGTTGCCAATATGACCATAATTGTGCGATGTAACAAAAAAACACAAAACTACATGAACTTGCAGTAATAACATAGCTTTATATGTAATTTAGAGCATATCCTATTTGACATATAGGTCTTAAAATTTGCTTGGTCAATTTATGCTTAGCAGGTAAGGCTTAAAGTACTAAATTAAAATTACAATTAATGTCTAATTGAAGAGCTTAGAAAGCATGGTAAATAATAAATACTCAAAGAACTTCCAATTTTTATTAATTGGTGTTTTGTTTCCTTTTTCCAAATTCATAGCAGTGACCAATTATGATCATTATAACAGTGATCAATTATGGTCATTATTACAGTGACCGATAATGGTCATTATTACAACGACATCAAGCTACTTTGTTGAAACAATATCCAAAACAAATGTCTTTGTAGAACCACTGATGCACTGCAGTCAGCTGGAAGATCTTCCTACATTATCCTTCACCCCCCGGAAAGGGACTCAAACCCATCATGTGAGAGGCTTACCAGTCAGGAAGTTACAAATCAGTGACCCTGCCACTATACCAAGGGCACACAATGTTTATAAATGTAAATGCCATACTGTGTATGCTTAACAGTCATAGGTGCCATTTAGACACAGTGAAATGGCACCTCAATTATTTCTGTAGAGTATCCGCTATTTAGCTGACTTGACATAAACATGTATTTGTTGTTTAAATATTTCAATCAAGCAAATAGCATAATCGCTTACACAACTTATAAAAATGTCTAGGACTAACACATAATCATGCTCACAAATCAAATATGCAGCATGATTCTCGTAAGAAAGTGTTTATAAAGGATATAACGAGTAAAAAAATATACATAGCAAGCATTCAAATCTAAGACCTTTCATCTTATTTCCTAACGATTAAAAAAATTATAGCAGGATTCGAATCTACAACCTATTAAATTAATTTAAATTTATTGGATATGTTAAGTAAAAAAGTAACATTAAAATGAATTAAGACCTACAACATACCATGAAAAAAAATGGAACCTAGACACTGCACTATATTAGTTACTTATCTTATGTTTAAAGAACATATTTTTGATGGAAAGTTTACAGATTCAACTACAGATTGTTCTCCTGAAGTCTATGGACTAGCACTGACTATTTTGATTGCATTTCAATGGTGACAAGTAATATATTAGTCAAATTATGCCCAGAAAAAGTTCACGAAAGAAATAAATTACTTACATTAACACAAATAAAATCTGTTGTGTGTCTCTATAAAAAAAAGCCCTAGCAAATTCCATGTGGCTTATATAGTTTAAATATATTAATATTAGTAACTAATGAAGACTTCTCTCAATAAAAAAGCACAAGCAAAGAGCAGAATATATACAGAATATAGTATAAATATATATAGTTTCCATGTGATGTCATCGACACTGATAAGGCAGCCATCTTTGTGGGCAGAAGCTAATGCAGGACGAAATGTGAAAATATGTGCTGTATTAAACTCACCACCGTGTTTTTATTTTTCATGTCTATTTTACTGAATTTTATATCAGATTTAACAGCTTTTATAAAGTATTTTAAGTATCAAAACTTTATTTTGATAGTTTAAAAGGTTAAAGAAATACAACCAAAAATGATACACTGTTCATTTTGTTTTAAGTATGAGCCAATAGTTTTATTTATTTCTGTGTATTAATTCTGTGTGCATTTATCAATTGTAAAAATATTGTATTCTAAAAGTATGAATTTCAAGAACTTTTCAATGATGTATAGCTTTTAATTTTCGGACCACAAATGAAGAAATTACAAGAAAATAAAATTTACCTGTCTATACAATTTATATCAAAATCCCTTGAAGTTACCATCAAAGATGGCTGCCAAGATAAGGGATTTTCACTGATGTGGAAAGTATCTATATATATCAAAGACATTTAATAAATATGAAACATTTACCTTATCCAAATATGAGTGCATTATCAATATAAGTTAATACAGGCTTGTTTATATGCCAGATCACTGAACAAAGACTATACAACCAGACTACAAACATTGGGGGGGCCTTAGTTAGCTATCCATTGTTTGCATATTCATTGGGCCATTAGGGGGTTGTGACGTAACACCTCATTTGTTACCTAATTACTGTGTTTGACTGTTGGACATTTGGTCAGGGCCTGTATGGCAGGTCAACAGAGAATTCCTGATAAAGGTGTGGGGGATACATCATCTTAAATGCTAAAGCTCTTTTCCAAACTCTATACTCTTGCTGCTTAAAAACATCAGCTAAATGTCACAATTTCAATGAGTACTTATAACAAAGGTATTTATTGAGAATTATGAATATTTATGTGTATTTTTAGTCCCTTATTTCTCCCTCGAAACATTATAAGTGTTGGTATTCAAAAGAATTGATCTAAATGTGACAATTCCTAATAAGTACCCACAACATATGTATTTACTGAGATTAATGAATATTTATGTCTTTTAAGTCGCTTATTTATCCTCAAAAACGTATAGTGCTTGTTCTCAAAAAAGTTTCAATGAGTACCCACAACATAGGTATTTATTGAGAATTATGTCTGAATTCTGTCTTCCAAGTCCAGTATTTCTCCTTGAAACGCTATGTTATAATTGCTAGTAACTCATTAGAATCGTCTCAATGTGACGATTCCATTAAGTACACACAATCATGGAGTTCGGATGAGAATTATGGGATATATTGTTGAAAATAATGTTATTACTACTCTGAGCTAAGATGTAGAGTCAATAGATCCAATAAGGAGGGACCCTGAGCAATGGACTGAAACCGAGGTATTGATCTGTTACGACCAATGATCATACACACTAGGTACCTGTAGATATGGTAGGTACTATGGTTTAATAATGAAGTAAGCATGATAGGGTATGTTTGGTTTTATAATATAGAATGTTTGGTTTCATAATTAGATATTTGTTAATAAATAAGCATATCTTGATTTAAAAACAAGTCATAACAAAGAGTAATTATTTGTCTTGCTGATTTGGCATGACAATATTTTGTCCATTTATTTTTTATAAAGATCGCAGCAATGTCAAAAACACAACTATCTTTGCAATCTTGTGGCGCTATATTCAATGTTCAGAATTTCAATGTCATCAACAATTAAAATCCATGATAATTGTAATTTTAGTGGTGCCAATGTTTTTTGGTGGAGATAAGGCATAAAAATGAAGAACCACTTATGAACCATAGGAAACTGAAAGTGTTCACTACATGAGGTCTTGGCTCATACTAGGTCTAAACCCACTTGAAGTGAGGACCAAATAAGTCAGGAAAATGACAAGTTCTACCACTCAGTCATGGGTGCCCTCCAAAATCCTCTTGTAACTTTGAATATTAAGCAATTTTAAGGTGTTGGATACACTAAAGTTAAATGATGTATGTTCAAGTTAAGTTATGACAACAACCAGTTAGATTTATCTCCCTTAGCTACTCTTACTAATATTATGATGATCTGTGCTGTAGAGGTTCAGACACTGGACTCTGGATCAAAAAGTCCTTAGGTTCCAGAAGAGATAGATATACTTTATACAAATAGGTTTTCAACAATAACAAGTACAATAATACTAATAAAATAATAATACTAATAATAATCATTTTTAAGTGCAATGAAAATATTATTGATTCGCTAATGCTAATTATAAAATCGTCAACATTTTAAAAGCAATACAAGAAAAAATACCTTTTGGTGGCAAATGTGTAATTAATGTAACTTGTAACTCCTTCGACACCATGTGGGTTCGAGCCCCAATTTTGGCAAAGAAATTATTGTGTGGAGATCGTGTAGCTGACCTGCTACACTTTAGTGGTCCTACATAGATATTTGTCTGTGGTCTTCCACCAAAAAAGCTAGACAACGCTATGATGACCATAAATGTTCACTGTGATGTATTTAAGAGAAAAAAAAAATGCAGAATTGTATCAACTTTTTCATGATTTGCACTCAAATAAGCAGCTCTTTTAGGCCTGAAGACTCATTTTTTGTGTGAAATTGCCATCGGTGAAGTCAACAAACGAAAATTAATCCACCATGAAAAATAATGATTAGAAAGTACATGAGCATCCTTTACTAGCAGTAATCAAGGCTGGTAATGTCTGTGCTGACTTCCTGCATGGTCAGGGTCTGATGGTAAATTAGTGAGCCGAGAGTCACATATGGCTGAATCATTGATGGACAGCGATGGAATAAATAAGAGAACAACATCATGCTTGCATTGATTTCTTCATTATGGAAAAATCACAAAGATGCGAAATCAATTCATTCATGGGGTAAAGGATGCAAGTACAGGACCAGAGGTTATAAAATTTGAGCTTGAGTCTAAGATTTTTCTAAAGCATCTGATAGGTTAGATTTTAACCTCAACAAAAAAATCTGGCCAATCAGATGCTTGAGAATGCTCTCAGACTAGAGCTTGAGATTTATGTAATAACCTCCATTTCTGTTCTCTGCAGCTGTTTTGTTGTTACTGTTGTTGCTGATGTTGTTGCTGCTGCCGCTTTTGTTGCTGCTGCTGTTGTTAAAAATTAATTTCTAAATAATTTACATTAAGATGAATTCTATTATCAAGATCTCTATCAAACTGGAACGGATGTAAAACTATACTTCACAGTCTGTTGTTTGCAAACGTTTCAGTTGAGCAACCCTTTTGTCAATGTAACAGTTACAAGTTCTGTATTATAGCTTTGGTATATTTCCCCCTCAAACAATTTCTCTATCAAAATCATCAGCACGGTGACACGCCTATCAAGTTTCAGAAATCCCTTGTATATTCGGTTATACAAAAGACCTCCAACAATTAACCAGTGAAGTCAAAAATGTATGATTTTGAAACGGAAACAAAAATACATTCAGCAAGCATGAGTTTGAACAGTTCAACTAAGGTTTGCTGTAAAAAAATATATATACTACTGGTAAAGTATTTTTGGGCTTTTACAGCACACTGAATTGGAACCGACTACTGTTAATGTATTTATTTGTTTTAATAAGAAAATAAGAAAAGGTCCTATAAGATATTTAAATATAAACTACCTCAGGGTAAATGTAAAAGTGACCAAAAACACAGAGATGTGACATAACACACAAAAAGAAAAATCAACAGTAACTGACTTGGAATGGTCAATCGGCAAAAGGACTGACTGTGGTGCTTAAACCTGGTTTATTTTGCAATGCTCTCAGGACTTTTGTCAGATATTCTTATTATGGATTGCTCTATCCTCGCATATCCTGAATTTTCTTGCCAAACAAAAAGTGTATATAAAAATATCCCATCAAAGTAAGACAACTAACAGCAAGCACCTGCATCGGAAGTTAAAGGTGACAAAATATACCATATTAAAAACCAATAAAATAACTGCTATTATAATGAACAATCAACATATGTTTGTTTGGATATTGGGTTTATCGTCCCACCAACAGCATTTCAGTTATCTGGATACATTGCAGCGACCATTTATGATCATTATAGCAACGTCCAACTTTTTGGTGGAGAAAAACCCAAGACACATGTCCAGGTAGAACCACCGGTGCACCGCAAGTCAGCTGGAAGACCTTCTCAAATTAAGTCCTTCGTCCTGAACGGGACTCGAACCCACATGGTGAAAGGCTAAGCAGTCAGAGGAGTTACAAATCAACGACTCTACCACTACGCCATTAGTGCCCCCTGTACAATATATACAAGAGATCAAAACTTGCAAAGGTAAGAAGACATGTTTCTGGGTTCAGTATCAAGAAAGTGCAAACCCTGATCAGACAGCTTTCAGCTTCTGGATCTATACTATTTGCCTAAAGATGAATAAATACTTAAGCAGGCTAAGAGATAAACTGTGCAAACGTGCGTGTAAACTTTTTTGCAACTTTTAACTTCAAAGATGCAGAATGTAATAACGACTAATTATGCATAAAAAATATGATGTACCCTTAGATTAACAAGAAAGACATTACCTGCTGTGATCGCATTAAATCTACTGGATCAGTGCATTTCAACAAACATGATGCAATGTGTGTAATATACGTACGTATGTATATATATCATGAGAATATCTAAAAGTTCTATAAAAATAGAAACTCTTATGCATAAAAGCCCTAAAGGTGGCATCCGACAGGTTTTGGACCGAATATTTTTCTCAGATTACCAAATAAGTCATTGTTACCTGAAAATGTCCTGCAAAATGCTGTTCATTGATGCCATAGATCTGTGTGAACAGTGAAGCATATGTCCCTACTCGTCATTGCGAACAGGTATTTCCTATCTGAGCCAAATGGTAGACAAGGAAAGCCACTTGACAACCTACTTTTGAGATTGCATTATATCATCATCCGGGAAGTCCGCTCTGATGTCGGTATCTATTTTCAGGCAGAGCACATTATCATGCTTTTTTTTATAGATTTAGAAAGAATGAACTTTTGAAGTGATTTTTTCGCAATGTGTACTGTCTTACGACATAGCTAGCATTCAAAATCATCTTTACTTAGACTAGAAGTATGTGTTTATGAAGAAATTATGCACAGATTCCCAGCAACCATAGAAAAATCTTGTTACATCCATTTGACATAGGTAAACTATTGGAAAGCACACTGAATAGATCAAACAAACTTTTATGTGTAAAATTATTTGAATTTATTAATTAATATTTGAAAGAAAATGTGAATTAAGTGTAAAGTAGAAGATGGTTAACCATTTTATTGCTGAATGTCCTCCTAAACAGCTTATTTTAGGGTCTGCACATTCATCTCTATGTCATCATGACCGCATTATTGATGAAAACATACCAAATTCAGTTCACCTAACAAGCTAGAGCTAGCTGTAACAAGTTGTAATTGTAACAAAAATGTTAGTTTTAGCACTGGCTTGTCCCAAAGTTGAACTGATTTTGGTATGTATCCAGCATTTTTCTTTTAATATTATTAATGAATGTTTATTGGGTTTTAATTGTCCCACCAACAGTATTTCAGTTATATGGAGATGGTGTCCACTTAAAGCAGATATAGTGCTTCCTTCACTCTGTATAGCATACCATGAACACCTGACATGGTACCACACCCAGTCACATTATCCTGCTACCAGGCCAACCAGTCGTGAAACTACCCTTATATTTGCTTGAGCAATGGGGCCGTACCACTACCATTTTTTAATGACTTTGGTATGTCACGACCCGGGATCGAACCCTTGGCCTCCTGTATATTGGTCCTAGGCTCTACCAATCTCAATATCAAGTCCGGACTTATTATAATGCACATTAACCAAATCCACCTCTATTTAGCAATGATGCATTAGCCCAGGCTGCCCTATGTGCCAACAATGGGTCCAGGTTAACCCACATAACCTTACTTGTGGGCATAAATAATGAAAGAGAGAAACAGGTAATTGTTTAACAACAGCCAATAAAGGTAGAGTTACATATGGCATACCTAGGAATGATGGCTGACTGTTGGTAGACACACAGGGACTATCACTCCTATCATGTAATAATTTTTACAAAGAAACAACTAAAGGATATTTCATTCATATTAATTATAATTGAAATATAATAGCAAGTCTACAATTTTGTTAACTGAACAATCACCTTATGCATTGCTTTAAATCCCCTATCATGATATATTTGTTAAAAAGCAATAAAAATCATAAAAACCTTTACAAAACCTCTGAAAAGGGAATAAATCATATTGTCAGAAAACCAGCAGCAGATCAATGCAGATCCTGTTCAGCAGGACCTGGGAGTCATCATCATCATCATCATCATCATCATCATCATCATCACTAAATTTTATTAGGTGAGACATTAAGTAACTTCTTAAAATGATGCAGTTTATGAGATAACCTCATCACAAAAAATATTAAACAAGAGCTGTCTGTACTAGTGCAGACAGCAAACACCACTTTTTCTCCATGTTGGAGAGTCAAATAAAAAGGGGCATAACTCTTTCATTATTAATTTTAGGGTAGCCTGCCATTTTATAAAATTTCATTTTGATAGTGAACCAGTCTTTTAAGTTTGAGGGAATTGATGTTTGAGCAACAAAAATTACAAAAATATTTAACAACACTCGGATACCAAATAATTTTTTTGTGGAAAAGTGGAAGTGAAAATACTTTTCATGACAAAAGTTTTGGTGATGTCTATTTCAGACAATGTGACTGTCATGTTGGTGTGAGACCAATAATGTGTGACAAGTGACATGTGACCTATATCATCAAGTGTGAGCAGGTGTGGCCAGGTGTGACCAGGTTTGACCAGGTGTGGCCTGGTATGACCCGGTGTGGCCAAGGTGTGATCAGGTGTGACCAGGTGTGGCCAGGTGAAACAAAGTGGTTGGCCATGACAATAGCTCCACTTAATTTCTTCAAAATGTGGAGGTAAAAATACTTATTTCAAGTCAAAACTTAAATAATTTTGTCCCACTCATCCATGTTTGGTAAGTATTTACTGAGTAGTACATAATTCTCCCATTCCAGCAGCCATGTTGCACTGGCCATGAATGTTTATGTATGGCTCAGGTTACGTAACCCTTATCATGCTATGTTTATTAATACTCATTACAAAATAAAAGTTATGTGGCATTTATAATAAACCACAGCAAAAATTTAGTTGTTAGCGACCATTTACACGTACATGCAAAAAAAACTATACATAATGATACAGACTCTGCCACATTTAGTGAAGATCTTGATCAAACAGCTCTCAGATGAATCTGGCTGCATTTTTTCTAAACAACTCCATAAAAAGGAAACTATACATATTGCAAGAGACTGCAGTAAATAGTGAAGTTTCTGATCAGATCTCCCAGATTGATCTTGACGATTTTTTACATTTACAGAGAAACTATACATATTGCAAGAGACTGCAGTAAATAGTTAAGTTCCTGATCAGACAGTCCCAGATGGATCTTGACAATTTTTTACATATATAAACTATACATATTGCAAGAGACTGCAGTAAATAGTGCTGATCCTGATCAGACAGTCCCAGATGGATCTTGATGATTTTTTACATATATAAACTATACATATTGTAAGAGACTGCAGTAAATAGTTTAGATCCTGATCAGACAGTCCCAGATGGATCTTGATGATTTTTTACATATATAAACTATACATATTGCAAGAGACTGCAGTAAATAGTTAAGTTCCTGATCAGACAGTCCCAGATGGATCTTGATGATTTTTTACATATATAAACTATACATATTGCAAGAGACTGCAGTAAATAGTTAAGTTCCTGATCAGACAGTCCCAGATGGATCTTGATGATTTTTTACATATATAAACTATACATATTGCAAGAGACTGCAGTAAATAGTTTAGATCCTGATCAGACAGTCCCAGATGGATCTTGATGATTTTTTACATATATAAACTATACATATTGCAAGAGACTGCAGTAAATAGTTAAGTTCCTGATCAGACAGTCCCAGATGGATCTTGACGATTTTTTACATATATAAACTATACATATTGCAAGAGACTGCAGTAAATAGTTAAGTTCCTGATCAGACAGTCCCAGAAGGATCTTGACGATTTTTTACATATATAAACTATACAAATTGCAAGAGACTGCAGTAAATAGTTTAGATCCTGATCAGACAGTCCCAGATGGATCTTGATGATTTTTTACATATAAAAACTATACATATTGCAAGAGACTGCAGTAAATAGTTAAGTTCCTGATCAGACAGTCCCAGATGGATCTTGACAATTTTTACATATATAAACTATACATATTGCAAGAGACTGCAGTAAATAGTTAAGTTCCTGGTCAGACAGTCCCAGATGGATCTTGACGATTTTTTACATATATAAACTATACATATTGTAAGAGACTGCAGTAAATAGTTTAGATCCTGATCAGACAGTCCCAGATGGATCTTGATGATTTTTTACATATATAAACTATACATATTGCAAGAGACTGCAGTAAATAGTTAAGTTCCTGATCAGACAGTCCCAGATAATTCTTGATGATTTTTTACATATATAAACTATACATATTGCAAGAGACTGCAGTAAATAGTTAAGTTCCTGATCAGACAGTCCCAGATGGATCTTGACAATTTTTTACATATATAAACTATACATATTGCAAGAGACTGCAGTAAATAGTACAAAGTTCCTGATCAGATCTCCCAGATTGATCTTGACAATTTTTTACATATATAAACTATACATATTGCAAGAGACTGCAGTAAATAGTTAAGTTCCTGATCAGACAGTCCCAGATGGATCTTGATGATTTTTTACATATATAAACTATACATATTGCAAGAGACTGCAGTAAATAGTGCTGATCCTGATCAGACAGCTCCCAGATGGATCTTGACGATTTTTTACATATATAAACTATACATATTGCAAGAGACTGCAGTAAATAGTTTAGATCCTGATCAGACAGCTCCCAAATGGATCTGGCTGGTACACTTTTTAAAATCTACATAAAAAAGGTAACCTAAACTTCTACAATGTACCATAGCAAAGCAAAAGGTGCAGATTTTGATCAAGTGTTGTGACAGGCAAATTGTGAAGATTCAGATCAGCCATTCTTTATCTGGATCCCCTTTTTTGTCTCACCCTGAACAAGAAAATATGACAAAGTCCTATGAGAACATATACCAAAAATTTGAAAAAGCACAGGACAAAGGTTTTCACATGCAAGCCAAATGTAAAAGTAAGAACAACTCTGTGATGAGTAATTTAACAAAAAGAGCAAACCCAACAGTTACTGAGTTGGAACGGTCAGTCTGTAAAACTGTAAAAGAGACTGACTGGGGGTGCTAAAGCTGATTTTACAGAGCTCTAACCTCATACTTCCTGAGGGGTTTCTAAAATACAGGATGAAAAGAAACACAATGCTTATCACATCTAGCCAAATAGTGCTGATGCATTTCATTCAGCTTCCTGCTGGGATGTGTAAGATCTGTCAGATCAGGATATGCACATTTTGCAACTTTAGTCTCTATTTATTACTATATTAATCTTTATATGTACTATATATTTAATAGATGTGTATAGGCAAAATACTAAGTATTTAGCAGGGTGCTTGAACAAGATACAGCAGGCTTAGAAATTAACTGAGAGCAAGACTAATCAATAAGTACAGCCAGCTGTGACAGACTGACCTTTGACATAAAACCTATGATTCAAACAGCTGATTCTCTTATCTACCACCTTCCCTTATAGTTTAAGTAAAACTCATCATATCCACTGAGCCTCTATTTACATATTTAAAAATGTATGTTTAGAGGCAATGGAGAAAATTTAAATTTAGATATTTTAGAGATAAAGTGATAAAACATTTGAAAGCAAATCGGGTGAATCTTTTATCAATAACAGATTAAAAGGTCTACTCACACAGAGGCCTGGGTGGCGTTTCATAAAGTGTCCTAAGACCTGGTTATCGCTATAAAACCATTATCTTGTCTTAAGTGCATTTAAGCCTATCTAAAGGCGGAACAATTTGTTGTTTTTGTTTTTAAATACATTGCAGGGATCAATTATGATCATTACAGATATGTCAAACTATATTATTATTATAATTATTATTATTTTTATACATTACTATTATACTGGCTATAAATAAATGAAGCATTCTACCAAAGACTGCTTGGTTTAGGTGATGTCCATTTTAGCCTCGTGGCTGTTGTGGTGATGTGAGACCAATAGTGTGGCAGACCAATAGTGTGTGGCAAGTGACGTGTGACCTATATCATCAGGTGTGACCAGGTGTGGCCAGCTGTGACCAGGTGAAACAATATGATGGCCAGCAGAACAATGGCTGGCTGCTGCCACATAAGGAGATGGTAAATGAAGTCCGAATGAGAGGAAATGGGAGAAATAAGATCAATGATGAAAAACAGCAAAACTGTTATCAACCCTTGTCATGCTCCATGTTAAAAAGCCCATACTGATAATTATACTTGTTTCTATATGTCCAGTGCAAAGATGCCAGTTGTATATTGCCAGATGACTCTGCAGCAAATAATGCAGACTCTTTATCATAAGTTATGGAACAGCCTTCCTGTTAACTTCAGGGCCCTTTCATCACTGACCAGCTGTAAGAGGGCTCTGAAAACACGCCTTTTTATTAATGCTCATTTTCACTCATTTCTTTTATATTCTCATCTAAATGTTTTATCTGTTATTGCCAATTGCTAAAATTGCAGTTTTATTTCTTGTCAATGTTTTTTGTTACAATTTCATAATCTGTTAGGTGCCTGTGAGCACTCCTGTGATGAAGGCACCTTAATATATGGTTATAATAATAATAATAATATTAATAATAATAATAATAATAATAATAATAATAATAATAATCATAATCATAATAATAAAACCTTTGACTGATCCCTATTTGCCTAAGGCTTATATTTTTTCATACTCAACAGACAAAGAGTTTGCAAGAGTTTGCCAAAGAGCTGGACTGAATGATGTACCAGGATTGTTTCTCACTATCATGGTAACAGGACCCAATCCCTAGAAATGATAATTTTTCATGCCATTTTAAACAAAATTGGGAAAAACTCAAAGCATATTATATATCAAATAAAACAAAAAAATGAATACTTGGTTCATTCAACTTGTTATATATTTCACTAATTTACAAAGCAATATCTCTATTTCTCATGTGATTGATACAGTTGATGTCATTTTACCAGGGGTGACAATTACAAAAAAAAAGTTTTTCTTTGAATAAGGGAATTTGTCCTTGAAATTTAGAAAAAGAACATACTTTTTGCGATTGGGGAACAAAACAGAATATGTTTCTTCAAAATAGGCAGAAAAACAACAACAACCAGTGTCCATATAGTACATAAAAAAGATCAGTTCTATATTCTGTTCTGTTAATAAAAATTGAAAAATAAATGAAGCCAAACTGAAGAACAGACGAAAGTAAGGGAGATCGTTAATTACTGATGCAAATTTTAAACAAACCCTAAGCTTAAAAGGCAACTTTTTACTGCAACATCTTTTAAAATGTAAGTGTTAGTGTCACTTGGGAATTTAACATCATAGTACGATACAAAGGTTAAAAAGTGGTATAAGCCAATAATATACACGTCACAAAAGGATACACATGTTTGTGCATTATTTCAGGCCTTATGCATAGTCTTGTCTTTGGTTAAGCAATTGTAATCCATTATTTTGTGGTTAGATAGTAAAATGAAATAAATATGAAACAATCATTTTGAGTTTTTGCCTATTCTTATCTATTTAACTATGTGAATAGGATCTGTAATATAGATATCAGATCTGAAACACAACTTTCTTTCTTTTTTTTTTTTTTCATCTATAAAAATAAACTTTTTATCGATTAATCTTTATTCAACATTTTATCTCGCTAAAATAACCAGGAAAAAAAATCTAGTTGGAACCTTTTTATTCATATCGAATGAGGAAACAATTTCTTCCAACTTATATTAATCCCTGTGCAATCGGAACTCCTTGGGTAATTCCGTCCTCGGGACAATCATCCCTCAGATGTATCCGGTGCAATGATACGTGCTCAAATCACGATTGTTTTGTTCGCCGGAAGTTGGGAGAAGATGCTCAAAATGTAGTTCGCACAAAACATAAACAATGGCGTCGTTTGACAGCTGTCTCTTTGCTGCGCCGGGTAAATTAAACTTGGATGATTTAAATTTGAAGCAGCTACAAAGTGAAGTTTTACAGGCATTGTACTATAGTGAGCTGTCATCCGAGATGCCACCTTTGTTTTGACGTCTGTCACAAAAGAAGTCCCATTTAGGGAAATGGTCGATGTAATCCGACTACCTACATACATCCGAGAGATAAATGTGAATTATCCGAGGTGTTCCGAGTGAATCCCTGTGGTCTACTTCCTAAGTAGAACCTGTACCCAGGTACTGAGTCCCTGGAGAAATGTGCAGTAAATAACTTTGCTCATAAAATATATTAATTATAACTGTTATTCTTGTGCCTTTTCACATCAGTTTATCATAAGCTACTCTCAAGACCTCTCAAAGCCCCCTCGGTATTAATCATTACTAATTATTTTTTTTTGGTCTTTTTCAATACTAATTATCCGTACATGAGAAATTTTTTTTTAAACCAAAGTGAGTGATTTTCACTAACAAAATGGGAGATTTGTTATTTTCATATAAACAAAGAAGGAAATTACATGTTTCCAAGTAGGGAGATTTCTGAAAATGTGAAGAACACCCCTCATTTTCAAATAATTTTGAACCTTAAAAGAGTCTCCCTCCAAAAGCAGGAGAGTTCACATGTATGGTAACTCTGTTGGATGTAACCATAAAGCCTGTGACTTTCGATCCATCACCAGCAATCTGCATGTCAGAGTTCACATTCTTGTCTTTCCGCAGTAACCTCTGCCACTGCATAAAAAAAAATGGCTGAATCTTGGTCGAACAAGATTTAAATGTGTTTTAATTATTTTTGATACTTTAAAATCTTCATATCAGTTCATTTAACAATTAAGTCTATGAATTGTTCTACTGATAAAAAACTAAAAACTGAATTGTTTTGATTTTATTAAATTTGAAATGAATGGAACATTTTTATACTCATATTTGATTAACACCAACTTTGATGGACACAAGCATGCTTTCCTCATGCTCAATAGATGAACATAGGCAGATGTTTGTTTTGTTTTTGAAATACATTGCACTGACCATTTATGATCATTATAGCAACACCCAGCTTTGTGGTGGAGGAAGACCCAAGACACATGTCTGGGTAGAACCACCGGCCCACCACAAGTCAGCTGGAAGACCTTCCCACATTAAGTCTTTCACCCAAAATGGGACTCGAACTCATGCATTGAGAGGCTAAGCAGTCAGAGGAATTTCAGATTGGCAACTCTACCACTACGCCACGGCACCCCCTAGGCAGATGAGCGACCCTGTTATCTGAAGTTAAGATGCACTAACCAATCATGTTCAGTCACAGTCATGGAGGCCAAGGTCAGACAAGTGATCTCATGCATAGATGGGTTTACACAACCTGATAAAGCAGTTCAATATCGGGCCTATAAAATGATCAACTCTGTAAAACTTGATAAACTATACTTCATAAAGAGATAATCTTGAAACCATTCACAGACCTAGAATTTTGCTATTGATAGAAAGGACATCCACTTCTTAACATTTCGATCTAGAAATATACATTTAAGAGCAATTGTTACTACTAAAAATCTTTGAATAATTTTCCCTCTTTAAGAGGCTTGTCGTAATGGCAGACATCGCTTCCAACCATCATGGCTAATGAAATCTGCCTACCTCAAACTCTCATGTCTCACCATTGGATTGAACTCTCGACCTTTGTTGTTGTTTTTTGTTTTTGAGATACATTGTAGTGATTACTTATGATCATTACAGCGACGTCCAGCAGTTTTGGTGGCGGGAGACCCCAGACAAATGTCTAGGTAGAACCACTATTGCACTGCATATCAGCTGTAAGACTCTCCAATATTAAGTTCTTTGCTGCAATTGGTACTCAAACCACAGCGACGGGCTATGCAATCAGAGGAGTTGCAATCGGCGACCCTATCACTACGCCAGGGGCACCACACTTTGGACCTTTAGTATCTAGGATCTTTGCTTCAGTCTCAGTACGAACGCAGATGTGCTTGTTTTCAGATGGGTGCACTCCTTGCTCACCCTTTGATCGAACCCAGAACCTTCAGTTCCTTAGGGCCACGCTGAATTACTATCCGTGAGCCACTAAAAGTTGTTGTTTTTAATGTTTTTGTGTGTTTTTTCTATGGTGTTTTTTTTTGTCCACTGTGTGGTTTGTTTTCCATAGAAATTAAGTAGCAATTACAACAATCAACTGGGCCTGTGGTTTTTAAATTTTCAGCTATAATTTCAGATCAACCTCAAGCATCTGATTGGCCAGATCTCAGAATTCACTTAAAATCCAGCCAACCAGATTCTAAAGGATGATCTCAGAATTGAGTTTGAATTTTTAACCTCAAGGCCCAGACTCAATTGGAACACCCTGAAGAGTTTAAGAATCATCTCTCGGATGTTTGTAGGTAGTCAGATCACCTTGGCCATTTCCCTAAATGGGACTACTTTTGTGACAGACATCAAAACAAAGATGGCAGCTTAGATGACTGTAAAACTTTAATCTGTGGCGGCTTCAAATTTAAATCATCCAATTTTATTTTACCTAGCGCAGCAGACACGCTGCTGTCAAACGATGGCATTGATTATATTTTGGGCATATTCTTCTTTCCACTTCCGGCGAACAAAACGATTGTGATTTCAGTAAGTATCATTGCACCAGATACATCCGAAGGATGATTGTCCCGAGGACGGAATAACCCGAGGAGTTCCGATGGGGCCCAGTCCTTGTATTTTTCTAGCTAGTTGTTTGCAGTTTGTAATGAATTTACATTAAAATGGCTGCATCATATATTTGTAATAAAAGAATTACTCATAGTTACATGGAGCAACATGCCATAAATTAATGCTTAACATGCTACAATTGTTAACCCTTAGCTTACTAAACATGTACTTATATGGCTCTGGCAAATAGTGAAAATCCAAATCAGTCATCTCTCTCCATCTGTCTCTGTCTGTCTGTCTGTCCATCTGTCTGTCTATCAGTTTGTCTGCCTCTCTCTCTCTCTCGTCTCTCTCTCTCTCTTGTCTCTCTTATCTCTCTCTTTCTCTGTCTATCTCTCTGACTCTCTCTCTGTCTCTGTGTGTCTCTCTCTCCCTATCTTTCTCTCTCTCTAACTGTATCTATCTCTGGCTGATCAGGTTCTACACTATTTGCCTAAGCTGAATAATGTTTTGCCTATCAGACTATATCAGATGCAACTTCAGGAACCTGCCTGTCTTTAAACAACTGACCGATCAGTATGTACACTGTTCGTATAAGGGGATAATAATTTGCCTTGCAGACTACAAGATACAACTCTGGTAAACAGCCTGTCCGTAAACAAATGACTGATCAGGATGTGCACTGTTTGTATAAGCTGGATAATATTTTGCCTAGCAGACAATAAGATACAACTCCAGTAAACAGCCTGCCTTTAAATAGCTGGTAAATCAGGATGTACACTTTTTGTATAAGCTGGATAATATTTTGCCTAGCAGACTATAAGACACAACTCCAGTAACCAACATGTCTATAAACAGCCTGTTGGTACCTGGCCCTAATGCTAGCCTATACCTATACATAGCTTGCATATGGTTGAGAGATAACGGTTGTTGGATCATTGGATCATACAAGCGAAGCATGGTTACCCAGGCATGCTTGGGTAGGTCTATACAGGACGTTTGGCCAGACCTCTGTGAATGCTAGCACATGGGGCTCTTTTGTAATCAAAATCCTTCATGTATAACAACCGGCAACATAGATAACAGAGCACTAGACCGTCAATAGGTCCCCCAACCCATAAATTCCAGATACTGTTCAACGGTTCGATTTTGATATCGAAACAGGTCATTGCATGAATGGAGATTGATTTAGACAGTAAAAGCTAGATTAGAGAAAAATGTTTAAAATATAAATGACATATACTATTTTACTATTTTCACAATGTAAAACACTGTGTTTATAAGGTTAAACATTTTAATGGTGTCCATCTTTCTACTCCATATAATGAGATAGTGTAGTATTTTGTAATGATGACAATCATCATCATCATCATCATCATCACCACCACCACTACCGCCACCACCGTAATCATCATCATCATCAATAGCCTACAGTAACTGTTCATCATAATTACCATCGAAATCATTGTCAATATAATCAGCTCAGCAGCAGCAACAAAAAACACCAGTATACTGTCAGGTTAAATCATATAAATTTAATCATGTTAGCACTATAAGGTGAATCTAAAAGATAGTTTCCATGTGATGTCATAGGCACTGATAAGACAGTTTAAGGCGGCCATCTTTGAGGGCAGAAGCTAATGCAGGCCAAAATCTGGAAATAGGTGCTGGAATAAACTCACCTCTGTGTTTTTAATTTTCAGTCTATTTTACTGAATTTTATATCAAATTTAACAGCTTTTATGAAGTATTTTAAATATCAAAACTTTATTATGACAGTTTAAAACTAAAAACAATACAACCAAAAAAGATACACTGTTCATTTTGTTTAAGGATGAGCCAATAATTTTATTTATTTCTGTGTATTAATTCTCTGTGCATTTATATGTTTTAAATATTGTATTCTAAAAATATGAATTTCGAGAGCTTTTCAATAGTGCATAGCTTTTAATTTTTGGAAAATTTTAAAATTTACGCTTCTATACAATTCATCTGAAAATCCCTTTAAGTTGCCATCAAAGATGGCTGCCAAGGTAAGGGATCTTCACTGATGTGGAAAATATCTATATGACAAAATGAAAATATACGAGAGAACTTACTTCAATAAAATGTTAAGTAAGAATAATCCATACCAAAGTGTACATATACATGACATGTATAAAAAAATCGTGTTCAAAACTCTTCTTTTGACATAAATATTAGATAACTTTCTTGCAATGCATCTTTTCAGAAGGTTTTTTAAATTAAATGTCACAGTGACCAAAAGTTTTAACAGGAAGGTTGACATGTAGAAAGAAAGAGATAAAAGTAACAGAAAACAAGTGAGAAATAATCATGAGAAATACTGCATTCAGTCAATAAACAGTCTAACTATTATCATAAATAATAAAAATAAATCAAAACAATGGATCAGAAGAAAAAAAAGTTATAAAATTCATCACTTAATATAATCTATTCCATCTCTCAATTATCCATGAATATTAAAAAAATTATCACACAAAAATTACATTAAAAAACTTACCTCTAATGAACTATTAATAAAAACCTGCTGGTATAGCATACAGTAAAGCAGAGGTATGCTCTCAAATGAAAACTTCCTCAGCACTTGTAAGTTGTTAAATCATGTCTTGTATAGAATCAATACAGTTTAATGAGAAGGCAGAGTCAGCCCTCAAGTAGAGGGTCGTTTATAAATCAAGCAGAACTGGCTGCGGTATGCCTGACTAGTTCCAGCTTATCACTTGAATGAACCCAGCTGAGGTCTTCTCGCCAGTTACCGTTATTTATCAATATCCTGAGGCACATCCTGGGGAACAGGGAGGAAACCAAGAGGAAGTTTTAGGAGGGGGTTCCCAAGGGGAAAATGGGCAGAGGGATTAATTAGGGGAGAATGTAACAGTAAGAAATATGAGAAAGAGAAGAGATAAGGGGTGGGGGTGGGGGGATGTGTGTGTGTGTGTGGGGGGGGGGGATAAGGACATAGCAGGAAGTATAATCACATATGGTGTTGAGTGTCTGTAGGATGGAGATGATAATCGGAAGAATAAGTGACATCTTTATGATACTGATCTTCCAATCTATGGTGTTGATGGACTGGATGCTTGGCTGCATACATGCATGCAGATGTCTATCAATTGATGGTAATGGATGAATGAGCAGAAGGAAATTATTAAAAGAAGAAAGAATAAATTTTGCCTTGAGATGAATTAAATTTAAATTTCTCTTTTGCTTTTATGTAAGTTTTTCTAGATGGACAGTTTCCCTAGATATAATAATTTAGGTTTTTATCATAGTTTTTAAAATAAGGAAAACTATTTAAACCTCTAAGACAAAGTCTTTCCCGGGCAAAATCTCTCCCAGAAAAAACCTCTCCTGGACAAAATCTCTCCCAGATAAAACCTCTCCTGGACAAAATCTCTCCCAGAAAAAAACTCTCCTGGACAAAATCTCTCCTGGACAAAATCTCTCCCAGATAAAACCTCTCCTGGACAAAATCTCTCCCAGATAAAACCTCTCCTGGACAAAATCTCTCCCAGAAAAAAAACTCTCCTGGACAAAATCTCTCCCAGATAAAACCTCTCCTGGACAAATTCTCTCCTGGACAAAACCTCTCCTGGATAAAACCTCTCCTGGACAAAATCTCTCCCAGATAAAACCTCTCCTAGACAAATTCTCTCCTGGACAAAATCTCCCCTGGACAAATTCTCTCCTGGACAAAATCTCTCCTGGACAAATTCTCTCCTGGTCAAAATCTCTCCTGGACAAATTCTCTCCTGGACAAATTCTCTCCCAGACAAAACCTCTCCTGAACAAATTCTCTCCTGAATAAATTCTCTCCTGGACAAAATCTCTCCTTGACAAATTCTCTCCTGAACAAAATCTCTCCCGGACAAATTCTCTCCCAGACAAAATTTCTCCTGGACAAATTCTCTTCTAGACAAATTCTCTCCTGGACAAAACCTCTCCTGGACAAATTCTCTCCTGGACAAAATCTCTCCTGGTCAAAATCTCTCCCAGATAAAACCTCTCCTGGGCAAAATCTCTCCCAGATAAAACCTCTCCTGGACAAAATCTCTCCTGGACAAAATCTCTCCCAGATAAAACCTCTCCTGGACAAAATCTCTCCCAGAAAAAAACTCTCTTGGACAAATTCTCTCCTGGACAAAATCTCTCCCAGATAAAACCTCTCCTGGATAAAACCTCTCCTGGACAAAATCTCTCCCAGATAAAACCTCTCCTGGACAAAATCTCTCCATGATAAAACCTCTCCTGGACAAAATCTCTCCCAGAAATTCCTCTCCTGGACAAAATCTCTCCCAGAAATTCCTCTCCAGGACAAAATCTCTTCCAGATAAAACCTCTCCTGGACAAAATCTCTCCCAGATAAAACCTCTCCTGGACAAAATCTCTCCCAGACAAAACCTCTCCTGGACAAAATCTCTCTCAGAAAAAACCTTTCCTGGACAAAATCTCTCCCAGATAAAACCTCTCCTGGACAAAATCTCTCCCAGATAAAACCTCACCTGGACAAAATCTCTCCCAGATAAAACCTTTCCTGGACAAATTCTCTCCTGGACAAATTCTCTCCTGGACAAAATCTCTCCTGGACAAAATCTATCCTGGACAAAATCCATTCCAGATTAAATCTCTCCTGGACAAAATCTCTCCTGGACACAAAATCCTTCCTGGACAAAATCTCTCCCAGACTAAATCTCTCTAGGACAAAATCTCTCCTGGACAAAATCTCCTGGACAAAATCTTTCCCAGACTAAATCTTTCTAGGACAAAATCTCTTTTAACATAGGTGGACAAACTTCATTCCGTTAATCCCTGGACAAAATCTCTCCCAGATAAAACCTCTCCTGGATAAAACCTCTCCTGGACAAAATCTCTCCCAGATAAAACCTCTCCTGGACAAAATCTCTCCCAGAAAAAAACTCTCTTGGACAAATTCTCTCCTGGACAAAATCTCTCCCAGATAAAACCTCTCCTGGATAAAACCTCTCCTGGACAAAATCTCTCCCAGATAAAACCTCTCCTGGACAAAATCTCTCCCAGAAATTCCTCTCCAGGACAAAATCTCTTCCAGATAAAACCTCTCCTGAACAAAATCTCTCCCAGACAAAACCTCTCCTGGACAAAATCTCTCTCAGAAAAAACCTTTCCTGGACAAAATCTCTCCCAGATAAAACCTCTCCTGGACAAAATCTCTCCCAGATAAAACCTCACCTGGACAAAATCTCTCCCAGATAAAACCTTTCCTGGACAAATTCTCTCCTGGACAAATTCTCTCCTGGACAAAATCTCTCCTGGACAAAATCTATCCTGGACAAAACCTCTCCTGGATAAAACCTCTCCTGGACAAAATCTCTCCCAGATAAAACCTCTCCTAGACAAATTCTCTCCTGGACAAAATCTCCCCTGGACAAATTCTCTCCTGGACAAAATCTCTCCTGGACAAATTCTCTCCTGGTCAAAATCTCTCCTGGACAAATTCTCTCCTGGACAAATTCTCTCCCAGACAAAACCTCTCCTGAACAAATTCTCTCCTGAATAAATTCTCTCCTGGACAAAATCTCTCCTTGACAAATTCTCTCCTGAACAAAATCTCTCCCGGACAAATTCTCTCCCAGATAAAACCTCTCCTGGACAAAATCTCTCCCAGAAAAAAACTCTCCTGGACAAATTCTCTCCTGGACAAATTCTCTCCTGGACAAAACCTCTCCTGGATAAAACCTCTCCTGGACAAAATCTCTCCCAGATAAAACCTCTCCTAGACAAATTCTCTCCTGGACAAAATCTCCCCTGGACAAATTCTCTCCTGGACAAAATCTCTCCTGGACAAATTCTCTCCTGGTCAAAATCTCTCCTGGACAAATTCTCTCCTGGACAAATTCTCTCCCAGACAAAACCTCTCCTGAACAAATTCTCTCCTGAATAAATTCTCTCCTGGACCAAAATCTCTCCTTGACAAATTCTCTCCTGAACAAAATCTCTCCCGGACAAATTCTCTCCCAGACAAAATTTCTCCTGGACAAATTCTCTTCTAGACAAATTCTCTCCTGGACAAAACCTCTCCTGGACAAATTCTCTCCTGGACAAAATCTCTCCTGGTCAAAATCTCTCCCAGATAAAACCTCTCCTGGGCAAAATCTCTCCCAGATAAAACCTCTCCTGGACAAAATCTCTCCTGGACAAAATCTCTCTCAGATAAAACCTCTCCTGGATAAAACCTCTCCTGGACAAAATCTCTCCCAGATAAAACCTCTCCTGGACAAAATCTCTCCCAGAACTCTCCTGGACAAATTCTCCCAGACAAAATCTCTCCCAGATAAAATCTCTCCTATAAAACCTCTCCTGGACAAAATCTCTCCCAGATAAAACCTCTCCTGGACAAAATCTCTCCCAGAAATTCCTCTCCTGGACAAAATCTCTCCCAGAAATTCCTCTCCTGGACAAAATCTCTCCCAGATAAAACCTCTCCTGGATAAAACCTCTCCTGGAAAAATCTCTCCCAGATAAAACCTCTCCGGACAAAATCCTCTCCTGGAAAAATCTCTCCCAGAAATTCCTCTCCGGACAAAATCTCTCCCAGATAAAACCTCTCCTGGACAAATCTCTCCCAGATAAACCTCTCCTGGACAAAATCTCTCCAGACAAAACCTCTCCTGGACAAAATCTCTCCAGAAATTCCTCTCCTGGACAAAATCTCTCCCAGATAAAACCTCTCCTGGATAAAACCTCTCCTGGACAAAATCTCTCCCAGATAAAACCTCTCCTGGACAAAATCTCTCCTGGACAAAATCTCTCCCAGAAATTCCTCTCCAGGACAAAATCTCTCCCAGATAAAACCTCTCCTGGACAAAATCTCTCCCAGATAAAACCTTTCCTGGACAAAATCTCTCCCAGACAAAACCTCTCCTGGACAAAATCTCTCTCAGAAATTCCTCTCCAGGACAAAATCTCTCCCAGATAAAACCTCTCCTGGACAAAATCTCTCCCAGATAAAACCTTTCCTGGACAAAATCTCTCCCAGATAAAACCTCTCCTGGACAAAATCTCTCCCAGAAATTCCTCTCCAGGACAAAATCTCTCCCAGATAAAACCTCTCCAGGACAAAATCTCTCCCAGACAAAACCTCTCCTGGACAAAATCTCTCTCAGAAAAAACCTTTCCTGGACAAAATCTCTCCCAGATAAAACCTCTCCTGGACAAAATCTCTCCCAGATAAAACCTCACCTGGACAAAATCTCTCCCAGATAAAACCTTTCCTGGACAAATTCTCTCCTGGACAAAATCTCTCCTGGACAAAATCTATCCTGGACAAAATCCATTCCAGATTAAATCTCTCCTGGACAAAATCTCTCCTGGACACAAAATCCTTCCTGGACAAAATCTTTCCCAGACTAAATCTCTCTAGGACAAAATCTCTCCTGGACAAAATCTCCTGGACAAAATCTTTCCCAGACTAAATCTTTCTAGGACAAAATCTCTTTTAACATAGGTGGACAAACTTCATTCCGTTTAATTTTCCAAGGCAGAAATAATCTCTCATAAAATATTCTAAAGGCAAACCAAAAAATTTGTCTGCATATGATAAAATGAACGACAGGGATATGTCCAGGAGGGATTATATTCTACTCTTAAATAAGTATGAAGTGTGGATTTAGAGTCTCTATGCTTTTTGTGCATGGACATACTAACATCTAACCAATATGATTTAAGACATAAAGTGCACATATTAAAACCTTTCAATTCAATTCAACAACACTAAAGCAGGAAACTATGTTACTTACAAAATGAAGAGAATTAATTTTCTTTCAATATATTGACAGACTGAGATCAGCCAAGAGTGCATCTGTGGTTTATTACATCCTTATCTGAAGTAGTCACAGTCTATTTGCTTTACAAGTGATAACCAGTCTGTGTGCAGATGACACATGTGGAGTGAGTGTGTGCGTGGAAGGGGGGCGGGGGTGTCCACAGGGGGTGCTCTTGTCAACTTCCTGCTGAATGTTGCCTAGCAACTAATTCAATGAGGTTATGTCATTCCACCCCAAATGTGTTTACTCTGAAATCAATATTTTTTGGTTGGCAAGCATTTTATGGATTTTTAATCAAATAGATTAATTGTTATTTATAAAACAAACGTTGAATTATAATCTATTTAATTAACAGTAATGTAAAAGAAAGCAGTAATAATTAAGATGATTAATTAAAAAGAAGTGAAAATTTCTTTTCTTTCAATCTTTGTCACAGTTATCTTTAAATATTTTGTTTATTTCATTTTAAATACACGACAGCCATACAATTATGGCCTTTAAAGTAATATCTATCATAATAAGCTATTGCCTCAGGAGGACTACCCGCTGTGAATTTTTTCAAAGAATGTTCTATGTCAAAATGACCAGAAGAGGTTTTGTCAGGTGTAGATTTTGTCCTATACCCACTCTCCACATAAAAGTGTCACATGACAGGGACCCAAACATATGCAATGAGTGGCCAAGAAGTCAAAGGAGTTAGATAGAAAAACCTTCAGGAAGTGCGTGGCTGGAGCGCTCAACAAACCGGGTTTGCTGACTGACCGTTCCAAAGCGATAACTGCTGGTTTTTCTTTTTGTGTTTTATATCTTGTCCGTGTTTTTTGTCACTATTACATTTACTCTGTTTGCCTTTTTTCTAGAGATAGTTTAAATTTAAATATATGTGATAAATCTTAAAGGACCTTTTCTTATTTACTTTACAAGTCTGCCACTCTATCTACTAGACAAGCGGCACACCCTATTTATTATATTTTTATCATTATTTTCAATAAGATAGTAAGACATACCTTGAAGTTCTATTAACATGAACTATCAATACAATATATCATGAAAGTAGTCTCATTATTCAAATGAAGAAGGCAATACAAGGGTGTAGAAATACAATAAGATCTGTTGGCTTCAGAAATTGGCACTAATTAAAGATAAAAGGAACAAATTACATCCATCCATCTGTAAGTCAATGAATTTGACTTAACAAATGAGGTGTTACTTGCGATGAGGTGTAAAATTGCAAGAGAATTCCTTTAGCCCATGGTGCTTGTAATATTTTTTGTAAACAAGTATCTCGCTATTCAACTTTTTCTGAAGTCCCTTGTAATGCCAGTATTATTTCTTACAATGTGTTTTACAAGAATGGACCAGGCTAAGGCAAATAGTTAAGACCCAGATTTTGCAGCATATGGCCCTACGCATGCATTGAATCTATAGAATAGCCAACAATATGGACTGACCTTAAATGTGACTTTCATTTGTTTGTTGGGATTATTACCCCAACACTATTTCAATTATTTTGGCAGCATTGTCCACTTGAAGCAGAAACAGTGCTGCCTTCACTGTGAATATCATGCCATGAAAACTTGACCAATCCTTGTTTAATATTGATTCTATATCATTTTTGATCTTTTTTTTCCTTTTTCACTTTTTTTACTGATTGGCAAATAAGTATCATTTTTCAAACCACAAACCATTTACTCAAACTGTTGCAATATGCTAACAAGAATTATTATGTCCTTTACTGCTGACTTCAATTAGACAAAATTTCTAAAAAGCTTTCTTTTAAAAAAGTAACGAAACAGTTAAAACAATTACTTTACTATTTTTGCAACAAACCAACTCTTTATTCAACTCAAATCGTGTACTGACTTTCTCCCAGAGAAATATTGTTTGTATGTTATGTTCTGTTTAGAGTCACGCCTGCATTTCTATTTCGGATAGTTACCAGACCATGGGGTTTGCACGACTGCAAAGAGCCGTAAATCCATCAAAATCACCAACCTCTCACAAACCTTGCAGGCTCTGTAGCTTGAATTCCAATAAAAACCTTGCCTATTTTTCCTGAAATCCAAATCAAGCAAAGGGCATTATTCTACCGTAGAGCAGTGATAAAAGATCAGCATTTACGGCACAGCGGTTTTCTCTTCAGGCCTCAGTGCACGCGGAGGATTCAGCGCTTTGATAAGATGGGGCTCCAAGTCTCCTAGAAGACTCCAAGTCTGATCGTATGCATAAAGTGAGGATTTATGCATGGCAGAACCTATGACCGGAACTGATGAGTTTCACCATTAAGACTTCACAGTGTTTTGGCAGACTGATGGGAATAACAAAACAAGCATCTATCCACTGCCTAGCAAAAACCAGTCTATGAAAACAATATGGTAGATTTCAAACATCGTAAATATTGTATATGTCCAAACATATTTTAATGGCAGAAGTGGTAATTTATTATCAAGGTGACTAGATAATTACATGGCCCTTAACAATATTAAAGGTGAAATGTTTGCAATTATATAATATAAAAATATGCCTTAACAAAAAAGGAATTAAAAATTCAACAAAATGTTTTTTTGTCTTTTATGCATTGAATTAGAATTTTGTTTACAGGTAAAAGATCCTGAATCAGTGCTAGTAACTAATAAATACTTTAAAGTGTACTAATGCTTTTTTTTGTAACATTTCAGACAAAACTTCGAAGATATCATAGAAAAGTTTAAACATTAACTAAAATTCAGATTCAAAGCAATGAGGCCTGATATTCAGTTCCAGAATAACAATGACAATGTCTGATATTCAGCTTCATATCACAGTAACCATGACAATGTCTGATATTCAACTCCATAGTAACCATGACATTGTCTGATATTCAACTCCATAGTAACCATGACAATGTCTGATATTCAACTTCACAGTAACCATGACATTGTCTGATATCAACTTCACAGTAACCATGACATTGTCTGATACTCAGCTCCACAGTAACCATGACATAGTCTGATATTCAACTTCACAGTAACCATGACATTGTCTGATATTCAACTTCACAGTAACCATGACATTGTCTGATATTCAACTTCACAGTAACCATGACAATGTCTGATATTCAACTGCACAGTAACCATGACATTGTCTGATACTCAGCTCCACAGTAACCATGACATAGTCTGATATTCAACTTCACAGTAACCATGACATTGTCTGATATTCAACTTCACAGTAACCATAATATTGTCTGATATTCAACTTCACAGTACCCATGACATTGTCTGATATTCAACTTCACAGTAACCATGACATTGTTTGATACTCAGCTCCACAGTAACCATGACATAGTCTGATATTTAACTCCACAGTACCCATGACAATGTCTGATATTCAACTCCACAGTAACCATGACATTGTCTGATATCAACTTCACAGTAACCATAATATTGTCTGATATTCAACTCCACAGTAACCATGACATTGTCTGATATTCAACTTCACAGTAACCATGACATTGTCTGATACTCAGCTCCACAGTAACCATGACATTGTCTGATATTTAACTCCACAGTACCCATGACAATGTCTGATATTCAACTCCACAGTACCCATGACATTGTCTGATATCAACTTCACAGTAACCATAATATTGTCTGATATTCAACTTCACAGCAACCATGACATTGTCTGATATTCAACTTCACAGTAACCATGACATTGTCTGATATTCAACTTCACAGTAACCATGACATTGTCTGATATTCAACTCCATAGTAACCATGACATTGTCTGATATTCAACTTCACAGTACCCATGACATTGTCTGATATTCAACTTCACAGTAACCATGACATTGTCTGATACTCAGCTCCACAGTAACCATGACATAGTCTGATATTTAACTCCACAGTACCCATGACAATGTCTGATATTCAACTCCACAGTAACCATGACAATGTCTGATATCAACTTCACAGTTACCATAATATTGTCTGATATTCAACTCCACAGTAACCATGACATTGTCTGATATTCAACTTCACAGTAACCATGACATTGTCTGATACTCAGCTCCACAGTTACCATGACATTGTCTGATATTCAGCTCCACAGTAACCATGACAATGTCTGATATTTAACTCCACAGTACCCATGACATAGTCTGATACTCAGCTCCACAGTACCCATGACATTGTCTGATATTCAACTGCACAGTACCCATGACATTGTCTGATATTCAACTGCACAGTACCCATGACATTGTCTGATATTCAACTTCACAGTAACCATGACAATGTCTGATATTCAACTCCACAGTAACCATGACAATGTCTGATATTCAACTTCACAATAACCATGACAATGTCTGATATTCAACTCCACAATGACAATGACAATGTCTGATATTCAACTCCACAGTAACCATGATAATGTCTGATATTCATCACCACATTAACCATGACATTGTCTGATATTTAACTCCACAGTAACCATGACATTGTCTGATATTCAACTGCACAGTAACCATGACATAGTCTGATATTTAACTCCACAGTAACCATGACAATGTCTGATATTTAACTCCACAGTACCCATGACATAGTCTGATACTCAGCTCCACAGTACCCATGACATTGTCTGATATTCAACTGCACAGTACCCATGACATTGTCTGATATTCAACTTCACAGTAACCATGACAATGTCTGATATTCAACTCCACATTAACCATGACAATGTCTGATATTCAACTTCACAATAACCATGACAATGTCTGATATTCAACTCCACAATGACAATGACAATGTCTGATATTCAACTCCACAGTAACCATGATAATGTCTGATATTCATCACCACATTAACCATGACAATGTCTGATATTCAACTCCACAGTAACCATGACAATGTCTGATATTCACCTCCACAATAACCATGACATTGTCTGATTTTGCCTTCACAGCAATCATGTCAATGTCTGTCAGAATGAAACAATATAGTAGACATGGGAGGATATATATGCTTATTATATGGTTTTGAGATAGCAAAAATGAAAAAAGGTGTAATGCAAATTATTTCTAAGCCACACTTGGAGTTAAAGTAATTTTGTTGCATAATATGACAAAATGACATAAATATAGACAAAGTGGTGATGAAAAATCAATGGTGTCTATGGTGTCTTATTTACCATGGTTCCCTGTTCTCCCCAGAAAGCAACCATGAGCAGCGACAGGTTTCATTCCAGGTAATCCTTCACGCTGTGTTCACACACCTGAGATGGCGCTAAGTAATTACCTGTCGACAAACCTTTCTGTTCCCATGGCAACCACTCAAACTTTAGAAATGATCCATTTTCCTCTAGAACTCCATTTTTTTTATCTAGCTCCAGTGAATAATAATTAATGGAAGGTAGTGTTTACAGCTGGGCCTGTGCTTAGAATGCATCAATGGTTCTGAGGCAAGGTGCAGTAATCAACGCCTGATAGAGTACATTAGAAATACGAACCTTTAACAGGGCGTATGATTTTGCCGCAAGAGTCTACACATAGAAAAACGAAAACTTGCAGAAATTAATAAAAGAGAGATTTTTTTGTTCTGCATCATGGATTGATCATTGTGTGATTGTTTGCTTGCTGGAAACACCATTAGGGTGGGGTATGTTTTATGTAAATGGTGTGAATGGAGATTTTTTTGCAAGAAAAGTGTCATGAGCGATGTAAACAAAAAAGTGGCTAAATTATTTTTTCGGCTAAATTATTTTTTCTATTACACTTATAATGTACACACATAAATTTTTTTTCCAAAAATACAAATTAAGTCTAACAATTGTATCTTCTGCAACATGGTTCTATGGTGAGAGTACACACATACATGATGGGTATCATTTTTGAATACAGCATCAAGAAAAAATTAAACCTTGCACAGAAATGACTAACAGAGAGTATTGTGGTTGTTTTGTTTATCATCATGGATTAATATTCTTTGTTAACAGATAATGCACAGCGAGTGGATTTCTATCTTTTTTTCTTTAACAGAGGGTGGATTTCTATCTTTTTTTTTTCTAAAAACAGTGAGTGGATTTCTGTCAGTTTTCTTTCTTCTAAAAACAGAGGGTGGGTTTCGATCATTTTTTTCTCTAAAACAGAGGGTGGGTTTCTATCATTTTTTTTCTCTAAAAACAGAGGGTGGGTTTCTATCATTTTTTTTCTCTTTAAAAACGGTGGGTGGGTTTCTATCATTTTTTTTCTCTAAAAACAGAGGGTGGGTTTCTATCATTTTTTTTCTCTCTAAAAACAGTGGGTGGGTTTCTATCATTTTTTTTCCTCTAAAAACAGGGTGGGTTTCAATCATTTTTTTCTCTAAAAACAGGGGTTGGATTTCTATCTGTTTTTTTTTCTTTTGAAAGCAGAGGATGGATTTCAGGGTTTTTTTCCTAAAAATAGAGGGCAGTTTTCTATCAGTTTTTTTTTAAACAGAGGGGTGGATTTCTACTAGGGTTTTTTTAAACAGAGGGGTGGATTTCTATCAGGGTTTTTTTTAAACAGAGGGGTGGATTTCCATCAGGGTTTTTTTAAACAGAGGGGTGGATTTCCATCAGGGTTGTTTTTTTTAAAAACAGAGGGGTGGATTTCCATCAGGGTTTTTTTATCTAAAAATATAGGGTGATTTTAAAAAAAACAAAAAAAAAAACATTTTAAATAAAAGGTGGATTTCTATCAGTTTTGTTTTCTCTAAAAACAGAGGGTAGATTTCTATCCATTTTTTAAACAGAGGGATGGATTTCTATCATTTTTTTTTCTTCTGGAAACAGAGGATTTCTATCAGCCTTTTTTCTAAAAACAGCAAAGAATAAATCTTGTACAAATTACTTATACCTGTTACTGAGGTTCGCTATTTGAACTGAATGGTTTTGTTTAAGGGTTATTGAATGTGGTGTTATCATTTTTCCATAAATATTACCCAGAATTCTTTTGCGCAAACGTACTGAACACTGAACAGCTACAGTTTCAGGTACAGGAGGACCCGAATTTCAAACTTGGGCTGCAACATACTTTATTCATTAAAATGGTTCCAGTATTACATCATGCCAAGTGTTAACTGCATGCTATACACAGTGAAGGCAACAGAATATCTGCTACAGGTCGATACAATCTCTAAATAACTGAAAGATTATTGAAATATAACTTGCCCAACAAACCAACCAAATGAGGACCTTTTTTATTTTTGATACAGATCAAGATGATTTTGTAGAAATTAAGCAAAAGTCAAGCCCAAAGACCATGGCTATTGTATTAAGTCAGTCTTCTGGGTCATACGCTTCTTGTCTTGAACAGTTCTGTACAAATAACATTGTTATTGCAGAGACAGTTTGCCTTTACATATTTATTTTTCAGGAAAACTTTTAATTAAGCTTGTACTCATTAGAATAATTTCAATAAGACAAATTTAATCATAACTTCTATTATATGCTGTATAAAAAATATTTGATACATAAAAAGGTGTCCGCTTGAAGCAGATATAGAGCTTCCTTCACTGTGTATAGCATGCCGTGAGCACGTACTGGCATGATACCACACCCTGTCACATTATCCTGACACCGAGCCAACTAGTCGTGGAACCAACAGTATTTTAGTTATCTGGAGAAGGTGTCCGCTTGAAGCAGATATAGAGCTGCCTTCACTGTGTATAGCATGCCATGAGCACGTACTGGCATGATACCACACCCAGTCACATTATCCTGACACCGAGCCAACTAGTCGTGGAACCAACAGTATTTTAGTTATCTGGAGAAGGTGTCCGCTTGAAGCAGATATAGAGCTGCCTTCACTGTGTATAGCATGCCATGAGCACGTACTGGCATGATACCACACCCAGTCACATTATCCTGACACCGAGCCAACTAGTCGTGCAACCAACAGTATTTCAGTTATCTGGAGAAGGTGTCCACTTGAAGCAGATGTAGAGCTGCCTTCACTGTGCATAGCATGCCGTGAGCACGTACTGGCATGATACCACACCCAGTCACATTATCCTGACACCGAGCCAACTAGTCGTGGAACCAACAGTATTTCAGTTATCTGGAGACGGTGTTCACTTGAAGCACATATAGAGCTGCCTTCACTGTGTATAGCATGCCGTGAGCACCTGGCATGATACCACACCCAGTCACATTATCCTGACACCGAGCCAACTAGTCGTGGAACCAACAGTATTTCAGTTATCTGGAGAAGGTGTCCCCTTGAAGCAGATATAGAGCTGCCTTCACTGTGTATAGCATGCCGTGAGCACCTGGCATGATACCACACCCAGTCACATTATCCTGACACCGAGCCAACTAGTCATGGAACCAACAGCATTTCAGTTATCTGGAGAAGGTGTCCACTTGAAGCAGATATAGAGCTGCCTTCACTGTGTATAGCATGCCGTGAGCACCTGGCATGATACCACACCCAGTCACATTATCCTGACACCGGGCCAACCAGTCGTGGAACTACCCTTATATTTGCTTGAGCGTTAGCAAGGGAGCTATACCACTACCATTTTTAACGACTTTGGTATGTCGCGGCCCGGGATCGAACCCGGGGCCTCCAGTACCTGGCATGATACCACACCCAGTCACATTCTTCTGACACATGTCCCACCATTTGTAGAACAAACTTCTTACGTATTTGCTTGAGCATTAGCAAGATTGCTTTGTCACAAACTTTTTTAAGGAGTATGATATATTTCTAATAGATAGTTTCCATGTGATGTCATCGACACTGATAAGAGAGTTTAAGGCAGCCATCTTTGTGGGCAGAAGCTAATGCAGGACGAAATCTGGAAATATGTGCTGTATTAAACTCACCACCGTGTTTTTTTATTTTCAGTCTATTTTGCTGAATTTTATATCACATTTAACAGCTTTAATATGGAATTTTAAATATCAAAACTATATTTTAA
>CM017566.1:29605041-29762541 GCA_007844125.1 Sinonovacula constricta
TATGACCATGACACTTTGCATGATAAGACAGCTCAGTTCTAAAGCATTTCAATCACAGTTTAAACATATACAGTTGTTCATATCGCCATTTAAATAGGTGATAGTTAATAGCTTGGATTGCTTTGAGCTTGTTGAGTAAGAATATAGGACAAAGTCCTGTGCGGTTGCAACATATACCAATACTGAAAAGGCAGAGGGCAAAGGTATTAATATGCAAGCCAAATGTAAAAGTAAAAACAAATCTGTCATTAAACAAAAAAAAGCAAACCCACAAGCTACCGCCTTGGAACGGTCAATCGGCAAAAGGGCCCGAAAAGGGTACTTAAACCGGCTTTAGAGACCCCCAACCTTGCACTTTCTGAGGGGTTTCTCAAATGCAAGCAATGAAAAAGACGGATTAGTGGCTTTGGTTAGACAGTAAGCCTAGGATGATGTTTTGGCTATGTCTAGACAGTACAGGCTAGAATGATGACTGGCTATTGCAAGACAGTTCTGGCTCAAATAATTACCGGCTATGTCGAGACATTACAGGCTAGAATGATTGCTGGCTATTGTTAGACGGAACATTCTAGTATGATAACATTTATAAACACATTACGAAAACAACGTGCATGTTTTCCCAGTTTCTCTGAAGCATCGGTAAGTTTCATTCATATTAGTTTATATATTAATGAGTGATTGCAAGTATTTATTGATTTCATTTGTTTGGCAACCTTTAACAAACTAGATATACAAAAATAGCGTGATTTTAAACGAAATAAGTTTGTTATGTGAAAATAATGTCATTTTACGTTTGGGTCTATAAATATTTAAATACAATAAAAAACTTCCGTACATATGAAAGTAGTTTAAGAACAGTTTAATCTCATTAGTAAAATTGTAAAACTTATTCCCTCACCTTTAAAATTCTCACAGAGTCGCCTTAAAGATATTGTAAAATGGTCAACTTTCTTTTTACCGAATAACTAAAAGGGTGTTTAATATAAGCGTGTTCAGTTCTTTTTGGGATTATATGACGGAAAATAGAACACATAGAATATGTAACACGAATCCACAGTTTTGACAAAATCATAGAAAAATACTAAAATCCCCGGTAATAGTGCATTGTTTGTGTTTGCTGGCATTGACCTGTTGAACGCTCAGAGAGCTGAACTCTAAAAATACATCTTAACAAAGCAGTTATATTGGCAATATCCCGAACAAACACGACCTAATACATTTGTTTTCGCTCTAGGTTGACTAAAATTACATGTAATGTGAAGAATGCCGATGTCCATTAATTGTTCAATCAACTCTTATAATGCGTTACACACGGAAATTTTAGCACCATTAAATTAGTTTTTTTAAACTTCCATTTAGCATAACTTTTAATAGGAGCCTGAGGACTTCTAATAAATCAGTACCAATCCTAGCGTTTTTTTCCCAACAAAATACCGGTTTCCAACAAAATACTGGTGTAACAACCCCAGAGGTAGAAATATAGGCGCTTCTAAACTGATTTTTTTTATAAAATAGGAGATTTTGACAACTATAAATTACAACGCAATAAGGTAACATATCTGATAAAAAAGCAAGGATTTTTTTAATAAGGCTGTTCAAAACAACAAATCCGTTACTTACTTATGGAAAAGCCTTAAAGATATTTCATTTCAAAGAAAAGACAATTATGTCGTTATACCAAAAATAAAATTGAGGGATAATTTAACAATAAGAGGAAAGTTAAATATCATAAATGAACTGAACAGGCACTTTGTAAGTGTTTCAAACATCGTGACAAAAACAGAATTTGTTAAAACAAAATTCATAAATCTCAAAGAAAAATGAAGGTATTCACTATATAATGGTCGATTTGACATAAACTACATAAATCCTAGAGAAGTAAAAATATTAATAGACCAGTTAAATACAAATAAATCCACAGGATTAGACGGTATATGAGCAAAAACACTAAAGCACTTTAGGGATGTCATAACAAAAGCTATTACTTCGATACTAAATAATAGTACTGCAACTTCCATTTTCCCAAACTCATTGAAAGAAGCAAAAGTAATACGGATATTAAAAACTGGAGATAAGATGATATGAATAACTACCGACCAATTTCAATTTTACCGACATTATCAAATATTTTCGAGATACACATTGCGAACCAACTTCAGCAGTACCTAGAGAAAAAACAACAACATAATATATAAATTCTAGTCAGGATTAGAAAAAAAAACATTCATGTAATCTAGCACTGATAAGACTTATAGATTATTGGCTAAAGGATCTGGACGATGGAAACGTTGTAGGGACAGTATTTCTCGATCTTCGCAAAGCTTTTGATTTGATCGACCATTCAGTACTTCTATATTAACTTAAGTTATACCAATTCTCTGACGTAACGGCAAAGTTCTTTAAATACTACGTATCAAATCGGAAAGAAATGGTGCAGATTGGTATTATGCAAACAGAAAACGTTACTATTGCATCTGGGATGCCCCAGGGATCCATTCCAGGCCCGATCCTATTTTTGTCTTATATAAATGATATCTCCTGGGTATGCCCTGATGTTAACATTGATCTTTATGCTGACGACGCGACTGTTTATTAATCTTGCCTTAATGTACAGGAAATTTAAGTGAAATTACAAGAAGATATTAAGTATGTACAGAGATGGTGTACAACAAATAACATGTGTTTGCATCCTGAATAAAACTAGTTGCATGCTGTTAGCATTTAAACATCAGAAAAATAAACAACCACTGCGACATGTAACGATTAACGACACAGTTTTACGATCGGTTGATAGTCAGAAAATTCTTGGAGATTATGTAGTCTCAGATTTGAGCTGGAATCGACAAATGGAACAAGTATGCAAAAAGCTTAACTCCAAGATAATACTTGTTAAAACACACCATAAACTATCTAACTAACGACAAGAAACGAATGTTCTACAACGCCTATATTTTGCCAATTCTTGGTTACTGATGTCCTGTTTGGGAGAAGGCTAGCGTTACGAGAATCAACAGAATTAACATAGTTATAAAACGAATTCTGATAATTATTTTATGTAATCCAAAAAGGTACCCTAGTGCAAAACTGTTTCAAGAATGTCAAGTTTTAAATTTTCAAAATAGATGTAAATATCACGCGGCTGTCTTAGTATATAAAACAATGCATTACTTGGTACCAAACTATATGTTCGATATTATCAAGTTTTCAAACAATATATGCAAGGGACAATATATATACTTGGATCTATGACAAACAAGGATCTTGCTTTGCAATATAGGACAAGGACAAAATATTACAAAGACACGTAGATACAAAAACACCAGAATGAAATACCGACTCACATAAAAATGTCAAAATCTATTCACATTCTTGAATTTTCATACAAAAAATTTCTTTTAGAAACACTGCGATAGCAGGCAGTGATATATTTACAAGGAAAGAAAAACAATTAACAATTCTGAAAGTACCGTAAAATTGCCAATTTAGCAAACCTTATATATAACGGCACTACTTTGCTGGTATAAAACCATTAAATGAAATTATATAATACAGATGTTATTTTCTTTTGAGTGACTGTTTGAATTAATACAAGAGGGTTTTCTCTAATACCGGTATACTTGTTTTACTCGTATATTTACACCCATTTAAATTTAAATTAATGTAGACATTATGTTTGTGAATATTCGTATCTTGTATGAGACAACAAGCGTGAATATAATTGCATACATGTGTAATGCTTATCAATTTGTTTAATTTTGTGTACCAATTTATGTATATGATTAAATGCTAATACAAAACAAAACAAAAATGCAACAAACAATACAAAACAGCAACAACAACAACAACAACAACAACAAAAAGAACACGCAACAAAAACCAACAATCACAAACAAACAAACCAAACATAACAAGTGTATATCACTGTTTGTAGTCCAGATAATTATATTGAATATCTTCAATAATTTAATTTGTTCCATGTTCTTTTATAGTTAGTAAACGTAACCGACTAGTACCAAAGTGATTGCTTGAATGATGTGATAACATACATGTATTATACTCACTTCATCACTTATGATAAAAAGGATAACTGTTGTTTGTATGAATGTGGTCTTTCTAATAGATGTTTAATAGCCGTATTCATTTTACTTTTGGTAAGTATTTCAATTGTTACATTGCACATTTATTTTATTTTTATTGTTAGTGGAAGGCCTCTGTTAGAAAGGATGTTAATATTATACTGTGTGTGTATGTATTTAGCTCATGAGTAACCTTCGTAAAATAAAGATATTATTATTATTATCATTATTATGAAACGAGTATTTCGAGGTTTATTCCATTATACCAAAGCATGCTTTATGTTTTATTTCTATTGCTGCATACTAAAGCCCTAACGATACGGTGCACATCAAAAGAGAGTGCTCTTAATTGTGCATATTATCAAATTTTATCCTTATGTACTTTTACTTTATTCTAGTTTCAGAACCAGTCACGGCATTGTCTACAAAGATGTTGTCATTTCCTTTTTTATCTATATGCTTGAATATTGGTTTATTTATTTACCTTAGTTGTGGAATAGCTGGTGTAATAACCGCATAATGAGTGATGCATTGGATCACACTATCACACAACTGGTTTTGAATGGCCAACCTCTTCATTTATCCCACGAGACAGTTGTTCATGAATACCAACGACGACCAGAATCTAACTCAGGGGTACTGGTATATCAGGCCAAACTTATTGTATCTGCCTGTATGATGAGGTGAAGTGTTTCAATGAAAAAATCTACGTTAAATTGATCGTCTAACATGTACCACCTGATAGTCCTATTTTTTTCCACTTTCCAAAAAGTCTTGTTACTGCTCAATCGTCAACGTTTGGATACACATTTGCTTTACTATTCCTATCATGATATTCAACATAATTGTATTCGGTGAATCTTCTAAAAGAAATATATCTGCGAGATCTTGAAATGAAATGATCGTATGCTCTAGCAACATATTACAGGTTTCTAATGTACATATCCGGTAAAAGAAGGCACAATGTTAGTAGGTATCGACTTTTAACGTCAAAACAGTTTAATCGAAGGAGAAAGAATAACCTACGATTTCAACCTTCTGAAGGTAACTATTTTTTTTTTAATTCTTTCACCGGATCTTCTTTGCTTTGCTTTGATGACTTTCACAGAACTTCTATAAAACATTTTGTGGAAGACAAGTTTTTTAATTGAAATGTCTCCGTAATCATGAGATCTTCTTTTGTTGATTTTTTGTTGTTCTTCCTCTTTTGGTTTTTTATATTTTAAAATTAAATATTTATGACAAAAATAATTAAAGAAGAAAACAAACAAGACAAGATTATCACTTTATTCGAATTATATCTAAATTTTCAATGTATTATTTGAAGTTCTATTTGGTACAATAGCTAATAAACACAAATTGTTTTAAGTCATTAGGGTTAATACATCAAGCTGGTTTTATTGAAAGGCGTTCATTCGAAAAAAAAACAACACATCAGCTTCGTGACACATTAAATACAGCAGCGGCATGTGTTATTAATGATGTAATACGCACTTCAAAACAACAACACTATTCCTCTAGGCCAATATATTTTCAGTGTATATTAGCAACTTGTATACCAGTTTAACAGTCCACAATGGTGTATGATAAAAACCAACAGCAATTTTTAACTGGTTTCCATATTATTTGTCGCACACAGTAATTATACAGGCAGTGGTCAGGTAACAATGCGACAGTTTTATTAACTGGAAAGGAATACGTTATAAGTGGTGAATGACATATATAACCAACTGACATCAAATTTCCTGCTGGTCGCTGATTGACATCATCACTAAATCTATTTTAGTAGCAATAAGACTACAAGGCAGATCGCGTCCTTCATTACTAGTGAAAGAAATTCGACGAAAATCAAAGCTAGAAAGTAAGGAAAGCTGCGGTGATTGAAAAGGTTGATTGAAAATACATTTATAAAGGCTCCGAACCTGTTGACCACCGAAGAATGAAATGACTAAAGTTTGCTTGAGATATACAAAATTAACGGTCACAAACTTGTTGACCAACGAAGAATGACTGACTTAAACGTTTGCTGGAAACATAAATTAAGGTCACAATTTTATTGACTACCGAATAATGACTGATTTAAACGTTTGCTTGAACGCTAAATAAATAAAGGCCATAAACTTGTTGACCATCGAAAAATTACCGACTTAAAATTATACTTGAAATATTAATAAATAATGGCCACAAATCTGTTGACCACCGAAGAGTGACACATTAAATCACCAACCATCGATTAGTATTTGCTTAGGAGATGGTATGCTTAGACCATACCATACCACACTTGCAGATAAAATTTGTTTTTTTGCAAAATCTAAGCGGATTCTTATTGTCATAATCGGAACACAACGGCTATATTAATCTTAGAAGTAGACGCTAAGCAGCAGAGTGGTTCATTTTGGAAGGGTCATTTTAACTGCTGCGCCATTTGTCTAAATCTCTCATATGGTAAGGCTGGTGCAAACACAGTCTGCTGAAATTTTAAATAAATATAACCTCCTTTTAAACATTTCAAATGCTCATGCATATTCATAGCGGCGATGTCGTAGTTCTCAGTACAAGAGTTATTTTTGTCTCATTTTTCTCATTTGATACCTGTAGTTTATCCTAACCCGGGGATTTGGGTTTATAATATACAACTAGGTAAAACGTATATAACCACCCTATTTCAGTTGTTTAGGAACAGCATAAAGTATTACAAGGAAATTGTACATATTCAAGACGAAGCTATGTTTTAATATTTCAGAGTGTGTCACATTTTTGTGGCATTAATAGTATAGTGTCACATACGTGTCCATATGTGCTACAGATATATCGAGTAAGCACGTATTTAAGCCTAAATGTATCGGAAAAATGCATTAAATTTAAACAATTTGTATAAAATACTTTCTATGAAGGTCTATGGGAAATGCAGTAAATGGCAATGTTTGTCTTCTATATGTCAACACTCTTCCTCTGAGAGCATGCCCACCTATATCGACCCCCCTAACTATACTCATACCTGGTTACCACGTACTGATAAGAAATGACACGGGGCAAATTTGTGAAAGTTTGTGTCAGTTATGGTTTGTAAAATAAAGGGTTCAATAGTAAATATCTTGTACACTAACACTAGCATACTTCACGAAACGTAAATATTAGTGGATTTAACTCCTAATTTGCTTTAGAAAAGTATTACTACATTTAGCTTTTCGGCCAGGTCACTGTTAAAGCATATGTGCCTTTCCGATTTCCGAATATTACCGATATTCTTTTAACGTGCTTGGCCCTTCCTACACTCTCTATTAGCTCACTCGAGCGATGTAAGGTCACAAGGTAGACAGAACAATAGTGAAAATGGCTTCCTTTTGACAAATGATTTAAAAATACACGGTAAACTTAACAGTTCAAAGCAATGTGATAGATCAAAACTAAATTAAAGACTTTTTTAAGGCAAAATTCACAAGGCAGTTATGTTAGTCAAGTGTACTTCATTAAAATAGCTTTCATATACTTTTTTCATAAACTGTATTTATCATACCAGTCATTAATATGTATCAATAGCTTGATATATGCCGCGTTCTCTATATCAAGACCAAGATCTGTGGATTTAAGTGTCATTTAGATGGAACTACTTTTCCTTGTATAACATTCGATTCATATTTCTAGTACTTACATCGCCGAGGATGTGTCGAGTGCGTACTGGAACTACTTTTCCTCGTATAACATTCGATTTCTATTTCTAGTACTAACATCGCCGAGGAGTTCCAAGAGCGTTCTGGAACTACTTTCTCTCGTATAACATTCGATTCCTAGTACTAATATCGTCGAGGTGTTCCGAGTGTGTACATAAAGGAACACTCGATCCATAATTCAAACATAGTTTAATCACGCGTGTTATTTACGACTAAGGCTAATATAGCTGAAAATTGTGGGGTACATAATATTCTTCGGACCTACAGAAGATTGTTATTAGTCAGTAGTATTGTACTCTTTGTATAACCAGCTTACCAGGGTTTGTTTGGAATTGAACATAGGAATAGTTGACATCATCTGCCCATCTACTTAATAAGGAATTTATCAGGGTTAATTATTCATCCTACTTTAAGCTGATCAATGATTTTTTAATAAACAGTCTGTTTCCTTTATCAAATAAATTCTCCCAAAACAAATAAGAAAATAAAGTAGGTTTGTATCAACATAATTGGTATATAAAAATAAGTGCTTTTACAACAGTAATGTTCTTGCAAAAACATGTTTTGTTGTTAAGTTTTTGTTTATTTTTATACATAGATAATTTTTATCAGTTTGTGAACTTTTGGGAACTGCTAAATTGATAGTTGATAATTTAAAGCGTAATGATACACATTTTAGTTAACTGTTTATTACAATTTGGTTCAAAACAACAACATGAGACTATAGTAATGTTATGTAAACATATTGAGCATTGCAAAAGTACCGCTACATGCATTAATCATGCGATAAGGACTAATTTGAAAATTCCCGAATTGTGGCCTATTGTGTTTATCTAAATGAATAATAATGTAAATAATAATATAAATAATAAAATAAATAAATAATAATAATAATCATAATAATAATAATAATTATAATAATAATAATAATAATAATAATAATAATAACAATTATGATGATTATAATGATAATAATAATAATAATAATAATAATAATAATAATATTAATAACAATAATTATAATGATAATAATAATAATATAAATTTAGAATATATTAATATAAGATATGCACGATAGGTCAGGCATGGAATTCTATAAACTATACACACATACACGTATACAAATTATGTAATGTACTCTTTGATAATAAGATTGAAATTGATAATAAGATGAAAATTGAAAAGTTAAGAAGTGTTTTAATATTTATTTAACAAATTCGGTAGCTAAGAAGGCCTTAAACATTATATTCATTTCAGCTGATATGAATACGTTCCGATCAGCTATAAACTAACTAACTAAAAATTTAATTGTCTTCAATAACCTCTGCTTTCTTAAATTAACAAAACAACAACCTCATTTTAGTTAATATATTATTATGTTTGTATATAGAATTTAAATTGGTGTCTTCCTTTCAGTGCTAAAATATCGCAATGTAAAAATAAATCAAAGCCCGAACCGAGACTATCCGTAATGCCAATTCATTTTGAACCTTTGGCACTACTACACATGCTCAATACTCTCTGATTTCACCAAAAGCTACCCATATCATGAACTCTTTTATGATATCCATCATGTTATCTAGTACTAGGAACCATGAAGCTATTCCCTATTTTCGAATAACAATATATTTATTTCCGACAGAAGAGGCTCCGTACAACTTGTTTAAATACCCCAACTGTCCCTTTTGCCGACTGAACGTTCCAAGGCAGTAACTGTTGAGTTTGCTCGATGTTTTCTATTTCGTTTTTATTCGTTTCTATCTTGTTTTTATTTCTCGTCGAAATTTTACCGTAACTTTTACAACTGACTGGCATATCAATACCTCTGTCATGTGCCTTTCCAAACTGATTACAATATGTTGCAATACTCATAGGACTTTGTCATATTTCCTCGTCATTGATGCCTTTACTGTGATCACATATCGCAATCTTATTCACAATCAAATCCCGATCCGAGTCTTTTAGTCATGCCGTTGGCATTATTTTAAAATTCTCAATACAATACAATACAATACAATACAATGCAATACAAAACCTTTAATTCCACCTAAAGAGCTGCAATATATTTAGAATGTAAGGTAACACATTTATTTACAATGACGATTTACTATTTAAGACAGAGTACTAAAGCTGTTACAAGTGTGACCAGTACACGTTTGTAGAAGCGTGTTTTCCTGACTATTACTTCATTGTTTAGTATAGATACAGCGATACAAACCGTTTAGGAGAGCTGAAGGTATGAGTTTGTAGTCACATAATGATGTTACATCAGCTCCAAGCAAAATGGCGAAGTATCTGTTGTGTGACACATAATATAATGTATAAGCAGGGCGGTAACTGTCGGGTTTGCTCTTTTTGTTAAATGACTCCTCACAAATGTTCTTACTTTTACATTGACTTGCATGTGAATACCTTTATCCTGTGCCTTTTCAAATTCTGATTTTATTACTAGTTATTTTGATATTTTGTCTACATATTAGTTCATTTTAATTGATTTAACTCTCTATGCAGGTGCTTACTGTTAATTGTCTCACTTTGACGGGATATTTGTATTTACAATGTTTGTCTGATAGAAAAAAAAAACAATTTAGGAAGTGCGAGATTGGAGTGCTCCACAAACCAGGTTTAGGCACCCTAGTCGGCCCGTTTGCTGACTGACCGTTTCGAGGCAGTAACTGCTGGTTTTTCTTTTTTTGTGCTATTTCTCGTCTCTGTGTTTTTGTCACATTTACATTTACCCTGTTTGCCTTTGTCTAGAGGTAGTTTAGATTTAAATATCTGTGGTAATTTTGATTGGACCTTTTTATTTACCTATCCATATCTAAACAAGCAACATCTAAACAAGCAAGGATATGATAATAAATGCATATTTTCGAATTAAAAGAAAAATACACATTTTTATTTACACAGTTCGTAAGAAAGACCCTCAGGAACTGCGAGGTTTGGGGCGCTTCACAAACTAGGGTTAGGCAACCCATTATCTCCTTTTGCCGTTTGAACGTTCCAAGGCATTCCAACTGTTTATTGTTGTGTGTGTGTTTGTTTGTGTGTGTGCGTGTGTCTGAGCTTGTGTATTATGTTCCGTCTGTGTGTTTTTTTACATTTACTCTATATGCCTTTGTCGAGTAATAGTTTAAATTATAATATTTTTTAACACCCATAAGACCTTACTTTATTTTTCTGTTCCACATAGAAATTGTTCTCACATTATTTTTCTATTTTCATCAGACTGCACATCCACTTTTATTTAATGTTCTTTTAAACCAAAAGTGTTGGTAGCAGACTGAAATATTCTAAATTGATAAGAAGTAAAAATAATTACTAAACTGACTAATTACCGCACACTCCTTATAATGGTTTTCGCTACAGTAACCACTGTGTTTTGAAAAATACATGGCCTTAATTGGTATCCTGCTTGTGTACATTGATATCGGTACCAATGTACGATTTAAATGTAGAAAATCAAACAATTTTATTGTTAACATTCTTTAGACATTAATGGTACAACAAAATTGTAATCGTATGTTATTTTTTAATATAAAAAACTCGTAAACTTGTACAAATCACCTTTGTCAGTGACGATTTTCCTTCTGAGTGGCAGAGGTTATTGTGATTTCAAAGGCATATGATCTTTGACAAGGAGACTGTATACCTACACACGGAGGACTCAACCCAGAGGATGGGAGGGATGCATTCCCTCACCCATCAATCAGGAAAAATAGTAGAGTTGTGAAAACACATACTTACAAGCTTTTAGAGTCAAAATGTGTCTGTTAACTGCTTAGGTCTCAATTAAGCTTCCTTACATTAGTATTTACTGCGATAAACTTGATGAATCTTGGTCAAAATTGTCTGGACCCGCCCCTGTTATCCACCTTGGCGAAATGGTCTGGAGTCTTTTTGTTCACCATGTCATATCCGTTACAGGATGGTGATTTTCCCGCCCAACCAAAGCAAATGTCATTCAGGGTATTCGTCCTGTAAAGTATGTGTCCAGGATCCGTAAAATGTTCTTTTAATTACATTTATTACAAACTTTTACTGTCTACATCAGTTATGTTTACCTGAAAGGACACCGCGAAATTCTATTTGCTTATGCCTTGCGTATATGTGAAATGTGAATCACCCAAGGCAAACATATATAAACATATATTTTCTATCTGAGCCACATTTGCACAGTTTATTTTTAATTAGGAAAGCAACGTGACCACGTACCGTTGCATGAGAATATATTAAAAGTCCTATGGGCATTGCAACATATACCAAAATTTGAAAAGGCACATGACAAAGGTATTCACATGCGAGCCAAATGTGTGTGTGCATGAGAGAGAGAGAGAGATAGAGAGAGAGAGAGAGAGAGAGAGAGAGAGAGAGAGAGAGAGAGAGAGAGGGTATTAGTTCGATTAGAGGAACTACACAAAAATTGTTGATTGTGGATGAAATTAACTTTTGAATCAAGACAAAATGGCCAGAGAAGAGTTAACGTTGTAGCATCCTGAAGATTACTGGATGAATTAAATGACAACATAGATTACATGCACGGGGAGATTTTTTACGACCCCCACACTGATAATCAGTTCTTACGTCACTATCTTCATATTTTAGCAAAACTATCTGGTATGCTTATTGAAAAATTTAAAAAATGAACGTTAAAATATTTTTTCAAGATTTGTATTAACTTGTAATTGATGAAGTGTTCGTATTCGCTTAGACATGGCGATGAGTTCATGCAATAATAATGCCCAAACTCCCCCAGAACCGTCGTTGGATACCAACGCGCGACTATTCCGTTTTACTACATTCGTCGACCGCGGGTTTGTTGGTAAATTTTCTGACGTCTTATCGAACTAAATAGACAAGACTTGTCCAATCATAATACTGCTCACAAAGTCCATACTCATCAGCGTGGAAACTAGAAGTATAACAATGTCTGCGCCATTTTGACACGTCTGTCGAATGAAAGAACGAGCTTTATCATTGGGCTGATATCGTCAAGAATTATGAAGCGACCAATGGAAGATCAATACCAGAATCGGCGAAAAGTGAACTAAATACCCCGCGGGCGAGGCGATAAAAGGAGAGTAACGGAATGGATTGGTCATGGGTTTCCGACGATGCCCCCAAAACAGGGGTAAGATATTTTCAGTTTCACACGATTTGAAAATCTCATGTAAAGTGAGTTGCAAGCTTTGTTATAATACAATAAAATAACTGCATCTGTCTCTTTCGGGCAAATTTTCAAGGTATATCCCATTAACGAGTACAACATATCGTATTAAATGTTGTTCAATGACATTCCGGTTCAGTAGGCCATTTGAGTAACTCTTTGCTTGAAATCTTGTCAATGACCGTCCAGTCACACATCACAAAGGCTGTGGTTAACTAAATAAAGAAAATCGTGATTTTAGAATGACTGCTCAAAATTCAAACACAAAAATAAAATAATATAATTAAACTGCAAATTTCTCAAGATCCTAGAATAAATTTACCGCCCATCATCTTATAATATTAATTATTAAAAATATTGTTATTTTTAATTATACTGAAACCTGTTATGAATGCACATACACACGTATTGAAATATATCTTCTGCTACTTTATCCTTAAATTGTAATATGTAACATTTAATCGGCCTGGTCATAAATGTTTTTATGTAAGACGCAGATTCCCAGTTGGGCCATTGAAATGCTTGCTTATTTTAAAGGACCTAAATGTGATCACTAAGTGCAAACCAGCATATTTTGTACCAGACCTTTAGGCGCAAGCGCTAAAACGTCGGCTCTAGTTACAAGAGGTCGTGGATTAAAGGTGGACCAAAGATATTTTTATCAAATAGCCAAATAAGTAATTGTTGCCTAGAAATTTCGTGCAAAATTATGTTTATTGATGCCTTAAATCTGTGTGAACAGTGTTTCATAACTTTACACTCGTCATTGCGAACACGTATTTCAAATGCGTAACAGTTAGGTAGTTAGGTTACCATTGATGAAACTTATGTCAATAAAAATGCGTATTAAGAAAAAAAAGCCCGACTTAGAGTATAAGATTAAACCTAGATTGAGAAAACTGCACATAATCGGAACACATCACTGATTTGACGTATTTAGTAATACAATAATATGCAAATATAAAATGGCTAAAGATTTAATTGCAACATCTACTAAGTCAGATAAGATAGTCTCAAGTCGTTATAGGCTTATCTGACAATTTTTAATTTGCATCATCAAAGACAAAATACCTATTGAAATCAAACGATCAAAATAGCATTAGGTGCTGCGAGATAGTAGCGAGACGAAATCCAGGTACCTGTACCAACTATTGCTGCAGCTACTTGGAACTTGGCCTGCTATGTTGTGGGCATGGTATTTCCCCAAGACGAGAGAAACGACACCACGAATAATTCGAGTATAATTCTGCGGTTAATGTGTGCCTTATAAATTTGAAGTCGACTAATGTTCATCGAAGACGAAGCTGTAAAATTCGTTTAGAACGCAACGGATGCTTCAATGCTTCTCGAAAACCTTATATATACGTAGTAAATAATGTTTATGTCAAATTAGACAAAAGCGATAACATTTCCTCATGGAAATATTAATGAATAATATATTTTACTAGTTTGTCCATGCAATAAGTCTAACCATTTACCTGTAAACCTGTTTGACCTGGGAATATGGCTTCTTTACACATAAATTATCAGCACAAAGGGTGCGGGGAATATTCCGCTGCGGGTTATATATTAACAAAATTTAAAAAAATCATTGAAAAAGGGCCATGCGGGGTTTATTCCAAGGGGGGTTGTATTCCGCAAAGCACGGTACTAGAAAATAGGTGATTTAAGTTTTAAACAAATTCAAAAATCCCAATTTATTACTTCCAAAAATGGAATTGCAATTAAAGAAAGGATGTCTTTATAGAGTTTAACCAAATCATCTAGACAAGGCTATTTGCACAACTTCATTAATAAAAATCAGTTTTCTAGCGCATTTATAAATAATTTAATTATGTATACATATTGACTACCAAAATGTATCACGCATCTATTAGTAGCACGTTTAGTTGTTTTTTTTCAGGCTTGCTCACGATGAACACATTTGCCGAGAAACCGGTGCTTCAGCAACCTGTTGACAAAATTCTGTTCATGCTACTCAGAGGGGTGACCCGAGGCATGTACCCGGATCTTGTCCAAGGAAACGTCGAGCGAAACATCCATACTTGCCAAACGGTCGGTTTGAACAATTTCAAGTTCGAGGTTGTCACGGATAAAGCGGTGAACACACAGAAAACACAACGTGTCCGAGAACTGGTTGTCCACGCCGATTACGTGACCCGAAACCGGTCTATGTTCAAAGCCAGGGCCCTGCACTATTGCACGGAGCCGTATGTAAGTATTTAGGAGCTGGATGATTGGACCGTACACCTAGACGAGGAGACGCTTCTTACAGAGCCATCTGTGATCGGTCTGGCCAACTTTGCCAGCCAGAAGCTTGCAGACATCGGTCAAGGTGTAATATCATTCGCCAATGAGGACATCGTCAACTGGTGGACAACGCTGGTAGATTGTATGCGAGTGTCAGTGGATTTAGGCATGATGCGATTTAGTTGCGCAAGCTCGGTTGTCCCCTTATGAGGTTTAAAGGGTCATATATCATAGATAAAGAGAAAGTCTAGAAAGATATAGGCTTTGATTAAGGTCAGAAGTGCAGTGTTGCCGAAGACTTGGTGTTTGCGCTAAGAGCTTGGAATAAGGGATATAAATTCGGATTTGTGGAAGGGGAAATGTGAGAAGAGTCCTTTTACTGTGATGGATTATGTCAAACAGCGGAAGCGCTGGTTCATTGGACATTATTTCACCATTTTAAGTACAGACATTCCGATCCGATATAAACTGGGGATACTTTCAAATGACCTAAACTGGCTTCTGTTGACATTTAATTTCATCGCTAATATCATTCTAATGGTTTATGCAATTTAAATGTATGCTTTCTTCAAGTGTATAATGGGAGTGATGATGGGTGTGTGTTCGTATTTGTTCATGTTTGGTGCGATCAGGTCGTTCAGTCTTAGAAAATATACTGTCGTATCCATTCCTATCTCGGCATGTCTAGACGCCATCGCGTCATTATATGGTTTCTTGACTAGAAATTCAATCGACTTTTATATCGTCCAAAAAGAAACGAATAACTCATGTTTCAATGTTCACAATGTCGTTAGCAGTGAACATGCTGTTAATATTGTGTAAAGGGAAATGAGTAATTCTCTGCGGTAATGTGCAAGAATCAATGTATCTACTATAATACTTTTCACAGTGAAACATAAGAAATGTGAATTGTTAGAAAAAATGAATAAAAGAATAAGTGGCATGCTGAATTGATGATCAATCTTAACATTTTGTAAAACAAATTAACATGTCCATCACATCTAACTCAATCAATAAATAAATTCTATGAACCAAATAACGAAGGCAAACAATTAGTTTACTCGGGTAACCTCCACTTCGCGTTGGTCAAGAAAGCATTAAACTCTACTTTGGGGACCAAAATTAAATTAAAAAAATGAGGAACCTTTGATTAATGCAATAAATAAAAAAATAAAAAAATACAACAAAACAACAGCAACAACAAAAACAACAACAACAAAACAAAACAAAAAACAAACAAAAAACATGAGTTCGAATAATGCATCGGCTTCGAATAACCGAAGTATTTTTACCATTAAGCATATAATTGTCTTTTGTTGGCGACGCGCTGGAGCTTTAACTTGCTTAACCATTTCGGTTTTTGCGTCGCCTTTGACGCTTCGCATCAACACCTTTTGTTGTAAAGACTATGGACTCACTACTTCAATGACGGGACAGTGAAAACTCCGGAATACTCGATGATCGCTTTAACCTTTCCTGACACGCGATAACGATTTGTATATTTAATCTGATTCACATCATTGATACAAATATTTCTTTACTCATGCCACTGTGGTAATGTTGCTCGAAGCAGCTGTTAATACCAAGCGGCTTACCCTGACGTGTATACATCTAAAGAAATTACCAAATTGAGATGAAGATTTTGGTGTTACATGTAGGTAAGCAATCAGAAGTAAATATAGTAGATCAACCTTTAGCTGAACCTTTACTTAAACTTAAAAGGTTTCAAGTTAATGATATTTTCTGTCAGACAGTCTGGGATGTCACCTTGATGCTTTTATACAGCACATGATTCATCGGATAAAAGCATTTGTGGATTTACTATGCAGTGATAGTAGTATGTTATAACAAATAGCGACGAAATAAAAATACTCTCGAATGCTGTATTTAAAGCTCTTTTGGGATTAATATTTAGTACATGTAAATGCAAAATGAATTCCGTGAGTTCTATTTCTGAACTTAGAAATCAAGGCACATTGTTAAAAAAATCAAAGGAATTAGTTTACGCATTAATATTGCCTGCCAAGTTAGGTTGTCAACAACTTCTAATTACTTGTTATTTGATGCACTGTTTAATTTAAACGCTCTTTCATATAGCAAATGGTTCGTCTGTCTATTAAGACAGGCCCAACGACATGTATATGAAAAATGCTCATTAATGTAAGTTAAAAGAAAATTATGAACTTTATATTGCATAATTACAGGATATATTGAAATACCTTTTAATTTAAATTTCGATTTTGGAATATCTTTAAGATACCGTTATTTTAGATATGTTTATGCAAATTATATAAATATGGTTTAAGCTACATTGGCTGGCTATATTGGCTGTTAAATAAGTTAATCCTATTGTACTTGCGTTTGAATTTTGATTTTGAAATATCTTTAAGATATTTTTATTTCAAATAATGGTTATACAAATTATATAAATATTGTTTGAGCCGTATTGGTTATAATATAGGTTTATATTATTGTAATTGCCTTAGAACTGGTACGGTTCATAGATTAATTTGCATAGGCATTCTGATAACTTCCGTAAAGATAACCGAACTCTGCATAATAACTAACATATTTGCAGTTGGTAATTATGTCAGTTACGTTTATCCCAATTATGTCTACAAATAGGGCCTTTTTGATTGTAGCAATTTATCTGGAATAAAACTCATGTATTAGATTAGGAAATTATAAATCTACAACACTTTAAAAGTATGGTATTTTATCATTTAATCTCGTTCTTAAGGAGACCCCTGGACAAAATGACAAAGAATACATAATGCAACATATAAACACAAAAGAAGGGCCGTATGTTTATTTACTAAAGATTTATTCCTGATTATTTAACGGACTGTTAATGATGAAGACAACTGAAATGTACCGCAGGACTGGTAGAAAGACATTTTTTATAGAATATATACATGTTTTGACCTCCGCACGTTTTATTAAATAGATATGTTGCTAAGAAGACACAGATTTCATTTCTGAATATTTGTATCTCAGTATTTAAAAGTTTTCTTTGCGTTTACAGTTACATAATCATTTTTTTAAGATTACAATTAAATTTTGCATTTTAATAAATGTCTTGCATAAAGTACTCGTCATTTTAAAAAACATAGAATTTAAAAATTGTCCTTATTGAACACCATGATACTGTTTGTTGTTGGTACATTAATTAAAAAATAGAAAAAAGTAGACATTATCTTATAAGTAACCATTATCTTAATTTTTATTAAAGCTTCGTATAAGACTAATGCTTTGCATTTTACGTGGTTTCTAAAAATGATTAGATTGAAAGAAAAATGCATTCAACCTAAAACCGATTCTTTACAAAATACATGTTCTTCACGTAGTCACTTCCACGAGGAAACCATGCATCATCACATTCCAAGCTTTCGATATTAACAGACAACAGCAAAGAAACTACTCATTTGTCAAACAAGTGTCATAATTGTGTCCTTATTCGCCAGAGATTTTAATCTAATATAGGCAGAACAGAAGAAATAATACAATCTTCTAAAATTCTCACGTACTGCATACAATTTACCGGAATCCCTGTGTCCAGTATTCAAAGCACAAACACGACAAACAACTGATATTCAATGTGAACAGAATGACAAGGTCCTATGGGTATTGCAATATATATTAAAATTCGAAAACGCACAAGAGATAAGAATTCACATGCCAGTCAAATGAAATAACAAAACAACAACAACACAAAACAACAACACACAGAGTTAAACAACAATAAAAGCAAACAACAGCAACAAAACCAACAGAAAACACACGCAAAATCAAACACGTGACGAGACATGAAAAAAATAGAGCAAACCAAACATTGACCGCTTTGGAGCGGTCAATCAGCAAAATATTTGAGCTTACTATTTGTCATTATATCATTAAAGTTACTTTTCCCATGTTTCCTAATTGTTACTATAGTCACTGCTATACGTTTTTTATTAATACCATTATTTGTATTATAACTGGTAACTTGGTGTTATGAACTAAATCTGAACGACGGTCTTGGTTTTGAACATATTTTAACGATATTTGCAAAGATATATGTTGTATAAAATTACACCACTTATAATTATACGTGTTTTATAAAACGTGAATGTGAAACACTTGTTTAATATCTAGCTGATATTTCATTACTTGGGATATTTTCATTATGTAATGGTACACATATTTAGCGGAATTATTGTCAAAATCAAGATTAATTGCAACATTAGTTGTAGCATAACGGATTTGTTTCTTATTAATTCCAACACATATAAGCAGAACAATGGCGATTTGTAATTTGCTTTTGACAGATTTAGCGAAAGTCAGTTTCCGTTAACCAAGAAAGCCGTCTATTATATTCTCAGAAGACAGGTTCCTTTTTATAAATATTATACAAATCTCTAGACATGACATACAATCATTTGCAACATACTGTCAACACGAACTCCAATCACTTGTCTTCTGATCATAGTCTGTTCCCTGTGGTAGCAATGCACTTTAAAAATTACTTTTGGTATCGTCAATGTTAAAACTGGTCTTAGTCAGCCACGGTAGAATATTTTGAGTTAATTTTGAAAAAAAAACCTTAATTTAGATTCGATTCAAAAAATTGATTTTATAATCACATCGAGACAGACAAATCAACATAAAATTTCCTAACTTAACACCCTCAAGAGGTGGAAATATTCAAAGAGCGTACCGTGTGATTTGTTTTAATATTTGACTTAATATAATTACTAAATAAAATATCCAGACCAATATTACTTTTGTTAATAACTCGATAATGTAAATCCTATAGACAAAACATGCATTATTGTCTCGTCATCTGCCAAAAGTGACATTTGAAAACTGTACTCCACAGAAACATGCTATGCAAGATGTCTCGAAAATAAAAATCTCAACAATGTAAACGGTTTTAGATCTGTTAAAGTTTGCAAAGGACACCATCTTGCCTTGGAATTGTCATGTAAACTTTGAACGAGCCTTTGTTCTGTGAAGTTGTGTTTTTAAAAATTCAAAATAAATGACATGCAGGTGTCTAAATGTAATTGTTGAAAATGAACTGTTCAGCGTAAATAGTTTTAGTACTGTTCCTATGAACATTACAATATATATTCTGACAAAACATTAGACATAGTTATATACATATTAATTAAATAAATGCAAATTGACGTAACACTGAGACGACATATTACAAAGATATATACTGTACATTGCAGGGATTAATTTTCCTAACTTCCTAATCTACTATAGATTTAAACATAACAAATATATTTATACATGTATTGCTTGTGACATTCCATAAGCTTTGCGAATTAAAACGATTACCTTTAATGGATGCGCCAAGATACGAACTTTGATTCTGTTCTGTGAAACTTTAGGATAAAATTTATCACACATTTCTTTGTACAAGTTGCTTCAATGATACAGAAGTGTGAAGAAATGGTAATCCTAATATGTGGGATGCATATAGACTTTCAAGAAGTTTGCGAAACTAACAAAGATGAGACAAGTCGACCCGGGAGTCTAAAATCACAGGCTGCTAAAGACATGATTATTAAGGGACAGAGGTTGACTTTCCGAACTATTTCATCCTTATAAAGGCCGATGTACATCGGATTCTGACGGATTATGATCCACACATGAGATGGAAAAAAGACCGGGTAGAACAACCAACAGAAGGACAGATGAGTGGTGACATTACAATTCGTCGTCAAGGTGACAGTACAGGGTTGCAGTTTGTTATGTTATTTAGATGTTTTAACGTAGTACTTTTTCTGTGTTTTTACATAGTAAAATAAGCCTCAGTGATAAATTCCTGTAAAAACTACACCTGTTGGTTTTAAAACACTAACTACACGAGTGATGTGAAAAACTGTCATATTTCTGGACAATATTTTATCCCCTGTACAGAAGTATTAAAGTGAGATGGGATGAGATTTGCCGGCATTTTTGCCGATACTGTGCAGCGACATTTCTATCATTATAGCCCAGGGACTGAACCCGACGAGTCAAGCGTAATGCTGTCCCCTTTAGCCCCGAGCGTTAGGAGGGAAGCCACTACTATCAACTATAGTCTTTGGTTTGACCCGGCCGGGGTTTGAACCTACGACCTCCCGATCCGCAAGTCTACGCCCTACCAATTGAGCTTTTGCGGCCGGTGAATAGGTAAATAAGAAAAGGTCCTATCAAAATTTCCACAGATATTTAAATTTTATCTACCTGCAGACAAAGGCAAACAAGGTAAATATAAATGTGACAAATACCCAGAGACGAGACATAACACACGAAAAGAAAAACCATCACTTACCGCCATGGAACGGTCAGTCGGCAAAAGGGCCAACTGGGCTGCTTAAACCTGGTTTGTGGAGCGCTCCAACCTCGCACTTCCTGAAGGTTGTTCTATCAAACAAACAGTGTAAATAAAAATATCCCGTCAAAGTGAAACAAATAACAGTAAGCACCTGCATCGGGAGTTAAAACAGAAAGTGCCACAGACATGGATACGTAAGCTCATTTTATGACAGATTCTTTATTGCGCGCAGATGTTTTTAAACGAAATAAGAAGTTGCCCTTAGTCTCGTGAATTTAAATGGATATAGTGTTTTTCATATTGTAAGGATGCATGTAAGATGCATGTCAAGCTTCATTCAAAATTCATATTCATTGCCTTATAATAAGGTAGGAATGTTAAGTAAATCAAAACAACAACAAAACGAACACATATGTTGCAAACTCCCAGATGGCTGACAAATGATTTAGTTTTGTGGCGCTTCAGACATTACATGATGTGCAACCAAATTAAGATCTGTACTTGCACTTATGTAGGATTCTGACATTTCGGCGTTTGAATCAATAATTGATGCCTCTGTAGAGGAAACATGTGACATAATACCACATATCACTTATTCCAGCATTCATTTTTGACCTACGCACAAATGCTGACACAAAGCTAGCTCGAATTTATAACAGAGCGACTCGCATTGGTGGAAATGCATAATAACATCATATTCCGTAGTGTTTCAATCAAACGTCCTCGGAGGTGGGTGGGGGGAAAACAGTTAATTATACAGTTATTTATTTAAATCATTACCAATTCTGATCAATTACATACAGTATTAGTGTAAATGATGCATAAAAAGTCGCTTAATCCTACATTCATTTAATCTTAATTTCTGCTATATGCCACAAAACATTCCACTCTCGCAATGTCTGTTTAATGAATATAATGGCCCGCAGATGTAATGAGCGACTGGTGAAAAAATGTTTAATATTTTGGTGTTCTTACAAATTTATTCTCTGTAAAACAGATACAGGATAAAATGGGTTAATGCCTCGCCGACGCAGTATATCTTTTTAAAAAGATATTTCTTGTTTCATATAGTCGGGTACATACTGAAATGCAAGTATATCGCTGCAAAGGTTATGATTCCGTTAAAGTGAATAAATCTCTTTATTTCCAGTCATTTTTGACATTGTAGAATAGTTATTTGCGTGCAGTTTACATCCAGTACGCATACCATTGAGCCTTTTTACTACGAACCTTTACAGTTATAGAAACATTTCAGGGCAGCCAAGAAATATTTCTGTTAGCAAAAGTTTAATTCCAGTTGCTTAACAATACACTGCTGACAAAGTTTCTGCTGTGTTCGTCTTAATTATTAAAATATATGTGAAATCGTAATTTATAATATGAATTCGGTAATGTTATCGAAGTACACTTATAGACCAGTAAAACCTCAAGAGCAAGGATTATCACACATGTAATGGGTGTGTTTTAAGACGACTGAAATATATATCAAAACTTTGCTAGATTTTTCTACACAAATGACAAAACGCTGCTTAATAAACATTACAGATACTGACTTCTGTTTACAAAATGGCAAAAAGCTTACATTTTATTTGTTTATTTTTTTATTTTTCCACCAAAACAATCCAGGATACGTATATGACAAATAAACATTACTTAATTTCTTCATGGTAATTTAGACTATTTCAGATACGTGACCAAGTGCAAAACCCAAAAGTCAATTAAATTATGATAATGCCCACATAAATGTGTTTGATAACAGATGCAAACCTTTACAATCTCTGTAGTTACTTTTCTATGAAAAATTCCTTTTTACTATTTTGCCTTTCGAAAACAACATTATAATAATCTTTCCTAATTAAACAGTGCTGTACAATAGATTTTAATACACGAATAAATAAAACAACAACATCAACAACAAAAGATAATTCGTTTTTTGTTCAAGTTCTACTATGTTTATGCATTTTCACAAAATCTTGCAAAAGATGTGCGTAAAGTGCAGTTAGCTTTTGGTGAATTTTTGAAACATCAAATCACAAATTGTTATGCATATTTTTGATGTTCGATGAATCATAGCGACAAGTTACAGCCTGATATGTTTTGGACAATTAACATATTGTTGTAATTAACCCCGTAAATATAGTGCTGAAATTGATAAAGCATAACGGATGATTTAATTGTGGTGATATGGCTTGTTATATCAAATACCTTTGCTTCAGTATGAACCTACAAAGTAAAAGTAAATATCTAAACAAATTAAACCGGTGAGCTGGTTAATGACATATTGATGATAATTTTAACTCATTAAATAGATTAAGGCGATACCTCTAGAGATAGTAAATGATATCTGATTTCCGGAGACAGTCGCTGTTTTTATGCGTACTCTCTGGCATGATAAATTGTGTTTTATGCCTAACTGTAACGATTTCTCCTCCAGTTATTCGAAATCTAGGTAGTATGAAAGCAATATCAGAAAGGAACATGTAACATCTTGATTAGATCTTAACATCATTTCATATCATGAAAATCACGATGACTAATGAAGTGAGTATGAATAACGACTTTCAATACTTACATATTTTGATTTCATATTGATGCTGACGTTTCTGCATAAAGCCTATTCTGACAGCACTTCAAAATTAAATATACACTTCAATAAAAACAAAACGTATAACAAGGATTATAATAAACATGTAAGCGCAGTGTCTTTGTGATTGTTTTTAATGAACTGACATGTTATTGGTTTACTTTTTTGTAATTTCTAATCTTAGCCTTAATAAGCATATGTAATACATGTAACCATAATCATTTGCTTTTTATAAATGTGTATTTCTTGGATTAATATTTAGAACGTAAAAAAACCATTTACACTGAACCTAGCAATTATTTCCTTTTGTTTTGCAGTTTCAAAAATGTTAAAACCATAAATATAACAAGGGTTGCTGTACTAAAACTTCAGTGCTGAGTTATTTCTTTTGTATATAGAATGCTATAAAATTAAATGCTACATATAGAAAAGATAAAACTCTTGTTATCATAACATTTTTCCTTATTTGCACTTTATCAGTAATTAAACATTGTCAACAATAATGCATTGAATAAGTATATGTTCATTATTGGGCCACCAATCCAAATGCATATGCTCAGCAATCAGATACAATTTTCCCGGTGACCTAATTTCTTAACCAAATTAATAAAATTAGAATGAATGTAAGGTTAGAATGGTGTTACAGTGAACACTTATTATTGCAAGACTCTATGGCATTTTAGATATACTACTTTTATATTGTAACTATGTTGTCACTCCAACAAAGAAAAAGCATAAATCATTATTAAAAATATGCTTGTGATAGTGCCAGCATGACTTTTATCTTAAAGGTGATCTAAAAGAAATATAATACTTTCTACCATAATAAAATGCTCAATTCAACAACAGTAAATTATTTCTTTATTTATAGAGTAACTTCCATAGGAAGTTATGTCAAATAAGTCGTTTACTGTATGTTATTGTCTTTTGACTGTTTTCTTTTCATGTGTCATCAGATACGTATAATAATATAACATATTTCTCAAGATAAAAAAGAAACACTAAAGGAGAGAAATCTAACTCATTATTGCGTGACATAGTAAAGTTAGAGGTTTTAGCTTTCTGGAATAGAGGATTGTGAAATTGTCTATTACCTACACAATTTAAACAGACATAATTTAATTGAATATGCATGTTCAGCTTTGAAACAGTTTGATTTGTATTGTTAGTGGTAAAGAAAAAGAAAGAAAAACTATGTTCATAAGTAAAGATATATATTTCTTTACTTATATAGTGACATGAACTTTATCGTTCGTCAGTGAGCAAGGCTTACGGCAACACAAATTTAAACTTATTCAATTAATTTGACTGCCATGATTAGAGAAACTGTTAATTCTACATTTATGTCACTTACTGTATATTATAACTATAAATGACAAGCTTGAATTCTTTAACAAAAATATTACTGGTTAGCAATATAAAAAGCAGTATACGAGAATAGAATGGTTTCTTTGACAAAAAACAACAACAACAACAATATTATAATTACAATTGTTATATCATTATTGCTATAATGCTTTATTGAGTCTTCAAAGTTTCTATTATTTGTGACATTTATACTACAACTTATAACATTTTAATGATATAAAGTTTTGGCAAAAATTGCTTACTCATTTCTCGCACTACACTAGGACCACCTCGCTAAGAGGGACAAATTCAAGAAGAATCGCCAGTGCTCCTATTAGACTGTTTAACACTTTTCCTTTTAGGCCGTTAATTAAAAAACACATCTTTTGTTTTTACGTCATCTTTGCGTCAATTAAATGACATTGTGGTTTATCAAAAGCAGTTGGTGTCTGTTGAATGTTTTCTATTATTTTTTTTCTGTATTTCCAATCACTTAACCTAACACAATGATACTCTTTTGTGCTTATTGACTGACATGATGAGTTGTATTTGATGTCCACTTATAGAGAGTCCTCATCTCATAATGAAAAAAGTATCATATGTTAATAGGATAAGGCAATGTTATTATAATTCTGTACAGCTTGAATAAGCATTAACATCATTGCGTGTTCTGAAAATGGCAATGCTTCAAATTACCTTTAAAAAAGAAATCCTTTACACTGTATTGTCTTTGTAACTTATTTGATTCATGTTAATAATTAAATGTTTACATAAAAATGATACAACTTTATACATTAATATTCAGTTTATTACTATTATACATTTACGTATATATAAAGGCTATTCCTTACATTAATTGGTCTAATTAATTAACGCTACTGTTTAGTTTGATTGCGTAAATCCTGGAATATAACATACACGATTGACAAAAACAGCATATAGAGTGTCTGCTTTTAAAATGTTATATTTCGCTTTCCTATTTAGGATATAATTGGGCAAAATTTCTGAAAAGACCAATACAATTATAAATCAAAGCTAGCCGAATGCATTCTAGATAACCATCTTATATCTATTTTATTGAAAATCTGTAGACGGGATTATACAAATTTCAAAATAATGATTTTATATATATAAATAAAATGCCCATGCGTAGTTTATGTTTCATTTCTCCCTTATTTTGAAACGATTTATTTTATCTTAGATTTATAAGAGCTAGACTCATTTACTAATTGAATTTACATTTAAATTGTACTTTTCACGGTATTTATATTGCAGACACAAACTCTAATGCGCCAAATGAGTGCTTGTTATTCCTATCTATTCATTTTACGCTAAATATCGAAAGCTATTGCACACATGGGGGCTTCTTTACTGGCTGACCAATAATTCGAAGTAATTCAAGATACGATTTGAGCTATTTTTTTAAAAGTCGATTCTTGTTTGGCTTGGTGAGGGAAGGGATGGGGTGGGGGTGGGGGCGTCGGCGTTACAAGTCGATTACTGCAAAGAAGGAAATAATAAAGCTGTCTTGTATGACAGGTCCGGATATTATATAAAAATATTGGAAATATATATATTGGAGAATTTCCCATAATTTAAAGCCGAAAGGCGTCTTTGGATATATGCCTATTTTGCTAAGACAGACAAAATAAGATAGACTAGAATTAAAACATGTTGTAATGCTTTAGTTCTTGTAATTCCATATAAGGATTAAACAGATTAGCTAAAGGTTGTTTGTGTGAGACACTTAGTCTAGTAGGGCACATTAGATAAGGCTATCTTTCGATGTTTGAATGTATAATGGTTTAGTTGCACAAGACAAAAGATATAATTCCCCAGAGAGAAGAACATTTTATTTTCTGACCAAAATATACTATTTTGTATACAATACATATTTTACAAAAGAAAAGACTGTCTGTGTTTCCGTTTTATTTAGTGACTTTCTTTTGATAGCATTTTATAATACAGACGCTAAGAATTCGTGTTTTTTCTATTAGAACGATACAATAATTAAGTCTGTCTGGTTTTATATTGGAAAACTCTTCAAGCTATAAAACTTAATGTAGGAAAGTATTTAAGTAAATCCGACCAGACCACATCTGTCTCGATATTTTTTCGCTCAACATACGGTTTCATGTCATTTGCCATAGCAGTGTAAAATAACTTGATACGACATTGTCCTACACAAAATTCAGGGAATGTAAATTGCTTTTGACAAATTAAGGTGTTTTAAATAACCTTTTAGACCTGTAATGATTATATGTCAATTGCAGCACAAACATGTTAATTTAGTAAGAAGTATTTTTTATTTCCTTTCATGGCATTATACTATTAGTTAATTAAACAACATAACTCAACATAAAATAAGTTTGAAGTCTTTTGTATCCTCATTAAACAGACAGTATATGCTCGTCTCCATAAGTAAATGAAAATTATAAAGTGTGCATTCAAATAAAATGATGGATATGTCGAAGCAAATAATTTAAAGAAAAATCGTCTTAATTACTTTAATACCTAAATGGCGAATGACCTAACAATGTCACATGACTATTGGTATCTTTCAATTTTAACATTAGCATGTTAAGTTTGTAAGAAGTATTGTTTTCATTTCATGGCGGTATAACGTTAATTTTTTACTATTATCATTCATATGTCTATTTGGATAAAGTGCTTGTCATAAGTTCTTTTGGCGGAACCTTAATTTTGTTTTAAAGAACTTCTAGAATTCTTTTGCTGAATAATCGTCCATGTTAGGTAACTGTTGTTTTATCTCTTTCTTGTTAAATATACTCCCTGATGGTTTTGCCAATATTAGTTTTTCGTCAAATGCTCATACATCCCGACTAGTGTTAGAAAAAATACTTTATTGCAAATTTCACATATTGCTAAGCTATTTCTCGTTTTTGAAAGTATGTCCTGTTTTTGCAATACAGCGTATTATTTAATAATTAATAGAAACAGTGGACTTTAAAAAATAAATAATTCATTCAGCTTGGGAGGGGTTTCGTTGAATAAAAGTTATACGTAGAATATGTGGAAGGCGAAAAATAGACCTTTAATAAAAATCATGGTAAAGAAAAGATTAAAACAATCAAAAAACATTGTCATAGAAACAATTTGTATAAATCCATTTACAAAGGAATTAGCCCTATTCCATTTTGTTGGGTTTTATTAAATGCACTGATACAACCTTGGACCAAAAATAGCTAAAACAAATTGGACATAATTGTATTTGCTAGGACAAGAAGCCAACATGAAGAGAACAACCGCGACTAAAGCCAATAATGTTTAATCCTAGTTAATAGATTGGAGATAACATGATCATACCTTCAGGTCACTTTTACTCTAGATGTCATTCAAGTTAAGCTTAGAACATTAGTTGAACTACCGCATTGCTCACGATGTATATTTTGGGACCAAATCAGAGTTGGCAATGCGAGACTTATCAGTGTTTTGACAAGAGGTAATTCCATGTTAAACCCGCATGTGTTCGTTAATTTCTTACTTATGTTATTGCTTCTTTTATATTCCAATAGCATAGTAACAAAGTATCCCTACACGAGTGATAGATAAAAGTAAGGAATCACTTGTAAACACTGCTGAAAAACTACAACAACATGATTAACATTATTATTAGTAGTAGTAGTATTGTGTCAGATATATAAATTTCCAAAATACTAGGGTTAAACAATTCAGAATAAATTTAGGATCAAACAAACAGCGAAACAATGTGTTGCATTATGTAGATTTCATTAACTTGATAATTGGGATGATTAAAGTGAACATTTTATATGTAAATGTGTAAACAAGAACGTTTCTTTTCTGGATTCCAACACATACAAGACTATAAACCATTTACATATACACGTTTCATCATAAATAATCCTTATCGTCTGAAAGATTCGTGTTTACAAGCAAGGGTCATAATTAAGCTCTCACTATGATCGTATCGATACGATTTTTGTTGACGGCCTAACCTGTAATTTCAATCTCGCATTCTAGCTTATTAATTTGATGTGAAACGTTAGCCTAATCACTATACGGTGTAAGGGAATAGACCCGTGTTGTGTGTTTTCTTAATTAAAACATAATTATCTTTTTTGTTTATGTGTATTTCTGCTGAAAGTTAAAGTGGTATACACTTGACACCATAGTATAAAATTTTATTGTTTCACTATCAGAGAGGAGAGGGAACGGTTAATCCAACTGAAATAACTGGTATAAATGTCTCAAATTTTTTAAACGAGTAACTGAAATGTTTAATGATATATAAAGCTAACTCCAAGAAGAACGCTCATTTGGATAGTGAACTTTATCTGATGGTTAAACATTTGATAGCAGAATCGAGTGACGGCAAAATGTAGTACATCATTATCTTCAAGAACATATAATGTATTTGAAGTTTTTATGTTTAAATTTGAAAGCGGGGACTCATTTAGGTCACTTGACCGTATGTAAATTTAGTGTTCAGCTAATTGTACATAATAAGTAACATTGGGACTTTCTATCATGCTTTTGTTTTTTTTATTATTTATCTTTTTATAACGTTTGAGCATCATAGTTATGCATTTGTATAAAATAATATATAGTTTACAGCAAACAGAGTCGTGGAAATATAGACAGAAAACGATGCTGAAATTCTGCCCTTTTTCTTTACAAAGGGAACAAATATAGATAGTCAATTCTTCTGCCGTGTGTTATTATTCTGCATGGATGCATTCTTGAAAGCAAACGTACATGCTACAACAACGTCTACAAAATGCATAAAAGTCCCAGAGTCGCGATGTCTCTGGTCTGACTGGATATGTCCTGTTCAATGTTTTTAGAAATGTTGTCTTTTGGTAATATTTAGGGTAATCAGTTATTTCTTTTTCAATGAATACTCCGAATGTACGTAGCATATATTTTAACAGCGATAACTTACTTACTGTTGGTATGTCAGAGTCATTAATATAATGTTGCTTAATTATGAAACATAAATACAATTTGCTTACAGTTGCATAACTGATAAGGTTTCGCTGTCTTGAGCTGACTTCCGTTAAATATTAATTTATTTTTAGTTAGGGAAAGCACGTTTGTATATATTCAAATTAAATAGTTGTATGAAGCTTAACAAGAATTTTTTTATATTTAAATTATTTTGCATTTAAAAGAAAAAGTATACATAAGTTCAGGGTATTATTTTAAAGTTTAATTTTGTATCACCATATTCAAGAAAAAGTACAACCCATATATCACTGTGGTCGATGATAAAATCTTCATTGATATGTATCACGAGTAACCTTTCAATTAAAAATCAGAATCCGTGTTAAAAATAGATAATTCTATTTAACAGTTAGTACTTTGAACATCATGAATTATGTATTTTTATTCAATAAGTTAATTATGACTGATTTCTGGTTGGTATTGCATACACTTACCAGACCAAAATATTGTTTCTGGCATTTTAGTTGTCTAAAACAATCCATTTGATGCATATTGAGAGATCATTCCGCGTCCCTTGTTTAGTGTGAAAGAAAACTATCAGTGAATTTGAACATGATAAGTGTCATATAAAAATTAAAAGGGATCTGCAATAAACACAATCAACTTCTAATACATTTGGCTCATTTGTAGAATAAACTATTTGACACAAATTTTCGAATTTAGGACAAAGGCTTGACTATATGCATTATTAAAACCACCATTAAAAGTAACTTTAAGTAAACGGACTTTTAATACCATGGGACATAAGACCATAATATTACTTTCTAATCAACATATTATAAAAATATTAACATTAAGTGACAATTATACTTCAATGAACAGTTGACTGTAATAATATTTACAAATAACTTGTCATGAAATTAGGGCTATCTGGACATTTTTGGTAAAATTGAATATTTTATGTCAAATTCTCTGTTTTTTCTGAGTACATATTTTTATATGTGAAATAAATTATCATTTTATCATTACTACAATATTTCGATCAGAACCACAAAATTAGAGAAAAAAAACCCACCGTCATTCTGCCAAAACCTTCGTCGTAACATCAGCATTTGGACCTTTGCAACGTCTAACAAGGATTACTAGCTTGTTTAAGGAGTATTCCGGATGGATATAACATCGTCGAAACATTTTTCATTTTATATGAATATGCATAGCAGTGAAGCCATTTGTGACGAAAGATATAGATCCCGTTTAAGAGTAAAACAATGACGACTATTATTTAAAAACAAAATCAATTAAAATATAAGGGCAGCCGTTTTCGGCAACTCAGTAAATAATAATTACGTTAACATTTCGAGACAGACATATCAACATTGAGTCCCTAACTCATCAGCCTCGATAGGTGTAAACATTTTCAGAGAATACTGTGTGATTTATTTATTTTTCGTTTATTTATAAGAATTAAATGTTCAGACCAGTCTAACATGTGACAATATCTCGATTATCTTAATCTAAGAGAGAGAGAGAAACTACATAAATGTATCGTCATCTGCCAAAAATGACATTTATAAACTGTACTCCACAAGAAACGTGCTATGCAATATGTCTAGAAAATAATATCACTACAATTTAAACGTATTTAGATCCGTGTTAATTTGAAAATGACATTATCATTTCCCATGTAAAAACTTTGAACGACTTTTTCTTCTAGGAAGCTGTGTTCTGTAAAGATTAAACATATGACATTCGCGTCTCTAACTATAATTGTTGAAAATGAATTGTTCAACGCTCGTCATTTAGTGATTCCGGATCGGTGTGTTTCGAACCTACCAAGCGATGCAAGTGATAGAGCAAAAATTAAATAAAATACAAGGCAATTTTAAAATCTAGAAAGCTTTATACACTAGTATACACATGCACATTGACTTACCACCGAGGCCGCACATTACAAATATATTTACTGCATATGATAAAAAATTACATTATTTTATTTCATTTATTTGGGTTTTACGGCACACCGACACAGAGCAGGTCATACGGCGCCGAATACAAAGTTTAATGTGAATAGAGCATCATGTAAAAACTAAACCATGTAAGGTTAAAAAAGTGTATCAGGTTAAAAAAATATAATTGAAACCAGGTTAATATATATTAAACGGTTTAAAAATGTAAAACGGTAGGTAAAAACAGTTTTATAATTTATAGTTTATTAAGAATACTAACCTCGTTCAAGAAGCAAACAAGTTTAGATCCGACACTGTCGTAAATAGTTCGTACATGTTATTGACATTAAAATACTCCGACCGAATGTGGTCTGTTTCGATACACTGTATAAAATATGGTTGACTGCCAGTGATTCCTGGCAAGGAACACATACAGAATGAACGTCTCCTTTTAAAAGGTATGAATGAGTTAATCTAGTATGTCTAATGCGACAGCGGGTAAGATCACGTCTTACTGTCTAGTTTCTGTGCAAGTAGAGACATTTGCACCAACGTTAGGCTTAAGTACGTGTAATATGTTACAAACAATAATGTCCCAACTTGTTTGTCACTTGGTAAAAATATATCGGTTAATAAGTGATTTAAAATCAGTGTGTGGGATGCAAATGATCTATCTAAGAGAGGGCTGAGGCAGATTTTGCGCTCTTGTCTGCATCCTCGTTTCCTCGGATGCCTACATGACTAGGAAGCAAAAAGAAGGAGATTTCGTTAGTGTCATATAAACTTTGAAGTTTGACAAGAACAGTGAGCACATGTGGATTTGAATAATTCAGTGAATTTATGCTATGCAATACAGATAACGAGTCTGGAAATATAACATATTTTTCACCGGAATGTTCTGAAATTAAATCACGGCTTAGATTTATAGCCTGGACTTTAGCGGTGAAGATAGACGAGTTGTCAGGAAGTTTTTTTTAATGCAGTGGCTATTACTTACGGGGGCACAGCCATCGTACTTGTCCGTCTTTGAACCATCAGTATATATATATATATATGGAGGTGATCCGAATACTTGTCACTTGAGTTCGAGAAATTCAGATCGTAAAATCAAAGGATCTGTGTTCGACTTCTTATTTTCACAGAGTTCTAAATTCACATCAGGGGAATGGAGTTGCCATGGTGGATGTTCGATTGTGGGGTTTTCAGAAATGCTATTGAGCTTTATATCTGATGTGTTTATTCTACCTTTAGGTCTTAAAGCAAGAGGTCTGATGGCTTTAGGTGATCGATTATAAAGCTATTCATGTTTAGGGTTGAAAACACAATTAAACGTTAGGTTATCAAGGGTAGATATGAGTTTAATTATATACTGCAAAGAAAGTTTCTCGCGACGCAAGTATAATGATGGTTCGTTGGCGTCAACGTAAAGGCTCTGGTGAGGTCCCGAACGCTCCTAGAGCTAGACGAAGTCCCTGGTTGTGAACGACGTCCAGCATCTGGAGATAGGACCTCCTGGCAGAACCATGGGCTATGTTTCCGTAATCTAATTTAGACCGAATTAGGGAACGGTACAGAAGTAACTACGTTTTCCTATCGGCTCCCCAGTCTGTATGGGATAAATATAGGTTAAGAGACCTAAGACATTTCTTCTTAATATAATTGATATGTGGCCAGTTTCCATTCAAAAATAACCCCAAGAAACTTAGTTTCCTGGACGAAAGGATTACAAACGTTATTTAAAAACAATTCATGGTCAATATGAAGACCTCGTTTCTGCCAGAGATGTATACAGTTGGTTTTGGTTGGAGGAAATTTAAAACCGTTAGTGTTTCTTCATCTTTGCAAGTTGTTTTGAGATTTTTGTAATTGTCTTTCAATTGTGCTCATATTTTTAGAGCGGTAACAAATAACGAAATCGTCCACAAAAAGTGAACAGTCAACCCCTTCATAAAGGGTTTTTACAATATTATTTATTTTTATGTTAAAAGGGGTAACAGATAGAATACTACCCTGGGGATACCTTGTTCCTGTTTATGAACAGATGACAAAGTGGACACAATATTGAACTGAAAATTTCTGTCAGGAAGGAAGCTGTCAATGAATATTGGTAAACGACCCCTGAGACCAAGGTCACCTAAATCTTTTAAAATCCCATGTTTACAAGTCGTGTCATAAGCCTTTTCAAGATCGAAAAACACAGCGACAAGGTTTTCCTTCTAAATAAAGGCATCTCGAGTGTGTGTTTCTAAAAAAAAGATTTTAAACGACTTTCCAACTGACGATTAAGCATAACAAATATATTTATACATATATGTGGGGACTTTTCATGAGTTTTGGAAATTAAAACGCATACGTCAAAAGGAGCGTCTTGATGCAGTTCTGTGAAGTTTTAAGATAGTCACAAACTTACATGTACAAGTGCATTCAAAGTAACTAAAGTGTAAAGAAATTATAATCTCTAATATTCGGGAGGCATATATATTTCAAACTGGTCGCGAATCAATTGAAGACAATGCACGTCGTATTCGATCCGTGAAACTAAAATGCAAAGTAATAGAGTCTTCCTAGCTATGGAACAGACATTTACTATTTGAATGATTTAATCTTAACAAATGCGTCTATACACCAGATCCTGGCGGATTATGATCTACTCATGAGCGGGATAGAACGAGTTACGAAAATCGACATACTTTTGGGAAATCCCTTGCTAAGAGGTATACAAGTGCAACATACATACATACGTAAGCTAATTTTAGGACGCGTTTTGTCTCCGTACAGATATTATATGGCGAAATAAAAGTCTCGTGATATTAATAAGTAGTGTAATTGTACGGATATTGTACGGATGCATGTAAGATGAATGTCAAACTTAAATAAAATTCCCATTCCATTCCTGGCTCAACAACAAGCCAGGAATGTCCAGTAAATCGAAGCTGCAACCATTGTGTTGCATATCCCACTAGACGGTTAGTTTCGGGAGACAGTTTGTCTAGGTATATCGTGAAGGAAATAAAGCCCCATGTGTAATTTTTTTAAATTATATTATATATAACTTTCATATAGTCGGGCAAGTATCTATTTACTAATTGTAACTATGGCGCAGCAATAAATATTCCGTTAGAGCTAATTAAACCCATTCTTTATTGTTTATTTCCTGGCATTTGCCGATGAATAGTAATAGTTTGCGTGCAGTTCACATCTAGTGCCCTATCTGTTACTATTTACAGCTGACATACATCTTGATCTGTTATTCGTCTAAATGAATTATTAATAATATTATTAATAATTATAATGAAATATTTTAAGTCGTATTTAAACAGCTCTTTTTCATGTATAACGCGGAAGTCCGATGTATTTCTGGGCTTGTAAACGGCATTTCCTAGTTTGTATGGAAAAAAAAAAACTAGAAAAAATATATTTTCTGTCGTCTGAAAAAATATCCATTTAATACTCGATTGTTTTTGTTTTTGTTCTGGAGACTAAACATGGTCAAAAGGGTATTTTGATAAATTTACCGAATTTATACTATAAATTACGACAGCAATTCGCGGTATACGTAAATTCTTCGACGCTTAAGTTTTACCACTAACATAATTTTCCGAAAATGTGTGTAAAAAGTATGTAACAATTGGTAAATGTCTGAAATCACAAATCGTTCATAAATAACTTTTCTGTTTAATAAGCCACAGCGATAAACTAGATCTATATAGCTTTTGAGCAATTAAATATTGTCAATATTAAAGATCAAACATAAGCAATAATACCTCTTAAAAGTGATAAAGCACAGCGAATGGCTTTATCGTGGTAGTATAAGCTGTACAACCAAATGCTGTCATTCAGTATAAACATATGATTGATAAAAACCGTAACAAGTAATACCAAGAACTGTTGCCCTTGTATTCAAAATAGTTAATATCTTAACAAATTAAACTAATGAGCTGGATATTGATATATTATAGACTAACAGAATCTTTACCTATTTGCAGTCCTGATATTGACCGTAATTGCTTGAGAGTATAAGAATCTCATACAATATATTGCAAATTTCATAATATATAACGAATCAATAAATTTGGACCATAAACAAAGTCAGCTACGGTGCTATCTTTCTCCTACTGATGTCACACTAGGTCATAATTAGACTTTTGTAGTTAGATTAAGACTATACCTGCACCGGAGACTAGATCATAATTTGACTTTTTTAAGTTAGATTAGGACTATACCTGCATAAGTTACCCTTGGAACTGTGTTTTGCCGAATGGAAACTAGGTCATAATTAGACTTTCGAAGTTAGATTAAGACTATACCTGCATAGATTATCATTAACACAGTATTTTGCCTACCGGAAACTAGGCCATATTTTGACTTTCTTAGTTAGATTAAGACTATACCTGCATAAGTTATCCTTGCTCCTTTTTTTTTGGCGAATGGAGACTAGGTCATAATTAGACTTTCTTAGATTAATACTATACCAGCATATCATTAACACCGTGTTTTGCCTACCGGAGACAGCCGTTGTTGAATTATCTCTAGCAGTGTTCACTATTTTCGGTCACTGAACGTATACCAATAATACACTTTTTATGGATATTTTCTGACATGATTTATTGTATTTTGACTTCATTGATTCCTCATTTCATATTATCCCAAATTTAGAGAGTATGAAAGCATTTTCAGGCTGTTACTACATGTTGCAGTACAGCTTGATTAGATCTTGACAGCATTGTATGTCCAGAAAGTCGCGATGCTTAATGAAGTGAGAATGAATAACGACTCTCAGCACTGTCACTTTTGTCATATAAAAGGGATTGGAAATCGGAATGTGCCCTCATCTGGCTTCACCGTGGGGTGTTAATGATTTGGGATGGTCGATGGTTAGGAAAAGAGGAAATAACCTCAGATTGTAGTGTTCCCAGGAAAGAGATGTGGATGAAAGTCATACCTGCTAGTGGCGTTGCAGTAGCACCATGTGAATCAAATCTGAGTCTGTACAACCTTCCTGCATGTCATTCTTGGTATTATTTACATTTTTTCAGTTGTGACCTCACAGCATGATGTAAGCTAAGAAGGTGGTGGGGTTTCTCATGAAGACCATTTAAAGCCTTTACCTTTTTTTTAAATAGAATATTATGCTTACGGTGCTGTATGCGAAGAAATCATAAGTTGACTTTCCATAAATAGACAGTTAGGTACATAAAAGGCAATATAATGAACATGATAGTACAGTACATTAATGATTGTTAACAAACAACGCATGTCAATGTTTTGTATTACGTCTTAAGGAGCTAATCTAAGCTGTTATTTATGTAACACATATAACTTCTTTTCATGTGCTTTATATATTTTTCTTATGTTTAGGAAATTATTAATCACAATGGAATCACAGACACAATTAAATGTCTTAAAATTAAATTTTCGAATTCATACTTTATCAGTGAGTCTTTAAGTCCTGGCATTGTCATTTCAGGCGAAAAGTGATGTTTATTATATTAACACATCGTAAGACGCACTGCAAGTTTACATTTCCTAGAAACATTACATATATGGACTCCCTCTCTTTGATATGTGTGTCGGCATACCTTATAGCATACCTTATATCTTAAATAAATATGATCTTAAATATATGAGGTAATTTTGATAATTTAACAAACGGGAGTTATCGATTTTCTAAGAAAATGTTGAATTGGCTAAGAGTTAGACTAAAAGAAATGATAAATTTACTTTTCATGACAATTTCTTTAGACACATTGCCTATAAGTCAAAGCTTGAGATACTTTGGTAGATGGCCATTGACAGGTTGATCAGTCGTTAGATAATATTGAGCTTATTATTTTTCAAATTTTATGACAGATTAACATCCTGTTTGAAGCGCATTCGGTTTTAGAAAAAACAAGTTATATTTTATTAATATTTTAAATAGTTTAAACGTATTAACTCGGAAGTCATCTATACATAAGACGATCCACAAACATACTCCAACCGTGAGGCTAATTAAAGATCATACACTCGACCATAAAGAAATATACTATTCTCAATCAATTTATGTTTTGCAGGTATACCGTTGGCAAAACCTTAATAAAAGTACTATCAAAGTGACTACAGTGCTTTCTTTCCACGATATATTACGCCGAGGCATGTTTAATGTATAGATTTCCATTATAGGCTGAAGCAAATCAACATGAACAGAGTGTGCTTTGAAACTTTCAAAGAGTTTCAAGACCGGCTGTTGAATTAAGTTTATCATTTTTTTCTTTCAATCACTTACCCTCCAGAAAGGATACTTTTTATGCTTATTGTCTAACAAAATTAATCGTATTTGATGTCCACTTATAGAGATTTCTCATCTCATAATTAAACTGCACCATGCGTAAATAGTGTCAGGCGATGTTATTCCGTTTCAGTATTGCTTGATTAAGCATTTACAGCCTAGCCAGTCCGGAAAGTTACACTGCTTAAAATTACAATTGAAAAAACAACAACACCAACAAAAACACGCCAGTTATCGCAGTGTATTTTTCGTATAACTTTATTCGATATATATATATATATATATATATATATATATATATATATATATATATATATATATATATATATATATATATATATATATATATATACTAGTATATATAATGTTTTCTATAAGAAGAAAAATAAATGACGTACAAATTAACGCTATTCCTAACATTATTGTTGAAATAAATTATTACTTTACTGTTCAGTTTGGTTTTGCCAATCTTAGAATAAAAAACACCCCAAACACGTATCATATCATATGCTTTTAAACATACATATTCGATTTCTATTCAAGACATAATTGAGCAACTATTTCTGAAAAGTGAATAAATTCGCAATGAAAACTAGTCGAGTGCATTCCACTCCACTTTGTGTATTTTAATTGCAAATCCAGGAAAGTGAAACAAAGATCGGAATAATAATGTGTGTACACATATGTAATATTCATACGTAGAATATATATAATGTCTTCCTTATTTTGAAACGAAATTCATTTCCTTTTATCGACTTTTATATCTTTATGAGATTTATGAGAAACACAGATTCATATGCTAATTGAATTAAACTTTACAAATGGTTCTATGCAGTTTTATTTGTATGACGGACGCAAACTTTAATACACCATATGACTGCTTGTTATTCTTAAATTATCCCTGCAATCTTAACATCAAAATTTATAGAAAGTGTTGCACCTATGGAAACTACATAAAATTTCTACTTATTCTACATTCTATCTGTACTGCCAAGGATTTGCGGCATTCTCAGACGTTTTAGTGTTTTCTTTAAGGATCAATTCTTGTAAAAAAGGGGGCGTTATTAGTCGGTTGCTGTACAAGAAAATGATAAAAATGTCTTGAATGACAAGTCCGGAGACATAAATAGGAGTTTTTACCAGAACTGCCAGTCAAAGCATGCTTTGGCAAGACAGACGATATGAGAATGACTAGATTCAAAAAGATGTTTTAGATTTTGTAATTCCCTATATGGACTGGAAATGTTAGTTAAATGTTGTTTGTTTGAGGCACTTTGGCTAGAGAGGGGGATTTAGACGAGACAATTGTTTGATTTTTAAATTTGTAAGTTGCATAACTAAGACAAAATTTATAATTCCTGATATGACCACAATATACATTTCAAATTAAATATTTTGCAATAAACACGCAGTTAGTACTCTCTACCTTTCTGTATGTTTTTATAAAGTCAATATTTTACTATACAAATGCTTATATATTTTCTGTTTTACGAAGGTATTGTAGAACACATTTTACCTTTTAAGTAAATTAAAATAAGAGATGTATGTAATTATATCACATATTTAAAATTTCAAAATTAATAAACAAATATTCCAGATAATACGTCATATCTTAAATTTAAATGTATAACATCCTTGAGTTCTTCATATATGGAATGTATACCTTCATACAACTTCCTAGAATTCATCTCACAAAGATACACATTATTCTGGAAAGCTTAAGCGACTGATGTATATTTTGAAATAGTGCAAAAAGTACAGGAGTTTAAAAAGTAAACAGTTTCTTTTCTTAGATATAAACCTGCAATTTATTGCATTGTGTAATATCTTCATTTTTCAGTCTTTGCCAGCGTCATGTTTAGATACATTGTTTTATCAATATATTGCGCATAAAAAGTAAATGTATATGATTATGATTATGTTAAATTCACAGTAAATTCATCCGAAAGACACCTCCGAACAAACAACAACCTCTTAGCAGCGACACTTTTATTTTCTCCAATAAGTTTTAAGTGCGTTGTAACCTCTGAGCAGCACCACCTATGAGTAAACGTTAACGGTCATTTAAATATGTCTCAAAAAGCTGTGATAACATCAGCTGAGCAGCACCTGGGCTGGGGCGGGGGCGGGGCTTCTTGAGAAGCATCAGACTTTTGTTAATTGATAAGTATTAAAGTTTCACTGATTTAACAATGGTACTAACCCACAATATTTTTAACAGATAAAATGTTAAGTGTGAAAAGAACATCTGATAACCTTGTTTCAATATAGTGCTAATAGAAAGTAAATATATTCGTTTATTTGAAAGTGCGACTACTGTTGAAGTTAATTAAAAGCCACAAAATGTTACAGGTATATTTGTGACAAGTTAAAAGTAAATTTCCCTCTATCTGCAGATTACAATTCAAATTTATTGTAACAAATTTGTAAAGGCATTTATCTAAATTAATATTTAAATGCTAAGTTTCATTGACGTTGTACAAATTAAGTTCATTAAGTTCTGTTTTATTCAAGACGATTTTTCCTACTCATAAGCCCTTTAGCTTTTAAAAAAAATTACACTTAGTAAATTTGTATGCTCTTCAATCTATGCTTTTATATTTCAATAAAGTTAACTCCAAAATAAATATGTTAAATACCGCACTTTTGATTAAATTAAAACACACATAAACTTATGTTGAATTTAAATATTTTTGTTTAGGGATATTTTACCTTAGCGTTAATGAAGACCTCCGCACAGCGACACCTCTCAGCAACAACAGTTAATGTGCTTCCACCATATGTTGTTGTGGCGATGTTTCACTGTATAATGTTATTGCCTATTGATTTTAAATAATTCTTAAAGCGCATGAATTAGCAATGTCTTCTTATTAAATAAAATAGTTATTCTGTAATTGTTCTTTTACCAAACGGTTTCCTTATGTTGCTGAGTTAGTTTAACATTTATATCAGCCCTACAAATGATCGTTGGTCTGCCAATGACAACGTAAACCATCAACAGCATAATTTATAAGAAGAATATATGACAAAGTCCTATGAGCATTGCAACCTATACCAAACTCCGAAAAGGCACAGAACAAAGGTATTTTACATGCAAGCCAAGCGAAAAGTAAGAACAAAATTTGTCATTTAACGAAATGAGTAAACCCGACAGTTACCGCATTGGAACGGTCAGTCGGCAATATGAACCAACTGGGGTGCTTAAACCGGTTTTACAGAGCTCTAACCTCGCACTTCCTGGCGAGTTTCCTAAATGCAAGCAGTGAAAAGAAAAACGATCTATTTGAATACAAAATGTCCAAGCGCTGATATTTTCTATAAGTTTTGACGAAAGTAGTGACGTCATTAAAAAATAATGTCCACATAGTGTTTAGAAAAGTATATGGTATTATTTTGATTTGAAAAACTACACAAAAATGGTTTACTATAAATAAAATTGACTTTCTGGATCACGAACAAACATGACCAGTGACAAATAAATGGTTGTAGCATCCTGTTCATGTGAAGATGGAATTGAAGAACCAAAGTCCAATGTCCACCAAAGGAAATAGACGTAACAATCCTTATAGGATGAATTAAATGACAACATAGATTACATGCACGTGAAGATTTTTTACGACCGCTACACTACACTACACTGCACAAGTAACATTGTTGTGTCCATTTTCATTATTTTATTATATCACAAGCCAGTTTTAAGTGTATGGTATCCTAGTGAGTCTCGGCGTTTAATTCTTATTTCGTATTCTCCATTACGCTAAAATCTTCAAAATACTAGACGACAAAGTGTCAAGATGTCAAAAACAAAAGACCTAGCGTCAATCATGTGAACCCCGGGGCAGACAGGAAGTCTAGTATGTTGGTATCTTAGTCCGAGTCAGATTTAAAAAACCCTTACTTTCTTTTTCGCAAACTTAAACCACGAAAATCAATAGTCAGACCAAAGACAACAGGAAAACAGGAAAACTGTAAAGAAACTTCATAATTACGTATTTTTTCATTTGTGCCAAAATTAATCTAAAGCTTAAATTTAATAATATAACTATATTGTAGTAGGACATTTTTAACGTATGTGACTGGCCATTTCAAAATCTTTCTAAAGTCGCATTTCAGATTATCGAGATAATCCGCCCAGAGGGCATGTAGGTGCAAAAATATCGATTTTTAGATTTTGTTAAATAATTTATGTTGAGACTCTTCTTACTACGAATTAATTGAAAAAATAGTCGAACTAAATAAGTTTTTGACTGTTTGTTTTAACTTTGATCGGACCCTATACTCTGTTTACGTTCACGTAATTATCGAGATTATGCAACAAACAATTGAAAATAAGCCCAATTCATAAGTGCATTTCAAGCAGAAAGAAAGGGACAGAGTGGTTGTATGTGGTATCGTAATACAGGTTAATTTCCGAGGAATTCAATTATTCTATTTTTAAACATAATCGTCATTCCAAGTAGCCACTACAATCTCTTAAAACAAGTGACCTACACAAAGGAAATCGCGCACTTTTTACTTATTAAGCCTATCGGCCTTTCATATTGGTCAAACGGACGTCACGTGATACTTCCGGTATCCCGTTTAAATTATTGTTTCATCGGTCTTTACTGTTTACTGCGTTTTTATCGATATAAAAGTGGGTTTTGTCATCAATCTGTGCTATTACTGGAAAATAAATAATAAACACAATGGATTTATCACCAAAAGAAATGGCTAAATGCTTAAAAGAGTCAGTAAATGGGTCGAATCTCGGAGGTATCGGAAACTGGAATGAATTGATTACAACTTACTTTACAAGTGCAAGTGGTGCGTTTGACTGAGATAGAGAATGTGACAGTGAAAGCTGTAAAGATATGGGAGAAACATTTACAAACATTGCTAACTCTCATGTATTCCTATTAAAGTAAATGCTGTGGATTTATTTAAAATGACTTAAAAACAGTGTCGCCCTCATATAGTTACCGAGACAAAAAGTTAAAGAAATTGACACATTTATGATTTTCTATGATCACTGTTGCATTATATGGTTGCTTTGTTAATAAATAAAAAAAATGTGCATTAAATAGTTGTGTTTCCTCTTTCCAACAGTGTATAACATGATGGTGTAATTTATATAGAAAATGTTGGTTGCTATGGCATTTCGTTTTAGGTATAGACCAAAGATATTAAAGGGTCTATTTATGCTCTAAAAATAAATATAAAATACTATAAAAATATTAGTTTTGCGACTTTAGACTGATTTTGATATGGCCAGTCACATATATTCACATATATTTTTGTGTAAATGGTTGCAATAATTTAACCTAAACTGGAGACTGTTGCATTTAGCATTTAAAACACCACTAAGTTTACAACTTAAACTTAAACCAAACGCAGAAATGCAAACCGAAGTTATATAGTTGTTAATCGTTGGCAACTCTTTGCTTAAAGCCTTTAGATGTGCTTTAGTTTTGTGGTGTGCAGTCTTTTTTGTGCTTTAAACTTAAAAAGACAAATGAATGTCAAATCAATAAAGGACATACACATATACAATAATTGTTTTCGCAATAAATTATTTTGCATTATTTAATCCCGGCCCGACCCAACCCGTCAACGATTTTCATCCGGCCTGAACAGAGTGTCTCATTAAACATGCCCGCTAAACAACTTTCACAGTTATGTAAATAAAAATAAAAAACAACCTGACACACAATGCTCATGTGTAATATCCTGTAATTATTATATCGAATAATAGTGACGCAATGACATGTACTTCACATAAATAAAAAGAATGTTTAGATTTGTACTAGGACCTGCGACTTCCTTCTTCCAAAATAATGTCTTGTAGTTTTGCTTGTAAACACTGCTCACCGGAATATAACCACAGGAGATAAAAAAAATCAGATAGTCCATATGTGCAAAAAAGGCATTTTTCTTCTAAATACCAATGCACTATTGTGTCGTTAGTGGCCAATGCCGCTCGTCCGACTTACATTTCGAATCTGCACTTCTCAGTAATTATATCTTTCTTGTTCCAAATTTCTCATATATTCCCAAGTCTATACTTCTTCCTCTGCACTGCTACACTGCTGTTTTTATTTAGCTAGAATAATCTATCACATATGTATCTTAGCATCATTCATGAATATACCATCGTGTCTGGTACGATTTACCTGACCAGAGGATACGTAATGGTGTTGATTATTATTGCCAATTGTTGTTTTTGCAACATTTTACCGTGATCAATGCTCTCATAATATCAAACGGCTTTCAAACACAAGATGTAATTTAAAGCACGCATACATTTATACTGACTTTAAAGAACAGTTACCATTTGTATTCTCTGATACTTAATAACAAAGATTTTAATTGAATGTATTTTTCTAAACGTATGAAGTATTTTAGTTTCTTTCTACCAATAACACATCTGAATTTATTTAACACGACTTTGTATTGTTTAATGTACTCGAATGTATTTGGTCACAAATGGAAAAAATAGTGACTGCTTTGAATAAGTATTAGATAAAAACAGTATGAAAATATCGTTTGAGTATTGCAACAGTCATAAAACAAAAGGACCAATATGTAACATGCTAGTCATTATTAAAAGTTATAATAAATCTGTGAGGAGACATGACACAAAATATGTCAAATCCAATAGTAACATCGGTTAGGCGGCAAAAGAGCTGACTAGGTTCCTCAAAACCGGTTTTACAGAGCCTATAACCTCGCACATTTCTTCATTGATTCTCAATTCAATAAGAAGAAAAACGCCCCAAGTGATGTCTTATTCTTAGAGCTAAGTTATCACGTCATTAAAGAGAGAAAAAAAATAATGTTTACATTGTATTTGATTAAGGACAAGAGTATTATTTCTATTAGAAGCACAACACAATTAGTGATTGTGAAAGAAATTAAATATTTGAAGCAATGAAAAATGACCACAGAAAAATGTATCAATGGTTGTAGTATCCTGTTCATGTGTAGATGAAGCTTTAAACTGGTAATGGCCAGAATTCTTAAAAAATATCGCCAAAATCCATTATTCTACGAGTATCAACTTTTGTCTATAACATCAGTACAAAGATGCAGTTGCCAGAATGAGTTATGTCTTTAATAAGGAAACAATGAGTTTGGAAATATGTTATACATATTGTAAAATACCAATTTTGTCATCGAGCATTCAGAGTTAAAATATAAATCATAATACAGAATAAACAAACACAATTAGAACAGACAGAGGAATATGATGGACTAGTGATCAATCAAACAATCCGAATTCCCATTAAGACAGCGAACATTGCTGCTTAGATTGTTTTTCTGCAGTCATGTACATTTGATGCATTAACTGATAAACTAGATATCTTATTAGATTGAATACAAAAGGCACCAATAGTTATTTTAATATTTTTGTATCTTTTCTAGTCGTGCTTGCATAATTCATGACGATTTTTTTCCATACAACAACCTAAAGTAATTTAAATTTTCAGCTTACTTAAGCTTTCTTAAGATTAAAAATTAAAGAAAGCTTTAACAGACTACTGTAAAAGTATAATTGCACAATCTGCTTGTTACGCTTAAACAAATAGCAAATGTATGTTTACACTATGAAAGCTGAACACAATACATATATGCATATTTCCGTTGATGTGACCCTTGTTAAACACCATGTTCTTGCTTTGATGTAGTGATTATCTTTTAACAAATAATGTCATATTCCATGGTTGTTCTGTTTATTTCTGAGGAATGATATCTTGTATTTTGAATGAGCAAAAATTAATGATAACATAATGAATTGTGTATTTCTCAAATATCCGTCACAACGTCATGTTTATTGGTGTTAACAGATTAATGGCTGTTTGTGCAACAATCTGAAGTAAACTGCTCTTGGTACAACTGTATATATTCAACCAACACACACACGTGAGCAACAAACGAACACAAATTGACAACACGCTTTCTGAAGTAAATGTTTCATCGGTCAACTTAAAGTAGGAAATTTACTCTGTTTCGACTAACAATTTAATCATCAATGAAGTTAGATATACGTTTAAATGACAAAGAAATAACATTGATTAACTTATATGGCCCAAATAAGGACAAACCAAACATTTTTAATATTCTTGAAACAAATATTCTCTGCAACGATGAAAAAACGTACATAATAAGGGGAGATTTTAACATAATTAAATCTGCAATCAAGATAAAAAGAATGGGAAATCAGATTCACAGTCATAAATGTAGAGAAAAAATGTATTCGCTTTTAACCTCCAGCAGCCTCGTTGACGTGTGGAGAATCCAGCATCCAAATAAGAAACAGTATACTTGGCACTCCACACAAAACCATATGTACACTCTCGATTGGACTACTTTTAAATATCAGACAATATATTAAATTCATTAAACTAAGTAACATAAAGCCGGGTTACAAAACAGGTCACATACCTATTTCAATTTAGTATGATAACATAAAAAAAGGAAAAGGTCCCGGGGTACCTTAAACTTAACAATTCACAATTGTTTGTCGAGGAATATAAAATCATAAAAAACAATGTATAACAGACACGGTCAAATATAACTCCGATGCAAATCCTAATACGTTATGGGAAGTTATCAAAGGTTTAATAAGGTTCTCAACACATAAAAGAAAAAAAAAACGAATAAAAGAGAACGAGAAATTAAAAACAAGAAAGAAACACTCGAAAACAAATTAAATGATGACACACATAACATAACACATATTTAGTCGAACTAAAAAGCAACTTTCTGAAATATATGACGAAAAAATAAACGGAAAAATTCTAAGATCAAAAGCTATTCATGTCGAACAAAACCAAAAAAATACAGCATATTTTGCCAACTTAGAAAAGAAAAGAGCAGAACAAATAAACTATATACAAATTAAAAGTAAATAATGAAACAATTGTAGGTTTTAAACATGTTCTAAAAGAGAAATTCAGATTCTATAAGAAATTGTATGAAAAAGATATTAAAATTGACGACAACACGAAACATATTTTTCTACGTGATGATATAAAACAATTAAATGACGATAAAAACAGTTCTGCAAATGAAATCTCAGCATGTATGAGTGTGAAATAGCACTAAAATATATGAAAAATAATAAAAGAATATATGACAAAGTCCAGGTTTCGATGGCCTAACAGGGGAATTCTATAAAATATTCTGGAAAGACATTAGAAAACACTTATTAGATTCATATAATAATTCTTTCACTACAGTACACCTTACAACGTTACAGAAACAGGGAATTATTGCACTCGTACTAAAACCAAATAAAGATACAACAAACCTGTCAAATTGAAGACCAATAGCATTGCTGAACATAGACTATAAAATTGCAACCAAATCTATGGCCAACAGACCCAAAATATAATAAATCAGTTAAATGATAATGAACTAACTGGTTTTATCAAAGGCCGGTACATTGGCAAAAATGTCAGAGTTATTCCAGAAGTTATGGAATATTTAGGAAGTAATAATAAGCCCGGCCTCTTATTTTTCGCGGACTTTCAAAAAGCATTTGACAGCATCGATCATTCATTTATCTTAGACTCTCTTACTTCTCAGAATTTCGGCCCCGACCTTATTCAGTGGATTTCCGTATTTTATAACGATATCCTATAGTTTAACTATCAATAATAGACATTTATCCGAAGCATTTAATATTCAAAAGGGAGTCAGAGAAGGCTGCTCGCTGTCCACATTTATCTTTATTCTCTGTCTGCAACCACTGACACATTACATAAGACAAAACAGTAACATTCAGGACATTAAAGTAAATAACACGGAAATTAAATCCTTGTTTGCAGATGACGCAACATTTTTCCATAATGGCGACGAAAAATCTTTTGAATCATTAATAGAATCAATAGAATTTTTTTCAAAATGTTCTGGCCTAAACTTAAATGTAAACAAATCAACCATTCTGAGAATAGGAACATTAACAAATTCGGACGTTACTTTCTGCTGAGACAAAAATTTTATATGGACCTCCGAAAGTGCGACTACTTTAGGAATAACCTTTTATAATGAAAAAGACAAAACAATTAACATTAATATAGGCAAAAAAGTAAACGAGTTTCATCAAACAATTAAACAATGGGAACACAGAAAGCTTACATTAATGGGAAAAATTACTGTCATAAAAACGTTAGCATTACCTGAACTCATATACCCACTAACAGTCTTAAAAACTCCAAATCAAAATACAATAAATGCGCTTAAACAGTTGATATTCAAATTTATATGGGATGGGAAACCCGACAAAATAAAAAGAAACGTAATGTACCAATCGTATGAAAAGGGAGGGTTAAAATTAACAAATATCAAAACATTCATTAAGGCACTCGATGGCAGGATGGATCAAACGTTACTTGGACAACAACAATAACAGCCAATGGAAAGTTTTCTTTTATATAAAAATAAAAAAGATATGGAAACGATATTCTGTTCGACTGTGAACTAGATAATAGTATCATTGCAAACATAGATGAAGACAAGTCATTCATGTTCGATGTCCTACATGCATGGAATTATGTTAATTCGTTTTACCAAAACACTAAAGCACTAGGCAAAACAATAGTCTGGAATAATAAAAAAGTAAAGCATAAAACACATTTTTCTATGAAGACTGGTACAAAAAGTGCCTAAATACTTCGAACAATTATGATTATAGAACTAGCGCATGGTACTCTTTTGACCAATTGTCTTATTAATACAATCTTAAAAAACGGAGTTTTTATACAATATCTGAGTATTAAACAGACACTAAGTAGCGAGTTAAAAGACATACTAAAAAAGGAATCATAAGGGAGATGCAAAACATTCTTAAAGAAAAAATAATTTCCGTTGGTAAAGTTAACAAATATCTATATACTTTAACATTAAACAGCAATGACAACCCAACCATAGAAGAAAAATGGACAAGTCAGATTCCTAAACAATAATGAAAAAATCGATTGGAGAAGTATATACAGTAACATCTATCAATCTACAATAGACTCCACTACGATGTCTCCAATATAAATTTTTGATGAGAATAATTCCCACAGATAAATCGCTACATAAATATAAATACATAGAATCAAGTTTATGTACTTTCTGTAATTCAGCAATCGAATCACTTGAGCATCTATTTTGGGAGTTTTGCAACGTATAACCATTATGGAAACAACTAAACGATTTCTTCAAAGCAAAATCAATAAACATTACTATAACGAAAGACAAAGCCTTCCTAGGTATTGTTTCAACCTGTCCTTATACAAGTAACACTATTATTATATAATTGAAATACTGTATTTTCAAATGCTAGACGAATCAAGAAAATCCCAATTTTGACGCTTTCTATTACCTTCTACAAAGAAGAATTAAAATAGAAGAAAGAATTACCCTAGACCATGACAAATATGATGCCCATAGTAAAAATGGCTAGTACTAAACCCTAAACATGATAAAAACATATAAATTTAAATTTACAAATACCATACCCAAAAGTAAAAGACAAATGACAGTATAACTTTATGCGTACTTGATGCTTGTTTTTTTTTATACTGATAGAATTAAGACATATACAAAACAAAACTTAATCAACTTTAAACCTAGTAGCAGTAGATTATGTTGGAATGATAAGTCACTAAAACAACTATTCCTTTGTTTACTATACTTTGTAACAAAGCTGGTGAATGATAGAACGATAGAAAGAGAGAAGGGGAGAAAGAGAGGGATAGAGAGAGAGAGAGGGAGAGAGAGAGGCCTGTGTGTGCGAAAGAGAATGAAAAGACAGAATGAGGAGAGATGGAATGAGAGAGGGATGTACAACCATAGCATGATGATGTACTAGTAATATATGAAGGTTCAATTCTTCTTCACCCCAATACATGTATTGTGACATTTGTATATTGTATGTAGAAATTGAATAAATTTGAACGATTTGTAACATATGTCATCATGTTGCAGAAATAAAAGATAAAAAACAAACAATTTAATCATATATATGTTAAGGAATGCTGTAAATATGTATTGCTTTATTTATCAAGAAAACAGACCAACGTGGCAAGATAAACGTTACTGCAAAACATAACTGATCCACTGCACGCACCATCTCCTGCTGTTGATTAAGTTCTGTATTGCATAAAGGCTATTATCTGCAAACTATTTATAAAAAATGACGGGGGTTGGGGTGGAATTTTGTTGTTCTTATTTTTGTTCAATGAACGGACCGCCCTTAAGTATACAACGCCGCAACTCCGCTGTATATACAGTGGGCGAAAAAGGTCGAGAACAAAGACTTATGGACCCCCTGTACCCTTTTAACCACGGAAAAGAATAGATAACTATCCTATCGTCCATGTCTGTACGTTTATTTTTGTGCGCTTAGATATGACTGGATTTTTAAAAAAAAATATATTTGGCGTTGCATATAATATCACCATTTGCATCTTCTTTTAACAGGCTCGACACATAAATGTAAATTTTCACCTTGGAAGAGTCAGTCAACAATTGATAGACTGTGTGTGTATTGTAATTACATATAATTTAACGATGACGACTACTTTCTTTAGTCTACTTAATTTGCACCTCTTATACATATATCCAAACGAAGAAATATTTCGCATTTGAAGTTTGGTTAAGTCTCTGCACTGGGTTCCTATTTGTATCATATTATATTACCACTCAGCGTAAAATCGCGTCAATGGTTTTGCTATGTTACAATGATAAGGATCTGCCGCAGTATTCCTCTGCTATAAAGACATGGGTAAATACGTTTAATCTACTTAACATTCAGCTAGTTGCAGCTTCAGCCGTATGCCTCGGTCTTCATAACACCTCATGTTTCAAACATTCTTAAAAATTTGTTTTTGGGTTTTACGGCACACCGACACTTGATAGGCCATACGGCGCCGAATACGTTCAAGTTTAACGGAAATATAATTAATCAGGTCAAAACTTAAATACGTGAGTAGAAACAAAATCTATCAGGTTAAAAATGTGAATGACAAACGAAAAACAAGTTACGAAGTATACCAATCTCGGTTAGGAAGCAAACAAGCTTAGCATCTGATACTGTCCTAAATATATCGTAGATGTTATTGACATTTAAATACTTAGACCGAATACGGTTTGTGTCAATACAATGTAGTAAAATGTGATTAACTGTAAGAGGTTCCTGGCAAGGAACACATTCAGGTTGAACTTCTCTTTTTAGAAGGTATGAATGAGTTAATTTGGTATGTCCAATGCGACAGCGGGTAAGAGCTACGTTAGGTTTAATGGCGTGTAATTTGCTATAAACAGTATTGTCCAAACATGTTTGCCATTTGGTTTAAATGTATTGATTGATCGGGAGTTTAAAATATGTGTGGGTGATGCAAAGATCTGTCTCAGTAAGGGCTGAGGCTGATTTTGCACTCTTATCTGCATCCTCGTTTCCTCGGATGCCTACATGAATGGGTAGCCAACAGAAAACAAAATTCTTATTAAGAGAAACTTCATTAAGTGTTAAAAGTAGTTCTCTAATGAGGGGGTTTGAAAAATTGAGATTTTTAATAGACTGTAATACCGTCAAAGTGTCAGTAAATATTACAAATTTATCGCCAGGACGACCAGAAATAACGTCAAGAGAAAGGTTAACAGCCTGAATTTCGGCTGTAAAAATGGACGATTCGGGTGGTAATTTTGGTTTAAAACAATGAATTTTACTTACGGAAGCACATCCGACATATGAATCTGCTTTTGGGCCATCAGTATATATTTCGACGTAGTTGGAGTATTTCTTGTCGCGCAATTCGATAAAATTTGAGTGTAGTACGAGAGGGTCTGTTTTTGATTTAATATTTATACTGAGAGATAAATCGACTTTGGGAGTTTTCAATTGCCACGGTGAAACTTTAAAACATTATTTTCTGTTACTTGATTTGAATTCAGTTGTGATGAGTGAATAATTTGTAGCATTCGTAAACCAAACGGCTTAATTGCCTTTGATTTACGCTCAGACAAGTGTTCATATTTCGGATTGAAGATAACACTATGTGTTGGATTTTAGAGTTAGATTTCACTTTTGTTATGAACGGAAGCGCAAGTTTCTCTCGTCTAAGGTATAATGATGGCTCATTAGCTTCAATGTAAAGGCTCTCTTCATGAGATGTCCTGAAAGCTCCAACGGCCAGACGGAGTCCCTGGTTGTGGACAACGTCAAGGATCTGGGGATATGTTCTCCTGGCAGAGCCGTAAACAATGCTACCATAATCTAATTTCGATCTTACTAGTGATCTATACAGTTGCAATAGAACTTTTCTATCAGCTCCCCAGTCGGTATTGGATAAAAAATTCAACAGGTTAAGAGATTTAAGACATTTAGTTTTTACATATTTAATATGCGGTATGAAAGATAATTTGCTGTCAAATATGACACGAAGAAATTTAGTTTTCTTGACAACAGGAATAAAATGTTATTAAGAAATAATTCAGAAACGTTGTGTAAAGTTCTTTTCTGACAAAAATTTATGCAGTTTGTATTGGTTTGTGAAAACTTAAAACCATTGTTGTTACTCCAATTTTGTCATTTATTGAGGCACAGTTGTAATTGCCTTTCAATTGTGTTCATATTTTTGGAGCGATAGCATGTAAGGAAATCGTCCACATATAGTGAACAATCTACTTATTTATTTAGCATTTTTACAATGTTATTTATTTTGATGTTAAAAAGAGTAACTGGCAATATACTACCCTGAGGGACACCTTGTTCTTGTTTATGAACAGAAGACAATGTAGACCCAATTTTTACTTGAAAATTTCTGTCAGATAGAAAACTGTTAATAAATGTGGGTAACCGACCCTTGAGACCAGGGTCACCTTAATCTTTTAAAATCCCATGTTTCCATGTTGTATCAGACGCCTTTTCAAGGACAAAGAACATCCCTACGAGGTGTTCCTTCTTGATAAAGGCATCGCGTATAAAAGTTTCAAATCGAACGAGATGATCAAATGTACTGCGTTGGTTTCTGAACCCACTTTGAAATTCTGTGAGTAAATTATTTGATTCAAGACATCAAACGAGTCTGTTATTTATTGCAATTGGTCTGTAACTTAAAGGATCTGTTGGATCCTTCCCCTGTTTAGGTAAAGGGATGACGAATGCATTTTTCCACGAATTTTACCCTACAAGAATATAAGGGGAAGGTAATTGATTTATTAAGTAATCTAGTTTTAATTTTGAAATATCTGAATTAGGTGGAAGATAGAGCAAACTGTAATGACTTTATGGATTGTTACACGAATGGCAACAGCCTGTAAATCAGTATTAAGGCTAATTTTTGTATGTGACAGTTTGGAGTTGACAAGTATTGTCGATCCTCCAGACGCCCTATCACACATTGTATGAATGTGATTTTATATAGAATAACCTTTGTCAGTTTCTTTCAGGAATGTTTCTTTCTAGTCATAGCACCGCTGGGTTCAAAGTAGCCAATAAAAGTAAAATTTCATTAAAATTAGTCCTAAGACCTCGACAATTCCAGTGAACTATCTCTTTCTTCATGGAATTATATTAAAAATTGAAACATTATTTGGGAGCCTTAACGGGTGACCTTGGTTTTCTGTCTGGTGATTTTGGCTTTTGACCTTTTTGGTTAAATATTGTAGTCACACTTGTTGAGCATTCCATATCATTTTCGTCACTCAAAGAGTTAAACTTATTAGTTATCTTTATGGGATTTTTTGTTGACGTCCCGAGGGAGGACCTGTGTTCATTGTAGGCTTGTTTTGTTTACGTTGGCTTTGCGATGTTGATTGAGTTGTTTGTTTTGTTGTAGTTGGTGTTTGGGGTACTGACTCTGCGTCTGGGCGTCTTGCATGGTGACCGATTTGGTAGATTGTTTGATGATTGAGGCGTAAGTTTTTACCGGACATTTAACCAATTTTTCTTGCTTCAGGATAAGTTATTTTATTAATAGTTTAGATTAGAACAATTTCTTTCTCTTTTTTCCAAGTTTCACAGCTGTTTGAATGGGCAGGGTAGTCTTTGCCGCAATTAATGGATTTAAAGGTTGTACATGCAAATTCATTATGATCGTCACCTGGAGTACTGCATTTACCGCAAGCTTTTTTTACTCTTACAATCACTTTCGTGATGACCGAACCTTTGGCATTTGAAGCAGCAACGCATTGGGTTTGGTAGATTTCGACCTTAATGAGACTGTAGAGAATTTTGATTTTCTTTGGTGTTTCAGGTGAGTTAAATGTCAGTATTTCTTCAACGAGTAGAGAAGCATTTTTCATTTTCTTTACTGACTGATTTTGGGTCGCCAATTACGCCTTTAAGAGCTTTTTCAATAATAAATGGTGTCATTAAGTTAAGTGGTTCGAAGTCTTTTTCTGCTGTCAATACAATAAACTTTGGAAATTGTTCAACCTATGGTTCGTCATCAAAGTCAGTATCAATAAGTATATTCGGTCGGGGTCGTTTAAGTGTGTTGGAAGTCATTAGGGAGTAGAAAACTGAATTCAGCACTTGTGGTCCCCACCCACCACGGAGCCCAACAAGGAGATGCTTATACGGAGTAGGCCTCCAACTCTAAGCGCCAGTGATACACAAGCGTTAAACTCGAAAGGGTAAAGTTTGAAGATACTTTAATACCTCTCGATTAACCCATAAGCCACCGCTTTCTAGGTTATTTTAGATAATAAAGGTAAGAAGTATCAAGCCCGGTTTGTATCAGAGAAGTAGATACGTATGGATAGAGAATGAGGTGAGAGTATGTTAACCTAGGGCTCGGCGTGACTAGCCGATTGATCGTACCGGGTCCATACGACCACCCGTCTACACCGAATACGGGGTCAAGACGGTGTGTTGTATCCCACGTGTGACTACGGATATACCGTACGCCAATCCCGTGGGTGCTCAACCGCCAGAATCACCATCTCCGGTTTCACGGGATGCCATGCACGGCAAACGCATGGTCCATTCGGCGGAGTTTTACTGCTCTGCATGAATACAGCCGGCGTATTTTAGGCACCTGCCAGCAGTTTGTTGTAACAATGATATTAAAAACATTGCATTCAAACTGATATGCAAACACTGATTTACATCCATTTATCATAAGCAGTTGTATTTTTTATATACTGTATAAAGAAGATAAACGAAATCAGCTAAAAACTACGATAAACCACACGAACTATCTTAGCAATACCTTATATCAAGAGAGAAAATTTAGGCCCCGTGCTGATGGATTACAGTTAAGCCATCACATAATAAATAAAACATGTTTCAGAGGAAAACATCTTATGTTGCTGAGAAATCTGGCTGTTACAAATGTTAACAGTTAATACACACACGACATTTGTCAGTAGCGATATTTAATCAGTTCACTGGTAATAGAAATTGTCTGCTCGCGGAGACTTGCTGCAGTATAACAAGAATGATTGGGATGGGTTTCGATTAGAACTGACTTCCCTCTCAAAAAGGTTAAAAATCAAAAGGATTGTTTTTTTATGTAAGGAGCAGATATGCTGCTTTAAAATTTTCACTGGCTTGTTACGATAGTGAAGGGAAATCGACTACTCTAATTCTCCTTATATTTCAATCAAATGTTTTGAAAGAATACCACACTTTCTTTGCTTAAATTTATGCTTTGCATTATTAAATGTTATACATATTTTATATATTTTATTATTTTTATTATTATTGTAAATATCATGTTATGTTTTAATATATTTAAACATTTCAATTACTTCATGTAAAATGGTTAATTTGTAAGAAATGCCTTTTTCATATGGTCGATGCGATATTTAGTCTGCCTCGAGATAGCTAAACTGTGTTGCTCTTGTTTAAATAGAAGCATAGTTCAACACTTTTAAATAATTTAAGCTCTCTGAATATTGAAGAGGTATATAAGCTGAAAACAAATATTTCAGCTTAACTAACAGATGATTCCATTAAATTATTCACTTTACTGCATTGTCATGTGCTTGAAAATACTTTTATATTTAAAGGATAAAACAATATGGCTAGCTGAATTCTGTCCCTTTTAGTTGAGAAATTATTTAATTGAATTCACCAATAAAAGTTCTGTTTTTCACACACCGTTATTTTTTCTGTAGATACGTCTTTTTCTAATTGTTTTACTGAAGATGTTGTGTGACTTGCTTAAAGAACCAAACACCGGGTGCCTGGAGGGAATATTTTTCAGAAAAAAACAACACATAATCTTAAAAAGTGGTGGAAATTCAAATAATCAAGTAGTTAAAGTGTGAAATGAAATTTTCATCCTTTGAGAAAAAATACCTCTAACGCTTAGACATTACGCGTATAAAATGTTGTTTGGCAACACAAAGTCTGGAGGTAACCGATCCTTTGAGATATATTAGCCATACGGCTTCGTGCTTGAGCTGTCATTTGATAAGGTTACAGACATTTTCCCCAGAGGACAAGACTTTCTCGGTATAATCCGTCTGAAAAAAGTACATTCTCGTCAAACAACATTTCGCTATTGTTGAATATCGGCACAAATAAAAAATAATTGATTATTCATAAAAACTCGTTATATGCATGTTTTGTTTAAAGTGACTGTGACAAATTAAATGTTTTTGTTGTTTTGGGGGTTTTACGGCACATCGACACTCTATAGGTCATACGGTGTCGAATACAGTTAAGTTCAACGTGAACTGAATTAAGTCAGGTTAAAATCTAAGTATGTAAGTAAAATCATTAAAATCTATAAGGTTATCAAAATGTGAAATATAATTGTTAACAGGTTAAAATATTAAACAGTTTAAAAATTTACCATGTTAGCATAATAAAAAGTTCAAAACTTTATAACTTATTAAGAATACCAATCTCCTTTAAGAAGCAAACAATTTAAGAATCAGACATGGTTTAAATTAGTTCGTTTATGTTACTGATATGAAAATATTAAGACCGAATATGACCTATGTCAAAACAATGTAATAGAATTTATTTTATTATTTGGGTTTTACGGCACACCGACACTTTACAGGTCATACGGCGCCGAATACAAAGAAGTACAATGTGAATAGAGAATAATCAGGTAAAAACTAAACTATGTTAGTAAAATATAGAAAAATACAAAAGTCTATCAGGTTAAAATAATGGGAACTACATCGAAAATAAGTAAACATATAAAACGGTTTAAAAATGTATAAAGGTTGGTAAATAAACAGTTTAAAAATTTATAACTTATTAAGAATACCAATCTCGTTTAGGAAGCAAAGAAGCTTCGCATCTGATACTGTCGTAAATAGTTCGTATATGTAATTGACATTAAAATACTCAGACCGAATATGGTCTGTGTCAATACAATGTAGCAAAATATGATAAACTGTAAGAGGTTCTCGGCAAGGAATACATTCAGATTGAACTTCTCTTTTTACAAGATATGAATGAGTTAATCTAGTATGTCCATTGCGACAGCGGGTAAGAACTTCGTCTTCCCGCCTAATTTCTCTGCAAGTAGAGATATTGGTACCGACGTTAGGTTAAATGGCGTGTAATCTGTTACAAACAGTATTATACCAACTTGTTTTCCATCTGGTTTAAATATATCAATGCACTATATACACTACAAATGTATCACCAGGATGATTTGAAATGAAGTCAAGAGAAAGGTTAACAGCCTGAATTTCGGCTGTACAAATGGTTAATTCGTGGAATAATTTTTGTTTAACATAATGAATTTTATTTTTGAATTTGCTTTTGAGCCATTAGTATATAATTCGAGGTAGTAAGTGTATTTCTTGTCGCGCTCTTCGATGAAAGTTATGTTAAGTGACAGACTAATTGCTCAAACAAGTTGTATTTGTAAAACTTTAGAATGGATGATAAATAATAGACATGTTTGGAATCTTGAATCAAACAATTTATTAACAGAATTTCAAAGTGGATTCAGACGCCAACGCAGTACACTCGATCATCTCGTCCAAATTGAAACCTTTATAAGAGATGCCTTTATCAAGAAAGAACACCTTGTAGCGGCGTCCTTTGACCTTGAAAAGACATATGATACTACATAGAAAAATGGATTTCAACATATTCAGATGACATTGATCTCAAGGCTCGTTTACCCACATTTTTTTAACAGTTTTCTTTCTGACATAAATTTTCAAGTTAAAATTGGGTTTACTTTGTCTTTTGTTCATAAACAAGAAGAAGGTGTTCCTCAGGGTAGTATATTGTCAGTAAATCTCTTTAACATGAAAATAAAATACATTTGAAAAAAGTCATGGAGTAGATTGTTCACTATATGTGGACGATTTCCTTATATGTTATTGTTCCAAAATATGATACTATAGAAGGGCAATCACAACAGTGCCCCAACAAACTACTTTGGAGTAACAACAATAGTCTTAAATTTTCACCGACCAAAACAAACTGCATACATTCATGTCAGAAAAGCACTTTGCACAACGATCCTGAATTATTTGTTAATAACATTTTATTCCTGTCGTCAAGGAACCTAAATTTCTTGGTGTCATATTTGACACCAAATTATCTTTTATTCCCCATATTAAATATGTAAAATCTAAATGTGTTAAATCTCTTAACCTGCTGAAATTTGTATCCCATACCGACTGGGGAGCTGATAGAAAAGAATTTTAATTGCAACTTCATAGATCACTAGTAAGATCGGAATTATGGCAGCATTGTTTACGACTCTGCCAGGAGATCATATCTCCAGTTGATAGACGTTGTCCACAACCAGGGAGTCCATCGATCCCAAACAGACCCTCTCGTCCCACGCTCAAATTGGATCGAACTGCGCGACAAAAATACTCTGACTACCTCGAAATATATACTGATGGCTTAAAAGCTGATCCATATGTCGGCTGTGCTTCTGTAAGAAAAATGCATGGCTTTAAACCAAAATCCCCCCCCCCCCAACACACACGAATTGTCAATTTTTGCAGCAGATATTCAGGCTATGAACATTTCTCTCTACTTCATTTCAAATCATTTATTAAATTGTTTTGACAAAGACTATATTCGGTCTAAGTATTTTAATGTCGATAACATGGAGGAGCTGTTTAAGACAGTGTCCGATTCTAAACTTGTTTGCTTCCTGAATGAGACTGCTACTCTTAATCAGTTGTATGTGCTTAAACTTTTTATTATGCGAACGTTGTAAACTTTTAAACTGTTTATTGTACTAACCCGTATTCAAATGTAATTCATATCATTTTAACCCTGATATATTTTTAAATTTCTACTCACCTTTTTGAATTTTAACCTGATTTTACCCTGTTGACGTTAAACTTCATTTTATTGAACGCCATATGTTAAAGTTATGTCGGTGTGTCCCCCTCCCACCACCCGTCCAAATTTTTTTTTCTAGAACCATTGTTTTTATTTATTTATTTTAATGTCCTACAAACCCGGGACAGTTATTATATCTCATCATTGAACTCCTGATGCTATATTTTGAATCTTGAAGAATCTTACAGATAAACGCGTCAATAACAAAAATAAACGGAACGTGCGCGTTGTGGACCAACTTAAATGTTACGATTCTATTTATAGAAATGGCATTTGGCTTAAGCTTATAAAGACTGGATTAATTAGACGCTTGTTTACTATTATTCGTTCTTTATACGATGATGTGATGCTTTTTGTTAAACGATTAAATAGCCTATCCGAGTTCTATAGCTGTTAGATTGGATTATTGCAGACAATTGTATCACCGATACTGGTTTATCTGATAAATGACAAAGAATCCTTTTTACAGGAAAAGGATAAGGACATTTCCCTAGAACATTTATACATTTACCTACTTTTATTTGTAGACGATGCGGCTGTTCTCTTTGATTCGAGTAGTGGACTACAGAACGCACTTAATATTTTCATGAGTATTGTATAAAATGGAAATTGCGCGTAAATGGTATGTTGATAAATCGAAGATAATGACTTTTACGAAAGAACGAAGAGTTGTTCATTATGTTCCAATTTCATTACGATTACGAAATTCTAGAAATAGTTCAATCATTCACTAATTTAGGCCTCTTGTTTTTAAGTAATGGTTTATTGGTCAAACGCTACGCAAACCCTTTCTGGTAAAGTGTTGAGAGCATTAGGTTGTTTATCTTCTGAGATAAGAGACATGGAAGTGCCAGTTCATAACTTTAAGCCTTTTCGATACATACGTGCACATCAATATTAAACTATTCGCGTGAAGTTTGGGTTTCTTTCCCGCGGAGACTATAGAAAGATTGCATAGAAGATTTCTGGTAAAGACTATAAGGTGTGAAAATGTCAACATGCAATTCTGCTATTTATGGAGAATTTGGATGCTATCCTTTATATATTACCAGGTATACCAGGATTATAAAATCCTATAATCTTAAAACTGCATTCAGCAAATAATGAAAGTGAACTTCTCCAAACAATAATACAAACATTAAGAGTTGTTTCGAATAAAGAGAAAACATGTATAAACAGGGCATTTAAAGTGAAATAATTATTACAAACATTGGGGTTCTCTCACCTTTGGTTATATCCGGAATCAGTAAATATCAATGTGTTCATTCCTGTGCTACAGAAAAGATTGTTAGATGTTTATGTGGGTAACTGGTAAATATAGCAATTTCCAAAAGTTCATTATGTTTGTATAAAGAATTCAAACTATGCTTTGATATTTCACAATACCTGATTGAGATAAAATGCTATAAGATGAGAAAAACTATTACACGACTGATACTTTCGTCACATCAATTAAATATAGAAACTGGACGACGTATGAACGTACACACGAATGAAAGAAAATGTATGGATGAATACCATTTTATTGTCATATGTCCTGCGTATGTTCAATTACGTAACACTTATTTACTGAGATTCTATCATGAGAGACCTAGTATGTTTAAATTTATTGATTTGATGACAACGGGAGGCACAAATCTGCTGTATCAACTTGCTTTGTATTGTAAAAAGTCATTAATTGTCAGGAATACTCGTTAGGCTAACCAACCACTGTCACTAACAATGTTTAGCTATTTTTATTGTAATTTGTTAAATTTATTGATGAACGACTCTTGCATTGCCGTACATGTTTTTATTTTGTGTTAATGATAAACTATGAACTGTTATATGTTCAAGTTGAATGAATAAACTTCTGTTCTGTTATGTTCAGAATGAATTAACAAATTCTTAATCCTCGCTACGCTGGGCAGCACCAGGCAGTCCAGATATCCCCGTGTCATTAATCAATTTATTACGTCTGCAAATGCCGCGCAAGTAAACAAGATTGTTTGCACACTTTACGACTTCAAATTACGACATGATACCAGATTATACGTTGTTGAGTAAAAAGCTTCAAGCATCTTCATGGCTTCATTATGCTATGGAATATCGTCATTTCATTTCTTAGTCTTTTTATGGTGCATACAATTTTAAGTAAACATTATTTTCTTTTATGTTAACTGCTCTACCAGGACTGACCTTTATGCTTAATTACTTTTACAGCAAATAACAACTAGCTGAGAATCTACTTTATTTTTATGTTTTAAGGTAGTACTATGTGTAATAGTGACTAAGTGAATCCTGACAAAAGATATATCATATTATTATTCAGCATTCTATTCTGGATTATTTTCCAAATTTTAACAACTTTTCACCTCAGATAACTTGAGTTTTGCAAATTCTTATGTACTAGGTCGACGTCCTCAAATCTGACCTTTAAATAATGTCATACATGGTAAATTTGGATTAATAAAAAATAAATAAGATAAAGAAATGTCATTTGTTTTAGAGTATGCTTTTCTAAATAAAAATTCTAAAAAGAATAAATATGAAAAGCACACTTCTTTCTTGCTTTGATTTAATTTTGCTTTTTTGACGAATCGTCCTCGCTGACCGCGATTCCCTGTCGCCATTGTGGAGTAAAGAAATTGACGCGATTTTATTGGATAACATTGGAAAAGTAAAATCTGGTAATTTCATTCTCTGAATGCCGACGTGAATGATCGAACATGTAACATCGTAAAACGCTAACTGCCGACATTACACGAATATTTATGAATTAAATTAAGTAATACAATATATAGACAATGTTATATTTAGACTTAGATATAAGCAACAGTATAATGAATTGTTTCTTTATTTATAATGAAGTGATTTGTATGACATCACTAGGAGAACCACCTCGCTAAGTTGGACACCACGTGCTTTGAGCGGACTGTAAATTTTCTGTACTTTGAATTAACTTTAAAAATAAAAAAAATGCTTTCTGAAAGTGTGGACATGTTGTCAGAAAATCTCAGTTTCCTGCAAATAACGAATCGAATCGGCAATATACTGTATCAATACTTAATATCAGCGCAGGAAATCATACAAATATTTAAGTATCAGCGTATCTTTTCAAAGCGCATGGGAGCACATTCGCAGGTAGACACGGCAAGACGACATTTTCAACACCTCGGGAGTGGTCTGTTGTTTTATTGCATACAAAAATGTAGATTAAAGTGGTTTTGGTCAGGTAGTTAATGAGCTTAGCGAGCCATGTACATTGGGCGCTAACCATTGTACAATAAAGTTTGATATTGTTTATTACACTCGTCTATTTAGTGTTTAGCGGATTCTTCAGTTGTCATTGACTACACCAACATTGCATTTTATTTATCATGGTAAAAAAAGAATTAATGTTTGGTTTCATGTTTAAATTATTCATCGTTTGTCTTATGTTTATATGAGTAGTAGTATGGTTTTTAGTAGTTTGTACAGGTTGTAGAGCAGCTAATGTCGTGCACATGTAAATATTATGCTCATCTAAACCCATAGTAGGTATGTGCACAAAAAAATAAAAACCCTTGAATTTCAAAGTAAGTGGAACCACTGGATAGAGCATGAAAATACCTTTAAAATGAGCCCTAGTTATTACAAATTAGATGAGTATTAAGGAAGTTATGCAATTTTCTTTCTCGTAATCGGGCCTACATTAATGTTCTATTGATTTCAAACAATAAAATGATTATTAAAAAAATAAGTGTGACCTAAAATTATAATTAATTGGAATAATTAGTAGTCAAGGAGACCCTTGACCTGCTGCGGCTGAGGCGCTGGTGAAATTTTTGACTGAAAAAAAAATCTTTTTTTCCGGAACAATATCCTGTTTGAAATAAATTAAGATAGGCATTCATCATAGCTATAGTTACCTGTTTATTCTATTCCAAAGTCAATTAACAGTTGATAATTCATAATGATAACCAACAAATCCATAATAAAAAAAAATCGTTCCATGACATTTAAGTGAAATTTAAAGCAAGGGTCTCTTTCCCTGAACAGTGCATTTGAATTAGTTGAGCATGAGGTCATCCCCAATAAGATCGGCTGCCAATGCGTAGACAGACGCATCGTAATCTGTCCCATCCTCCTCATATGTGTCATTTGTACAGTTCCAATATGCAACTACATACTTCATCCCCTTGGATTTCAGTTTTTCTATTTTACCATTGTAAGTAACTGCCTGTCCATCTTCATACCACACATGGCAGATTGAACGACCCACACATGTTCCTTTCAACAGATCAGTCACTCCTTCTAATTTTTCCTCTGAAAGTTCTGCAAAGTTCTCTGCAAGTTGTTGTGGTGCAATTGTCTTCAACCTTTTTTCTAACCGATTTCGATCAGTGGTCTCTCTTGTCAGTTGCTTAGCAGTTTGTCTCCTCGACAACTACACCTGAAGTTCCTTGTGCCTTAATCTTCGCTTGTTTCTCTGTTCAAAACCAAGCTTGGTTGCTTTTTTAACTATGGCTTCTCTCCTCTCCACCAGCAAAGCATCCAAGTACGCAACAGTGCGGTTTTTCTGTACCCGTCAACTTGGAGGACAGGAAACAGAGGGTGGCATTAGGGGGCTCTCTTCTTTGCTGCTGAAAACATTCCCATAATCTCTTCTGCATCAATGTTATGAGAACGAGCGGACTTTCGTTTCGTCTTTGAGCTTCTCTGTTATTCGGTGTCGAAGTACTTTCTGTACTGACGTTCCAGCACTTTAACCACGGCACTTATAACAGCCTTCATCATCATCCGATATTGGTCTGGATCTTTAGGTTCTCGTCTCAATGCCGTCAGGGTATCAGAATTTTCAAGTGGCTCACCAAAAAAGTCTATCGTGCTTGTCAGTAGGTCCAATGGATCCCTGTCTACGTTAAGGCGCTCAACAACCTGCCTTATGATGGTGATTCCTTCCAAATAGTCAATCTGGTCACTGGCACTACGGTAAAACTTCTTCATCCATGGGCCAGTGAGAAATTTGCCGACGAGACCGAGAACCTGCATCTCCACATGAGCTGCGACAGAACTGAAGTCCTTCAGGAGGACCCTTCAGGAGTGCCCTTCTGTAAAAATTCCATGAATGGTAAATAATGTTCGACAAGAACCTGCACAGATATGGAATAGAATATGCAAGTCGGTTTCCCCTGTATCGCGGCAGTAGACCTCGAGGCAAATTCTCATTCTTTAAGAAGGTTGTGAAACCACGGGGATCACCCTTGCCATCTTTATTACCTCATTTTGTTGAATGAGAGTACAATGTTACCTGCAAAGCAGTCTTTCCCCCACAATCCCTTTTCTTGACCATCCCCCCTCAGACATTTTTAAGGCAGCTCTGGATTTTGTGGCAATGGAGTCAAGGGGGTGAAGATGTCAATTAAGTTCGTTAAGTTCTTTTCCCCATTTCTGTTCAACAATCCTTACAGCGGCATGATTTGCAGCACATCGATCCGTCATTGTATTTGAAATATTATCTATCAGTTTTTTCGTTGTGTCCTTCTTATCTTCCCCCGTAAAAAATCATGGACAGCGGCAAGATTGTCAATGGAAGTAAGGATGTGCGTACTGTAATCCTCCGCGGTTCCTCCTGGCAGTTCATCAATGGCGACCACATAACAGTCCTCTCTGGTTGTAACGTGAATGCTATTGATGTGATCCCCCTCTTGGGTTGTGGCGTCGAAACCTAACGTGAGGTGGTCATTAGCAAGAATCACTTCTGCAGTTTGCAGGTCTGCAATGGCCCCTAACGCCCGAGTCATTCTTTCGACAGTAGTTCTGTGTGGAACATCAGATAAGGTCATACAACAATGCTTTGCAAATTTTGAGATCAGGTGTGGAATGTTAACGGTAGGCACCTGGTCTGAGATTGCATCAAAAACCATCATTCGCATGTCCAAGTTGTACCCTTTACCACACAGGCCTTGGTCGACTTTAAAGCGTTATTATGCTCCTCAACATTCTCTTCTAAAAGGGTATTTTGATATTGAAGAGTCACTATCTCATCCATTTTCTTGCATTTGATATGAAGATCAGTGAGTTCCTCTTCAAATGAAATGTCCACCACTGGTAAACTCGCCTCCGACCTCTTCCTTCTGTAGTAATCTCTTTATGGCCAAGTGCCGTCTGTTGAGAGACCAGGTCAGTGCCTTTAGTTTTGCCAAGTCTTCATTATCAACCGCTGTTAACAGTTTTCAATATTTCAATGACAGACAAAAACCTTGCAAAATTCATGGTAAAACAGTCAAGTGAATAAACTATGAAGCACGTGGTGGTTTGTTTGTAAACAAAACGAATAAGCCAGTCAGCATGCAAGAAAACAGTCGACATAAATTATGTAAACAGCCTGAATCGGACGCTTAACATCCTTGGCCAAAATCTATAATCCTCGGCTCGAAAACATAATATTCTGGCAATTAACCGATCAATCATGTGATTTTAGATGTTACCCTAATACTAAAATGTATTTTTTATGAAATATAAGCAGTATTAATGCATCTAAAACAACCGTGAATGTGACGTCGTTAGAGGCCATTTTGAGATTTTTCGATGGCGGAGCCGACTTGACCACTCGCTTTCCGATCCATGCTACATGCAAATGGATCATCAGATTGCATTCATATTTCACAGAATACAAGAATAATAATATATAAATATGTCCAATTACCTTTTTTGTTTGTCAAAATCCTACGAACATGTGTTTGTGGACGTCAAAATCAAGTAAAATTTTCAAACTTCTTGAATGCATATGGCACTTTGCTCATCACCTCATCAAGGGAGACTGTTCAAACTTGACTTAATTGTTCTGTCCGTTATCTGCCCTTTCTTTCCGGCATCTAATTACCGGAGATTAACGAAGTCTACTGCCCATATATGGCAACAATGCCTGAGGGAAAAGCCAGGCAACACAGCGGGGGGTCATGCGAAATGCGTCTGTTGCTTAGGGGCGTCAGAACGAACGAGGGGAAAGCCAATAAAATGATACAGTTACATTCTACAGTTTATTGATACTTTCATGACCGTATATTCACGCGAATCATGAAAGTTTTCAAAGATTGATTTTTAATATTAATAACAAAGGGATTGATTTGAAATAAAAATAACACGTCCTAAATATAATATACATAACATAAACAGTTCTTAAGACAATATCAAATATAATCGTTTGCAAAATAAGACTTTTTACATTGATTCGTTTAAAAAAGTATATCTTTTTTATTTGTCATCAATTTATTTTCTTGCCCATGTTAGATTGATGTATTTAATAAAAAAAGAATACATCTGTGTCATGTATTACAGGTATTTAAGTATCGAACACCGGGAAAAAGTAACACCATTGAAGGAGTCGTTTTCATTTAATTTAAAGCATTTTATTAATAATCTAAATGGTCTTCATATTCTTTATTAGTTCAATTAGTTTTTCTTTTTTGCGCACTTTAGTGTTGACTCCGAGTTCCTTTAATTTACATTTAAGTTCGGGGATTGTCAAATCCTCTAGGGATAATTCAGTCCTTTTTTTCAAGTCGTCCGCGATACTTAATTTCCGCCTCATCCATTTCAGTCTTTATTTTCTGTTTTTTGTTTTTAATAATTTGCTGAGCCCTTAAAGTCCAATAGATTTCATCCTTTTTCTCGTATTTTCTCTTTGTACGAGTGACTTCCGACAAATGTCCGAGTTCAATTCTTTTTCTTATTAAGAGGGCATCTTTTGTCGCATCATGTTTATTTGTTTTTGTCTGGTGACTTTGTTTAACAATGTCATTTGTTTTCTCTACGCCCTGGCCTGAAAATGGTGAAAGATTTCCATATCGACTTACAAAGTATGGTACGTGATATAGCAACACGTGCAGATATGGCGTTATGTTTTTTTGCTGATATCCCTCTCGCTTTTGCTTTCCAAGTTCCAAAAAGTGTTCGACAAAACTGTGTATCGACGCGAAAACCGCTTCCTCGTTGTAGATATTCGTTTCACGGTTTGTTAATTCTTCTACTATATTTAAAAATTGCCTCCAAAGAAGAACTACGGAATCTTTGGTGTCTTCGTGTAAGCAGAACCACAACCTGTCGGGTAGAAGTCTTAGCAACTTTCTCTTATCTGCGCCAGAAAGTGATGTCCATTCAAGTTCTCCTGTCTTTGAAATCCACTTTTTGAATGTAACTCCACAAGAATGGATCGCGTTGATAAGCAGCTCCAAGTTGTCTGTAGAATGGCCCATCAATTTTCCGTATTCGTCCTTCGACTTCGCATCGTCTATAAGATTTCGCAGGAGAACGTCTGTTATTCGCATCACAAGATGAAGTTCGTCCGGAATGTACTTATTAATCTCGATGTTCAGGAGAGGTGAATGTTTTACACCGTATTTTATTTTAGCACCGGAGGCTAACGATTTCATCTCTGACAGTGTTCTAACTTGGTCGGTTTCATTGTAGAAATTGATTTTTATAATTTTCGTCACAATTTACTATCCCGATAACGTACTGTTCCAAATGCGATAGAGAGATTTTATCTTTGCTGATGATAGAGAAAGACACCACAATAAAGTTTGACACTTTACTCACTCTGGCACCGTCCCCAGATATCTTAATTTTTAATTTATTGTCAGCTGGGATATGTTTCCGATGGAGTTGAATTACTTTACGAAGTTCTTCCTGCAGGCTTAGATATGATCCGGGCAACAAACCGGGAGTTCGTTTACATCGAATTGCGCGTTAAGTTCATTTCTACATGACACTAATTGAGACTTTCGTGGCATCTCGGGAAAGTTCATTGCTAATTCATGATAAGCATTGTCGGAGATAAGTGAATTGTCACATATATGTAGAACCTTCCTAACACCCGCCTGTTTTGCTGTCGACATGATATCGAAAGGTATCCTAGATTCATCACAATCATTTATGTTCAAAACGCATGTTTTGCCACAGAATGTCTCGCATGTGACCGTTTTCGGTATGACTCCATAAGTTTCAACAAATTCCAAGGCCTTGCTGACATTTGTCTTCAGTTTCTTAGTAACTCTATTTCTGTTGGGTGTTGATACATTGTCAATTCTTAGGCCTTCGTTCTGTAGGTTACGGACAGGTGTGACTGTGGAAACTGGACTTTCAGGTTTAAATTCAACTTCTTCACTGATGAAAATCTGATTGTCTTTGTTTTCAAATCAAACTTAGTTTTGTTATTGCCACCTTTGATTGATTTGTATTCTAGCATCACTTTCTGGCATATTTTGTACAGTCTGGATTCGACTTTGTCATTGCATTTTAATTGAGTGTCTTTCAGTTCCTTATTAATTATTTTGGCATATGATTTGTCAAATGACTCATCGCTTATGATACGTCTTAAAAATCCGTAATTAATGTTCATTGAAACCAACGTGTCTTTTTTTCCTTGTGCTAAGGGAGAGGATTCTTCAACGCAGACATTTATTTGCTTCAATGGGGTGTGGGCCATTCTATAATCAAGTATACAATAAAACAACAACAAGTACACTGATTTCACAAACATTATCTACAGTTTCACTTTAGTACCATTTGTTACGAGATGGGATTCTGCAGTGTTGGAATTTACTTAGTCGGATGTGATAAAGTCAATTATATAATCAATTATACATCACAAAAATAATAGCATGTACCATTAAAAGCTTAAGAACTAAATTTCACTTTTGGACCATTTGCTTAGGAGAGGTAGGCTGCAAATCTGATATTTTGCAGTCGTGCAACAAAATAGTTATAAGTTCACGAAAAGTGATATAATCACATAATAACACATTTCAGTTCAGTTCATATGTCATCAGTGGTGCAAGCCTCCGTACAGGAGTACAGTTTTATGCGTTCAATCGGGGCCTCTTTTGTCGCTATAGTACAATTGACTTTAATGCACATTTTTCTCATACACAGACGAACAGAAATCTTGATCGGAAATCTTATCTTTCTTCCGCTACCGTCTCTACGAAGGTCGTAGTACCAGTTGTCTGGGAGATTTAACTTCTGGAAATTAGACAAATAACACAGAACTGTCGATTCAGCACCAAACAAATGTCTGAAAATGTCCAAATCAGCAAAAACTATGCTGTCCGGTGATTTCGACTTCAGTCTAGTTTTGATGGCTCGTTCAAAGGCACCCGAAAAAGCCTTCAATCTCTCTGCGTCAATCTCACCAGGAACGTAGTTAGCTACAACAGATGGAGATAGATGTCTCTCGGGCTCCCAAGTACAGTCAAAGCTATGAAAACCCTGCCATTTAACCAAGAACTCTGTTCCCTGAAAATGTTTTTTGCATGTTTATTAAATATGTTTAAACAGTTATTATAAATAATTAATATGATATATATGTAGTGATTCAATATCAAGCAAAAGTAAGCTTCTGTGAGTTTGGCGATCTGGTCTCACTTATAAAACTGAGAATGAAAACAACACCCCAAAGTCCCGTGCTAATTGGCATCCCTCCCCCAACAAACATGTTAATTTGGGAATCGGTTTAAGGGGCACCTCAAAACCCTTCTATAATTGAACCACCCCATCCACCCCCACCATTTATTACCCATGTGTGGGACATCTGTTTTTGATGAGCCTGTCTGCAACACACTGTGTCGTGTCACACAGGTATTGTTCAAGATCCAAGTGTACGTTTATAGCCATTCACAGTTTGCAATGGATATAGTTATGATTATACCAATTGAGCAATCCTTAATACGAGACATCGTTCTGTCAGTATTTTAATTATTTTTTTACGGAATTTGATTGATATGAATCTTAGCTTTATTTCGTGCTTTTGGGGGTTTCTTTTATTCTTTAAGTTTATGTATACTTTTATTTACAATTCATTTTGACAAAAAGAGACATTAAGTTTGGAAATATATTATTAATTACTAAATACTTTTATTCACCTAATTCCTCCCTCAACTAATGTTATGCCAGAAGATCAACGCCGTTTTAAAAACTTGATTTTTGTTTTGAATGACATCAGTATTTGAGTACTACATCTGGTGGATATTTAGGTATTAAGATTTATAAAAATACTGATATATCAATAATAAAAGTAAAAAAAAGAAAAAAAAAATATGGACCATGACTAGGAACGCCTCCTGGTGTGGCCTTGGATGCAGTTTATTCAATAATATTTATGTTGAATAAAATATAGAATGACATCTTTCTAACAAAAGCAATTTAAACTGTCATACAATTTCAGAATAATGTCCTTTTCGCTCATTTTAAGTATTTTAAAAACTTAAACTTTCTCCTTCATGAATTTTTTAAAATCAATTATTTAAAAATGAAATAAATACAGACTCATGCAGTTTCAAAATTGACACCTAGCAATTATTGCAATTAAGACTATGCGAGCGATTATAGAGTCAACTACCCATATTATCACTAACATAAACGTTTACAGTTTAGTTATTCATTTTAAGTATTTTAAAATACTAAACCTTAACTCTTTCAATGATTTTCAAAACTAAATATTTTACTATGTAATAAATACATATGCATGCTGTTATGCAATTGACACCTTGTAATTATTGCAATTAAGAATATGCAAGAGGTCCAAAGGATCACCGCATTCGAGATTGTTTGTTTAAATTCTCTCTTATGATTAATTTTACAAATCAGTAAAAATATATATATATGAGAACCAACATAAAAACACGTCTTTTAAATCATAATCTTATTATAAAATATGATATGTGTCTATTATCTTAAATAGTATAAATATAATCATGATTCTTTTTCAAATGATAAATGAGTTTACATTATGTATGAAGTAGTTACTTGCTAAAACTGATAAGAATGTCTAAAAACAAGTGTTAAACCAATGTAGACCAAACTGTTTTACAGATCTGCGCTGATGGCGTTTATATGTATTTCCCATAAACGAACAGAGAGAGAGAGAGAGAGAGAGAGAGAGAGAAAGAGAGAGAGACAGAGAGAGAGAGTGGGGGGAGATATTTTACTTACCGGTTCAGATCTGCTGTTTCTCTTCCATATAAGCCTTTCAACATAGAACTGTCCTTCGAGTACACTTGTTGAGACTTATTTTTGGCCGAAGTGAATTTGGTCTCCTTCATGCATTAATTTATAGTTGATGTTTTTTCTAGGGCGCAGAGAAGCTGCCATGATGTCAGTGTGGCAAAATGTTAATGTGAATATCCCAAATGTCACACAGAATAGGGTTGACTGGGTTTTGACAATTGTCACCTTTTTTACCTGATGTTCTACCTGGGGTCCACTGTTGTCTTAACAATCGTCACCTTTTTTCCCCGGAAGTATACCTGGGGTTCACTGTTGTTTTAACAATTGTCACCTATTGAGACAATTGTCTAAAGAAATATTCAGATAACAATTATCGCGTTGTAGGAAGATACACGTACAAATAAAGCACCAGTTAACTTTCTTTTGATTAAATACTTTAATAATTCAAGTAAATTATAACAGGATTGTTAAAATATTAAAAAAGATGTTCTACTTTGGCAAAATTATGAGTTTTAATACTATTAATGCATAAATTTTGAAAACTATTTCTAAATGTATAATTTCACAGGTTTAAAAAAAGTATTTCTTCCAGAATATAAATTAAGAATTGACTGCTTGTTCTTTTTTGTTTTCTTGAAATCAAATTGCTATTGAAAACCGTAATATTTACTATATATAAGTAACGTAACTGCATTATGTACATTAAGCCCTTTCACGCGTGAAAACCAAGACTGTCACAATACAATTTCAAGAGGAACGTGAACCAGGCCCGACACCAGGCCCCCACCTGCTGTGACCTGCTGTGACCTCTTATCTTTCGTAACACTTCGGAAGTCATCGGCAACGTCCGTAAATCCACGGAGACTTAAATTTTCACTTAAAATATTCGATAGTCATGTTAGAAAAAGCTAAAAAGGACCAAAACGTTATACATTTAATTACATAAAACTTATTTCAAAGAATAGCTAGATAATTTTCGCAAAATATGCAACCAGGGTTTTTTAAATCTTATGATTTAGATAAAAGATATTAACAACAGAATATGTAAGAATAAGCGAAGACATTCCACTTTCTGTACAGTTTCTATGTAAGTAATAGGGAAAATAGGGTGGCTATGTTCAAAGTCAAAAAGGACCAAAAATCATTAGGATAAATTAAAATAAAAATTACCATCTTAATCGGCAGGAATTTATCTTTACTTTGTACTATGGTTTTTTTCGGCTGTTTAAGAAATAAAACTGTAGCAGAAAGAAAACTGAATTGCTCCTTCATAATCTATTAAGCGATTCGCTGTCGACTTTTGCTACCCGATGATTCTCAAAGTTAGATATGGCATGGAAAATGTGAAGCGAATGATAAAATTTAAAAAACGAGGACACAAAGGGATTCCCCTACTACGTCATAGAACATCCGGTGTGGATTTTCCCATTGTAAACCTACAGAAACACGCTTTTTGCCACACCTCCGCAAACACCAAGTAGGATTGGCTGGAACTGTGACGCGGTAAGAAAATGGCCGCCCGCGATCTGGATATCAGCATATACCCACCCATAGATCCAAATGCCGGGTAGCAATTCATTTGACTGAAATTGTAGTCAATGGAAGTATAGTCACTGACCTTAGAATGGTGTGTTGAAAGCCACGCGATCTTTAATGTGAAGATTGGAACTTAGCACAGTTGACAAAGCAATGTAGCGTTTATGTGGTTAACATTGATTAAAAACCGGAAAACAGGCTGGTAAAGGAAGTATAAAATTGTTACTTGCTGGAATAGGTAGTTATCAATATCAACAGTTATTGAATTATTTGACTCAGGCAAACTTCAGGATGTTATTAACTTCACAAGACTAGTTGCACTATCCTGTCACCCAATCATTTACACCTGCAGTCCAGTGACCATTGAGTTTCCACCATGACTAAAATAATTTTTGTTGATGGTCTTATTAAGTTGCATCTATTTTAAAATCTATTTTTTAAAAGGCATGTAATGTATTTCATTTATCATTTATCCATTTCTTTCTTTGTTATTTACACATGGTAAAAAATAAAGGCGTACATTTTGTTTCACTATTAAAGAGGTTGATAGATCAAATATCTGAGAACATACTGATTGTTGTTCTATATCGTTTATCTTCGAAATGTTAAATGAGAAATGCGTAACAATGAAAATATGAATCGAAGCAGATGGAGACCAAAGAAGAACGCATAAGGACAGTGTGGTTTTTGCAGATTTTGAATTAAGCCTTTTCTCTTTGTTACATAGGGATAAAAATGTGCAGCCAGTCCGGGACTCGAACCCGAGACACTTCGCTTACAGGGCGAATGCTTTACCGACTGAGCTAACCGGACCGCTTACACATTCTCTCCCTATCACCCGGCTACATACACCCCGGGCAACTTGAAATTCGTCCTCGAATTTCCACAGACCGTATGCTCTACATACAACTCATAACCAACTCAAACACTTGAGTACCGTAACGACCGCGAGTCATTTACGTTGGGCGCCAATGTAACATAGGGAGAAAAATGTGCAGCCAGTCCGGGACTCGAACCCAGGACACTTCGCTTACAGGGCGAATGCTCTACCGACTGAGCTAACCGGACCGCTTACACATTCTCTCCCTATCACCCGGCTACATATTCATTTTAGGAACATGACCAGACACGCAGAATTGGAAATTTTTTCACATCGTTCACATTGTTTTTAACAAAATGGGAAAAGCTGAAACCAAATCATATATATAAGATAAAATACATATAAGATAAAACAAAAAAAATATTTAATTCAACTCCTTTTATATTGCAATAATTTACAAAGCAGCATCTCTTTCTCCTTTGAAGCGTATCGGATCGGGAGGTCGCTGGTTCAAACCTCGACCGGGTCAAACCAAAGACTTTAAAGTTGGTAGTAGTGGCAAAGAGGACAGCATTACGCCTAACTTGTCGATGTCGGTATATTTAACTGGCCGGGTTCAGTCCCTGGGCACCTCATAAGTGTCCCTGTGCTATGATAGAAATGTCGCTGCACAGTATCGGCAAAAATGCCGGCAAATCTAATCCCATCCCTTCTCGTATGACTGTCAATTGTGTCATTTTTATCGGGTTGAGAATGATATTTTTTGTACTTTAAATTGGTAGTTTTCTTTTTGAAACTAGGAACATACCTCTTGCAATTATGACCATGACCCAATATTGGTCTTCTAAACTATCCAAAATAAGCAAACCTGGAATACTTCCCATTTACATTTAATATTGACCAATATGAAGGGTAGTTCCACGACTGGTTGGCCCGGTGTCAGGATAATGTGACTGGGTGTGGTATCATGCCAGGTGTTTACGGCATGCTATAAACAGTGAAGACAGCACTTTATCTTCTTCAAGTGAACACCGTCTCCAGATAACTGAAATACTGTTGGTGGGACGATAAACCCAATAAACAATTGATTGAAAATTTTAAATGCATTTGCAAGCCAGCGCTTATAGGTCCGCAGATGAGGCCTTGCCAGAGAATGCCTGAGAGGGGAGGTCGCTGGTTCAAACCTCGGCCGGGTTAAACCAAAGACTTTAAAGTTTGGTAGTAGTGGCTTCCCTCCTAACGCTCGGAGCTAAGGGGACAGCATTACGCCTGATTCGTCGGTGTCAGTATATTGGACTGGTCGGGTTCAGTCCCTGGGCACCTCATAAGTACCCCTGTGCTATTATGATAGAAATGTCCGTGCACAGTATTGGCAAAAGTTCCGGCAAATCCAATCCCATCCCTTCTCAATTGTGTCATTTTTACCGGTTTGAGAATTATTTTTTGTACTTTAAATTGGTAGTTTTCTTTTTGAAACTAGTAACATACCTCTTGCAAATATGAACATGGCATAATATTGGTCTTCTAAACTAACGAAAATAAGCAAACCTGGAATACTTCCCATTTATATTAATATTGACCAATATGAAAATTTTAAAATGAATTCGCAAGCCAGCGCTTATAGGTCCGCAGTAGTGGCCTTGCCAGAGAATGCCTGGGAGGGGAGGGCAAGCCAACCTGCACTAGACGGTGCAAGACGTCGGGGTCTGACTTGCTGGGCACGCGGCGGCGGCAAACAAGCAAGGAGATAGGGCTTTATACAAAGTAATGACAAGAATGCCGTGGAAAGCAATGGAAAACGATGTAGCAAGCTGGAAAATAAATAAAAATCTAGTTTATAGTTTAGTGACTTTGATCAAGGACATGTTACATAGCAAGGGCATGCTATATAGTAGGGTTTTAAACATAACCCTAATTTTCTAAAACATAATTTGCTCTTAAGTAACACCGTTAGTTGTATTTTTTCCTTCTTTCCATTCATGCCTATTTTGCTAAAAGTAGTAACAAACTAGTCAAACAAACAGGACATTGATAAATGCTTATAACTGCCTACAACAGAAATACGACATCAACTTGCCTCTGACACAAAGTTCAATCATAATACTGTGCGTTTTGTCCACTGAAATACTCCAAAGCCAAATAATATATAGGAATGTTCGTGTACAGTTAAAAAGCTTGAACAGTTAAAAAGAGGTGGTCAAACGTATCAAATGTTTTATTAATTACAATTGTTATGGCATAAATAGGAGAGTTTTCTTACCAGTGAATCATCCATAAAAAACAGTTCTAAGTCTGCAGACTTTCTGGACTGTATCTTTTCAATGCAAGGAAACACCAATGAGTGTGAAAGTTGATAATTTTCTTCTTGACTTAATTTTACTTCACTGCTGATATTAGTTAAAGAATTTTTAAATCTAATAGCTGGACCAATTATTTCTTCATCAGTACTCAAGGTAAAGTATAACAAATAAAGAAAATCTTACGAGATAAAAGAAGAGAAAACCTTACGGGGTTTTGTACAGTTTGTTGGTGCAACATACAGGGGTCTTAGTTATTAAGAATCTTGTTTTTTTTCTTCCTGGCAAACTAAGATTTAAAAAAATCCTTCCCCAGAGGTAAGAAACATTCTTAAATTTTATTAATACAACCATTTAATCTTATTTTATTATTCATTGAAGTAAAAATAAAAAATTAAATCTTTAAGTCCAAACCCAGAAGTATTGAAAATATCCATAGCCTTACGTCACATGAGCTAACATTTTGGTTATTCTTAATGACTTTGCCTACTATATTAAAGGTCCCTGAATTTTTAAATGAACCTACAGGACTGACAGATTTAACCACTACCTAAAATCTAATAAAGGTTTATTGTCATAACTAGGAATACCACAATTCTTGGCCGTTCTCAAAAGAATTATATTTTTTGTACCTCTTGCAATTCGGAACACGACCCAATATTGGTCTTCTAAACTAGCCAAAATAAGCAAACATAGGAATACTCCCCATTTACATTTAATATTGACTAATATGAATATTTTAAATGTACTCCGGCCCTGCCGGAAGGGGCATATAATTTTCCGGCTGCCGCTACCTTTAGCGGGGTAAAAACCCTTCAAAGGTAGCCCACCTGTTTGCCGTGGGTGGCAACCCTGTATCTCTGTGACGAGGGGATCCTGGTGGTTGAGGCCTTTGCTGGCTTGTCAGGATATGACATAAGTCAGCACTGGTCAACACACTAATTTGGCCCTTAGTTGCGGGGTAGACGGGCGGATATATTGGTCCCGGTATAACCAATCGGCTGGCCGCGTTGTTCATGGATTGCTACTATGTCCCTATTGTACACACTTAATCCTCCTACTATCCACTCTACTTTTCTGCTTTTTCCTTAATTGTATACAGTGCAACGCAACCCCTCCCTCTAATTGTCTCCTTTTACTTATAAACTAATAAACAGCCGGCTATACGGATCAATCTGGCATCATTTACGTTTTGTATTTCATGTCAGAGTATAGCACTGATATCACTGGCGCTGGGAGTTCGGATACCCACCCCATGTCAACGTCCCCTTGTTGGGCTCCGGGGCGGGTGGTGACTCAGACTGCCGAAACTTTAACTAACATTCTAATGGATCGCAAACTCAAATGCTTTAAACCGATTCCTACACTATCCTCAGAAGACTCTGATACAGAAACTAGATCACTTGACAAAAATTTCCCACAGTGTTCTTGTTATACAGTCTATAAAAAACTCCCATATCTTAAGTATAACCTTTTTTAATTAAAAAGTCTATTCAAAGGCCTCATTGGAACAGTAAACCATGTACGGAAAATAAAAGATGACTGTTTACTTATTTAAACAGAAAACCTATTTCGGACAAAATTTTAAAATTAACAGAATTCTGTTCACTCAAAGTAAGCACTTTCCTACATAACTCGCTAAATTACTCCAAAGGCGTCATTCGTAGCCCCGACCTATCCAGACTGTCGGACGAAGGAGATCCTGATGGAGCTCACACCACAAGGTCTTAGCGGTGTCAGAAGGATTTCCTTCTGTAAGGAAGGCCACAGGATCCCCACCAACACATTAGTTTTAACTTTTAACAACCCAAAACTTCCATCAACAATCAAAATCGGTTCTCTTCTGGTCAAAATTCAAGTCTACAAGTCCAAATCCTTTACGTTGTTTTGATTGTCAGAAATTTCGTCACCATGAGACTAATTGTAAAAACAACATCATCTGCGGACGATGCAGTGAACCCGATCACACCCAAACTCTAATTGCTGACGCTGAACCGAAGTGTCCAAATTTCTTCGGACCTCACGAAAGTAGGTCCAGAGATTGTCCAATTTGGAAATTCGAGAAAGAGGTGCTTAAAATAAAATACACCCTAACATCTCAGTCCCAGAAGCGCATAAATCAGTGCAAGAGAAACAAAAGTTTATCTCTTACCAAAACATCTTACGCTGCAATTACAAAATCAAGCACTTCGGTTTGCCAGGACAATTCGACTCAATACGAAACACTCTCTGGTGACTAAGTCTCTGACACAATAATAATTCCAACAAAATTTAAAAGCACAGAGTCTTGTGAAATTACAAAAACTACCCCACCCAAACCATCTTCGTCTACACAATCTTCAAAAAATTCCTCTACTCAACCTTCCAAACCCTCCTCTATCCAACCTTTAGAACCTACTTCAAAGCAAACGAAGGCAGAAAAAAAGCTGCCGCAATGGCTAAAGTTTCAAATGATTGTATTAATATTACAGTAGGTGGCCCAGCCCTGGCATAAACGTAGATTGTGGGACCTCGCATGCGATCAAGGCAACCAATAGGAAAGCTTATAAAGTGGACGTGATTGGATCTGAGCCAATGAGAGCATTGCATCATAGTCGATGCGCGTTATGTGACAAGTAGTTATATAAGAGAGAAAAGAAACTGCCGATCGCCATTTTGAGTACGATGCTTGAATCTTACAGACCCATCAAAGTGAGTGAAGGAATCGAATATTTGGACTTATATTTTGCAGGAACATTACATTGTGAGAATAGTGACGACAGACGTGGAAGGACACGCATTCAGTGCACTGATTTGGAAGAGATCTCTACTTCAACACCAGGTCAGTTTACATTTTTACTGATTATTTTATTTTTCAATTTCAGAATGCCAGCACAGGTATCAACACCACAGCTCTTCGACGGCTTCCAGACACTCCGACTCCCGACAACAGTCCCGCTCCCGCCGCGGGTAAAACCAGTACAGCGAGACCGTCTAACATATTAAACCAAGAATCCATTCACTTTCAGAATGGCTGGAAAGAAATTCAGGTGACTTACAAACGCAGCTTCTGGCAGCTACGTGTACATCAACATGGACAGGGACTGATGCAAGCTGATCGTCTTCGACGGAGGCAGGCAGGCCGTCGTGGAAGACTTTGGCGGACTGTTCATACCGTACGACAACTGTCGCATAACGATACGTCCTTCCGACTGGCTGAACGCGTTGGAGGCAGTGCTCCGCCTACAGCGACCGAGGCCACTACTTTGAGCTTTCCGAATACACTCCAGGAGAGCGTGGACGGTCACGACCTTGGAACGTGCAGTCGCAGTTTGTGAGCAATCCGAAGCTGCACATCTTCACGGATCCGAATCGCTACTTCAAGATGAACTCCATCCGCCCGTCGCGCGAGGGAGACGATCTCTACGACATGAACAAAGCTGCGTGCCGACGGACCTGCCTGCAGGAGGAGCCTCCTTCCCCGGTGCCAGGTTGACCTAGGTCCGGACTACCTGGCCGGTCTGACTCACCCCGCGGCCGAAGACATAGAACACGACACGTTCGACCCGTACAAGCGGGCAGTTCAACGTGTCCCGGGGAGAAGTTTAGCTATGTCACGAACTACAACAGCGCGAAGATACGCTGGTACCCACTGGAGAACTTCAACACGACGGAGGTGCACGACGTGGCGTTTGCGAATAAGTTTATGCCGCGTGCGTGCCTGACGACGACAGGCCACATCGAGTGCAACTACACGACCCTGGTGAACCACAACTTCTTGGACGAGCCGAAGCCTTGCATCTTCAAGATCGAGACTCAACGGCCGGGGCCACAACAACCTGCGACTGCTAACGATGAAGGGCGTGGGCAAAGCGTACGACCACAAGGACGCCAAGCTGATGACGCACGTGATGGACGACGTTTACGTGCCCATGAACAACCATCGAGGCCTCGTCAGAGAAGATGCCGCTCCCGACATGAGGCTCAACTTCGACGCGACCGTTCCCGATCCGTCCCTCCGCGCCCGATTCTGACTTGCCCGCTAATGTTTTCACGAATGTCGTTGCAGACGCCGCGGGCGACATACAAGTGACGCCGGTGGCCACCACGTACAAGAGAAAGGCGCCGCCCCCCCTGCCCACGGACGCGGAGGTCAAGTCCAAGAAGATCAAGCTGGCAACGGCGTGCTGAAGGACCAGAAGGACGCGGTCATCCTCCCCGTGACGCTCAAGTACGACGCCTAGAAGAAGCTGGTGCCGGCCACCCGCGCCTTCCTGGAGAACCTGCACCAAATCCCGCCCCGACAGCAGTCGTTTTGCACCCAGATGATGGAGAACGATCTGGATGACTCGTCGCATTTTCGGAGAGTCCGATCCCGAGTGACGATGACGATCCAGGACCTGTTCCTGGTAGAGGCGTGGCCGGACAGAAGGGGAGACGACTACTTCGCGCAATTGTTCAAGTCACCCATCGGCTACGAAGGGGAATACCGTTCCAACTTCTTCGACGCCACGGAAGCCGAATCTGTGGACTGCTTGGGATGCTGCTATCCGAGCTGGGTCAACCGGAGCACGACTAGGTCGACGGGAAATCCGAGCGTGCACTTCGACGTGACGACGCTGTAAGACGGGGTGTCCTGAGACGTTCGTGATGCTGGAGGCCGTGGCCATCAGGACGTATAAGCGCGTGGGAACGCTCAACATGGTGCACACGGTGTTCGAAACGAAGCCCTGTCCGACGGTGGAAGGACGTGTCCCACCTGCGCATCATACACGACGACGCCGTCTCCTTTCTCAAGTTCGACTACGACGACCCCAAGGACGCCTCGGCCACCACGTGGGCGCTCTACTTGAAGAAGGGAGTCAACAAGGCGGCAGGTGATTACGCTCCCCTCAACGAGACCGTCAAGCAGAAGCTCGACACGTTCGATCGGGCCCTTGCCGCCCGGGTGGACGAGGTGATCGCGCACGAGATGGTCGGCGAGCGTGCCCCCTCTTTCAGAGTCTATTATAATCCGTTCTAATTCTCGTTTCAGAATGGCCTGAATACACCAGGGTGTACTGGGGGATCGTCGCACTCGACGTGCTGGAGGGCACTTTAGGCCCCGCCTGGCCAAGCTCGACGACGACGGCGTGCCGATGATGTGGGACAACTCCATACCCATCACCGTGCCTTACGACGCCGCCTTCCACAGCGACATCAACCACCACACCGTCGCCCGGTGGATCACCCCCAACGTCGTCAATGCCGCTCTCTCACCAGGTCTTCGTGAACCTTGTCAAAAAGATGCTGACCGCGAACAAAGTAAGCTTCTGCTTCCACGACGGTCGCGCAACTTTGCCCGGTACATGACGAGGGCGCCCAGGATCTTCCTGGGTTCCAACGACGATGCCATACGATCGCTGACCGCCTCGAAGACACCGTTTGCCGCCACCTCCACCACCGCGGGTCCCGTCGGGAAGAAGACGATCCAGTTCAGGGAGACGGAGGACATGATAAAATTGATAAAAACATACAACACGCAAGATCGGTTCCTGCTGGCGAATAGGGTGAAGGCCGTCCCCGAGGACGAGGCGAGATTCGCGGAACTGATACGCTCGCCGCGCTACACCTCGACCATCCGATGCGCCCTGCGAGGAGCTGGCCACGGAGTCGAGAATCCAGCTCCTCGACTACTACTCGTGGTTCATGGAGCAGAAGACCTCCGCCAGTGCCTTCGACATGCTGTCCGTGCGCGACACAGTGGCCTTCTTCGACGATTGGTGTCAGGAGCAGTTCGATTTGAAACTTTTATAAGAGATGCCTTTATCAAGAAAGATCACCTTGTAGCGGTGTTCTTTGATCTTGAAAGGACATACGATACTACATGGAAACATGGGATTTTAAAAGATTTAGGTGACCTTGGTCTCAAGGGTCGTTTACCCACATTTATTAATAGTTTTTTGTCCGACAGAAATTTTATGCTAACTTCATACATTTTAAATGTTAAACATGCTAACCTGTCTTTATTTAGAATTCACATTTTTAACCTGATAGAGTTTATTTCTACTTCACATATTATAGTTTTAACCTAATCATATTCTATTGTCGTTAAATTACAATGTATTCGGCGCCGTATGACCTTTTAAGTGTATGCGTGCGGTAAAACCCAAAATACAAATACAAAATCGAAACAAATTTATATATATACACGTGTGTATATACATGTATATATATGTGTATATTATATATATGTGTGTGTATGTAAATATATATGTGTATGTATATAAATGTGTGTGTACATATGTACATATGTGTTTGTATATATATATGTATATATGTGTGTGGATATATATATATCTATATATGTGTGTGGATATATATATATATATATATATATATATATATATATATAAATGTATATATGTATATATATACATATGTATATATATGTATGTGTATATATATGTATATATGTATATATATATGTATATGTATATTTTTGTATATATGTATATTATATATATATATATATATATATATATATATATATATATATATATGTATATGTATATATATATAAATGTATATATGTATATATATACATATGTATATGTATATATATATATATATATATATATATATATATATATATGTATATTTTTGTATATATATATATGTATATATGTATATTACCTCATATAAAATATGTAAAAACTAAATGTCTTAAATCTCTTAACCTTTTGGAATTTACGTTGAAGCTAATGAGCCGTCATTATATCTAAGGCGAGAGAAACTTGCATTTCAGTTCATTACTAAAGTTAAATCTTACCCAAAAAATCCCACATACAATGTAATATTCGATCCTAAATACAAACATGTGTACGAGCGTAAACCAAACGCAATTAAACCGTTTACGCATTCTAGAAATCATGCACTCATCACAACTGAATTTAAATCAAGAAATAGAAAATAATGTGTTGGAATTTCCATCATGGCAATTTAAAACTGCCGATGTTGATTTAACTCTCATTATAAATAATAAATCCAAAACAGACCCTTTCGTACTACGCTCAAATGTTGACGAACTGCCCAACAACACCTTTTTCTTGACTTCATTTAAAACCATCCTAGCCATAAATTTGTAGTGTTTACTGACTCTTTATCAGTATTACAGTCCATTAAAAACATAATCTTTTCCACATACCCGACCCCCCCCCCCCCATTTGAAAATTACTTTTGAAACTTAACAACCTTTCCCTTAATAAGCATATTGTTTTCTGTTAGCTACCCAGTCATGTAGGCATCTGAGGAAACGAGGATGCAGATAAAAGTGCTTAATCTGCTTCAGCCCTTATTGAGACAGATCTTTGCGTCCCACACTCTGATTTAAACCCACTTATTAATCGATATATTTTAACAAAATGGTCAACAAGTTGGAACAATACTGTTCATAATAAATTGCACGTTATAAAACCTAATGTCGGTGCCAATATCTCTACTTGCAGAGAAAGTAGGCGGGAAGACGTAGCTCTTACCCGCTGTCGCATTGGACATACTAGATTAAATCATTCATATCTTTTAAACAGAGAAGTTCAACCTGAATGTGTTCCTTGCCAGGAACCACTGACAGTTAATCATATTTTATTACATTGTATTGGCACAGACCATATTCGGCCCAAATATTTTAATGTCAATAATATACACGAACAATTTAAGACGGTATCCGATGCTTGCCTCCTGAACGAGATTGGTATTCTTAAGAAGTCATAAATATTTACTGTTTATTATGCTAACTTTATATATTTTACTGTTTAATATATTAACCTGTTTACAATTATATTTCACATTATTTTAACCTTATAGCTTTTATGTTTCACTTACATATTTAGATTTTAACCTGATTATATTCAGCTCACGTTAAACTTTACTGTATTCGGCATCGTATGACCTATATAATGTGTCGATGTGCCGTAAAACCCCAAATACAAAATATATAATGTTTGTGTGTATATGCATATATATATATATATATATATATATATATATATATATATATATATATATATGATATTATTGCCTCCCTGTATTTTGATAACATGTCAAATTATTTAACAAACAAAAAACTATACACTTTAATATCCATGCATATTTCACTTTACATTATAAAGTGCTCTAACAAAAATGTGTACTACAAATATTTTTGTAAGGTGGATGCCAGGATTGGTCTCCGACCTGCCTCCACCTAAGACGGGGATAATAAAAGTTAAAAAAAAAACGAACAAAAAACAAAAGCAAAACCCTTTTGCTGATCGTATCAATATGGAAATGTTAGCCTGTATGTGTTTAGTGTCTTCTTTCATCGTGTTTGTCAATTTAACATTAAGGTACGGGAGGCCCTGGGTTCGATCCCCGGCCGCGACATACCAAAGTCGTTAAAAATGGTAGTGGTAAAGCTCCCTTGCTAACGCTCAAGCAAATATAAGGGTAGTTTCACGACTGGTTGGCCCGGTGTCAGGATAATGTGACTGGGTGTGCTATCATGCCAGGTGTTCACGGCAAGCTATACACATTGAAGGCAGCACTATATCTGCTTCAAGTGGACACCGTATCCAAATAACTGAAATACTGTTAGTGGGACCCAATAAACAAACAATCAATTTAACATTAACTTGTGCGTGTATGTGCCTTTGTCTACTGGTAGGAATTATTACTACTTTTTCTGCACTTAAAATGTTAACTTGGAAAGGATTGAGCAGGTATATTCTTCAAAACGAATTAATCGAAACTGCGAATTAGTTGTTTTATTTAAATATAAGATTTGGACCTTATTATTCTACTTTCAATAAAAGAACTTCTATAGAAGTTGCAATATTGTCTAGAAAGCAATATATGTCATTGAAAAGCCAAATGAGTAACGTTTATGCAGACAATGGCTTTCGGATTAAATCATGTAAGTTAGATTAAGAATAATTCGGCGTGTGAGTATTTTATCAGTTTGTAGGTTCAATAAATCCTTTATGTCCAACACTTTAACATGATATGTATTAGCACAGTTCAACGTAAAAAACGACACACAACTCCACGTCCTTAGTTACTGAAGCTTTCTTCTCATAGGCCATATTTCAGTACAGATGCATATTAGCAACCTACCGTTCTCTTTCGCGATCGGCATTACTTTAATTGCTTTAATAAATGTGTTCCTATTTGTTTCTATATAAAAGCCGTTTAAAAAGTTGTCTCCAGTATAGCGAAAATGTGATGTGGATAAAGCAAAACACCTGCATGCTGGCGTGTCTAAAACGTTTACGACTGAAGCATATTCATTAGTGTTGCGTGCATTTGAAGGAAAAAGCTTAAGCGCCAGACTTGCGCCACTTAACTATCTTTCCAAAGGGCTTCTTTAGGAAAATGAAGATACGGGCTCTGGTAGCGCAACCGGCGAAGCGGCGGCTGCTTATGGAAAGGTTAAACTTTTGGCAGCGACATATCAAATTCGTAAAAACAATGTGTATTACTCTCTTGTTTAAGCGCAAGCAGATACAACTATCTATTTTAGCCCTATTATCAACCATGATCATTTTAGTTATAATACTATACTAGCATACGTTCTTTAAGCACATAAATTGCTTTCTGCAATTCAATACTTCTGACATTTCAAATAACAAAACATAAAGAGATAACAAGTATCTTTATTTTAATTCCTTTAACGTTTGACAATATATTATTATTCTAACTGCTCGCACCCATTAATAATATACAACTATTCTCGCATATTCAGGACTATAATTAACTCTGCCAATAAACATAATTTCTCTTAATGCCCTTAATTTAATTTATTCTCCGTAGAAGAGTGACTATACCTGTTGTCTGAACGATACATTCTGTCAACTACAAAAAATGCTTGGAATTATTTTAATTTCCATGCACTTCAAATTAACTGTAGAGAATAATGCATCATCTTGATAACATTCTAGATTACTGGATTTAAAATAGTTTTCGTAAATTATTATCCCATTTAAACATATCTCCTTAGAGAAAACTTTGAATAACGCGCACATTCATTTTCAAGAATGAAAAGAAACGAACTGAATCTCATAAGGATTTCTTGATCAATTTTAAGACCATATTCCTAATGAGTATGATGCATTTTGTGCAATTCAAATACATTTGTTACATTCATTTAATTCGTTTGAAAGTCTTTTCGCATAGATAAACCGTCAATCAAATATCAGAAAATTTTCGGCAAAACCCTTTAGCAATAGGTTTGCCTGTTAAACTCTTTGTTATCTGTCTTAAGCCATAATATATTGACATTTTGTATGATATGGGTCGGGATTTTACGGGATTTACAAAATGAACACTGACATTAGAACATCTATTCTTTTCAGCTTATTCATCACTCATAGAATATCAAAGTAAAACAATTAAAACACCTGCATCTTAGTTTTCAATATAAGTATAAGATATATTACATTTAATGTTTTCTTGTCGGTTCCTTATATTCTTGCATGTAAATACATTTATCCTGTGCCTTTTCAAATGTGAGTATATGTTGCTCACGGAACTTTGCTTCATGAATACAATTCTTATAATACTGTTTGCATCACAGGCATATTTTATAATCATGAATTATCTTTAACTTTCTTTCTTTAGTGTAGCTTGTTCAACACAACATAATGCTACATAGAAGAATTTTTCTACCTAATTGGATAAGCGAATACTCATCAAGTATTCAGTTGCAAAGGAAACAATAAGCAAGATATTAAAATGTCGATGTGATTTGGTCATTTTTTTACGATTTTCTTTTTTACACTTCTTACCATACATGATGGAAAAATAGTTTATATACTAGAATATGCTTCAATGATGTAGATACAGTATGCAAACTTAGTATTCCTTGTTACTTCTTGCTTAGTCAAAGTTCAAATCAGTCTCTCATACCAACAGTTTTCTTCTACTTAAAATAGATGTGACAAGGACCGCTCCGTACTTCCACTTCTTCTATTAATCGTTTGACACTTCTTTTGAAACAGGTTAATTGGTCGCAAAAAGAACACGTAACAAAGTAACAGACACTTTTTGCCATTATGTGGACAAAAACGTTTATTATCAACAAAGTAGGAATGTCATTAATAAAAGCGTTTTCGTTAATTTAACTTCGAAATGGTGGCTTTCTTAATTTATTAAATTACAACCTTTTTATATTCCATTTGAATGTTTCAATCACTATCCCAGTTATACGTCTCTTTTCAATGGCCTCTTGGTAATTAGAACTGTTGTAAGTATACTTTCTAGGCACGATATAAGCAAGAACTATTGACAGTAAGACTAACCGGAGCACCGTAGGTTAACTTGAAAATCCTCCCACATTAGGTCCTTCTCGCCCAACAGGTCACAAATCGGCGGCCCTACCACTACGCCATGGGCACCTTTAAATCATAGTAATTCTTGAAGCGTTCTATGTACATTTTTCCAGTCATAATAAATTGTGTTCTATGAGACTGTAAACAGTGGCAAAGACAGATACGCATATTATTTGCATTATAACTGGAAGTAGAACTATTGCAAATTTGTTCCCTCACGTATGTAACAACATATATTTGGTTTTGTCACTCCTGATGGCGGAGGCAAGAACAAACACCATCGATAATAAATAGGGTGAGCCTTATATAACAATCATTGTATTCTTTTCAGTTAGACATGCCAGGAAACTTGAAATATGTTCTCCTTTACAGTATGTGTAAAAAACAGAAACGTGTTACAATTTCATAAACGTCTGTTTTGTAGACAGGTGCATCACGATTTGTCTTCAATAAGTGTTTGTTCTTTTCATATGCAACTGTTTGCATTTCTCAAAAACTATTGTCTCTGTTTATGCACTCAAACTAGTAGACATTCATTATTGTCACAGACCTCCAACTCGTAATATGTAGCTTTGTCTGTTTAACTGATGTATGGCCTTCACCAGTAGGCATATTTAAAACTCTCTTTAATAAATGTTTTCTGAATAATAAGCATTTTTAAATACAATGACCATCAAGTAAGTGATATTAGCATAGCACTTTGTGAGTATTTATTTACGTCTTTATTCAACTGAACTTTATAACGATTTTGCCTGAATTGTTAGCTTGAAACGAGATTCTATGTCTGCTTTTGGAATTAGAGTCTTTTACATTTATGTCAATGCGGATATGATTTGACCTTTCATTATTCTACAATTGCTTAATGTAAAATAAACCTTTTGCCAATAACAATTATTACAATCAGAAATTCTGCACGTTCAAATAATGCGTATTCGTTATACATGTGACAATTGATAGGCTCTCATATGTTAATATAAATGTATTTGTTAGATATGTGAAATATTGAAAACATGCATTTTATTTGAATTCAAATTTCAAATTCATAAGCAAACAGTACACATTCTGAGGAAGATCGTTAATATGTCAAATCTATGCCAGGTGAATATCCACTCTGTCACAAAGGTATTGACAATCACTCTAGCCGCTGATGAGTAAACTTCTATACCATATTCCTTTTCTGAACACTATGTGGACATTATTTTTCGATGACGTCACTACTTTCGTCATAACGTATAGAAAATATCCGCGCATGGACATTTTGTTTTCAAATAGATCGTTTTTCTTTTCGTTACTTGCATTTGAGAAACTCGTCAGGAAGTGCGCGGTTAGAGCTCTGTATAACCGGTTTAAGCACCCCAGTCGGTCCATATTGCCGACTGACCGTTCCAAGGCGGTAACTGTCGGGTTTGCTCTTTTCCTTAAATGACTCATCACAAATTTGTACTTACTTTTAGCTTGGCTTGAATGTGAAATACCTTTGTTCTCTGCCTTTTCGGAGTTTGTTATATGTTGCAATACTCATAGGACTTTGTCATATATTCTTATTCCTTACCTTAAACACTACGCTTAGCGGTATAAGCTGTCTCAAAGCACACACATTTACGAGAACATTCAAAAGTGTACCATAAATCAACAAGCTTGTCCTTAATTAATTATATCATATTTTCTTGTCATAAATGTATTTGTGTTTTTTTCCTGCTGCCAGGCTGCTAATATTATTCACTTTTACTAGACCTACCTGTCACATCGTGTCTTAACTTCATATATGTCTATACAATGGTGTCTGGCTAGATTTATCTGACTAGGATGTAAGCATTGATGTTGATTATTGTAGCCATTTTATTTGCAATATTGTAATCATTTGTCATAATATAAAGAGGTTCTCTAAATACAAAGAATGTACATCTTAACGTATGCTGACTTTAAAAACAGCAACCATAGTTAATGCTTTGATACTTAACATATAATTTTAACTAATTATGTTTTACTAAAGGCAAAGGCTCATTTTCCTTCTATTATTAACCTCGATTAACATATAAAATTTCGTAACCTTCAATGTATTTGTTAGGTATTGAAATTGAAAAAAAAACAATAAATGAAAGCTATTAACAAAGGATTAAGAAAAATGGCGATGACCAGACATCTTATTATTCGCCTTCTGCTCACCCAGACACATTCATTATCAGAAAGTATAAACTTTTGTTAAAAAAGATGAGAATGAGTTATAAGGAAATAACGAATCGGAAAAACTGTCATACAGATGCTAAAAATACCAATTTGTTATCAATCTTAATTGTAAAAAGCATACAATCTGGGATGTCGTTACAAAATTAGGACAAACACATACATATGAACCAGGAGTGCTTGATTAAATACTTAACACCTTTTAACAACGCACATAACTTCCTAGATTCTTGATCCGAAATACTTTTGATAATACAACTGATTCATGGACTGATACACTAGATAGCTTACACAGTGAACACAAAATGCATCTAAAGTTGTTATTATACTTTTTGCATCTTTTCTTGCCGTGGTGTGTGTATAATTCGTGATAAAACTTTATTTCATAAAACGATCTAAGATTAAGACAAATATTTACGGTGAAATAAAAGAAGATCTAATGACAGACTACTCTGTTAATAAATCAGCACACTCTACCTTTTACGATTAATCGACATACTTATTAACACATTTCTGATGAAAAATGTTCATCATTCAATTGAATGTTAGGAAGTTGACCATTTTTGGAGTGAATATATAAATATGTACGAGGCCAAGGTGTGCTGTTAATATGTGTTGCTTTGTGTAACAGGAAAACAACAGAGTAACGTGGCATAGTATATATATTTTGTCACTGCAAGCGAAACTAACATGCTGCATGAATCGTCTTCTGTCGATTGTGTTTTGTATTCTATAACTATACTTCCTGTAAACTATTTGAAAGTGTATGCGAATGCAGCTGACACGCAAGTATATTGTCTCCTGCATTCAATGTGCTCTGATTGAAGATTCTTATCGTTGAGCCAACCTCTTTTAAATGAAATCGCTAAAAGCACTATGGTTTTCATTGCTTTAAAAATGGAGTCTCATTTTGAAACTTTGAAACAATAACCACAATCAGGGTGGTGTAGGAAACGCCGTAATATTTTTTTTCGATGAACAGCCCCTCCTTCAAGAACCCTATATACAGTGGGCGAAAAAGGAAGGTCGCGAACCAAAACTGACTTATCCACTTAACCCATTTAACCTCGGGAAAGAAACGGTCACTATCGTCCCATGCCTGTACGTTACTTCTTGCGAGCATTGATGTGGCGGTTATTGACTTGTCACAGGCTCGACAATCGGCGTAAAGCGGCGCATGGTGGCTCACAGCTCAGACCACCGTGCTACTTAATTAACTTAATACGCAAGGCGGCAAAAACCGTTTACACTGAGAGGCGAGCGGCGACGAGCGACAATTAATGTAGATAGTTTCAGAGATGATACGTTTAAACATGTAGATCATAAATTATGTGCTTTTGTTTCAGTACCGTCCTTTTAAAGATAAAAACACACCCTCTGCGCAAAATAGCCTCATTAATTCTTAATGATATATGAATGTCTTATTTAAAACTATTCCTTGACCTGAAATAAGACACCGGTCTAAGAACACTTCAAGTAAATTTGACTTTATCCTCGTTACGTAACACTTTGCATCATAAACATAAGCACTGGCGACATATAGCAAATAAAAAGGAATATAAAGGAATCCATTACCTTAAAGTGCCGTAACGATGTTGTTTCAATTGTATATACTTTCAAAGTGTAAACAGCATGACCTTACTTCGTTGATTTATTGATAGTAAAAGGAATTTCTCACATCTACTGAATATTTTTTTACTTTTTATGTTTCCTGTAAGGTACCAAATTGCACGCCGTTGCCTTGATTTTCACAAATATATGTGGGTTTCCATCAGTAAAATGACATCATAAAGACCTTGTTAAAGAGAAATCAGCCAATGTGCAAGATAATTATTTTGCTTCTTAGTTTTCTTTTCATCGATCAATCCTGATTTGTATTACCTAAAATGATTATAATTGTCCCGTCTTGCCTCGGAAGCGATATTAATACGATTTTAAAAGTAGACATTGTGTTTGTTAATCCCATCTAACTGAATATGTTTATTTGCAGATGTTATCATTCTGTTTCCCCTTATGTTAACGGTTGATTCATGCAATAAAACAATATTTAAACATTATAGAGATGAAAATGAAACGAAAGAATAAAACTTGAGTATTGTTACATAGATATAAAATTGTGTTATTTTATACATGACCCCACAGAAATATTTCTCAGTTGAGATTTTGTCTATAATATTTTTATTGCAAAGTGTTATTATTTAAATATGTAACTTTTTAAATCGCCTTAAAATTAATGCTATATAATAATAAGGAACTGCTACTATGCTTTGGTAGGAGTTCTGTTGATTAAAATGTGAGGTTCAGCAAAAGTTGTTACTCGGAGAAGGGCTAAAAGCTTATAAGCTTAACATTCAGCTAATTTTAGTTGCAACCGTCTGTAGCCTATACCACTTGTTACAAAACTTAAAGGTTTGTTTTAATGAAGACGTTACAAATATTATTCACAAACTGATAAAATTCATTTTCCATAAACAGTTTTATTATTTCGCCATGTAATGTGTAAAAGATCAAGGAAATACAACTAGAAACTACTACCAACCACACTTACTTGACAACTACTCAAAAGATTGAACTCGTTTAAGGGAAAATCTCATTGCGTAATTGGGATTGTTTGTTAATTTCGTGTTAAAATTGACCAGATCTACTGTCGCCATACCTTGTAACATGCCATGCAAATTTACGTCTTTTGGTGCTGAAGTACTGTTAAGCAATCGCACAATAACTAAAACTTGATTTTGGAGGAAAAATCTCATCTTATATTACTGAGAAATCCGTCTGTTACAAATGTTAACAGTTAATGCACACACGACATTTGTCAGTAGCGATATTTAATCAGTTTACTGTTAATAGAAATTGTCTGCTCGCTGAGACTTGCTGCAGTATAACAAGGATGATTTGGATGGTTCTCAATTAGAGCTGACTGCACTCTTGAGTAGGTTACAAAATCAGAAGATTTATAGATACTTCAATATGATTTCTATATAAGGAACAGATATGCTGTTTTTAAAATTTCATTAGCTTGAAACGACACTGAAGGGAAATCAATTTCTCTTATTCCAATATATTTCAATCAAGTGTTCTGAAAGGATATTTCACTTTCTTTCCTAAAACTAATATATTTATTGCACTTTCAAAGGTTTTGCTTATTGGCATAACTTTGATTATTATTATTTTTATTATTATTATTATTATTATTATTATCATTGTTGTTGTTGTTTTTGTTGTGTTTCTATATATTTCAACATGTCAAATATTGTATTGTAGGTTTTATTCTAAAAGATGCCTTTTGATATGGTCGATGTGATATTTAATCCGCCTATGGCTAGCTAAAATTGTGATCTTGATTAAATAGAACTATAAAGCAACACTATTTGACACAGAAATAATTATAATTTAAGATGTCTGAATAATAATGAGGTTCATCAGTTGAATACAATTATGTCAGTTTAAATAACAAAAACTCCCGTTAAACTTATTCACTTCATTACAATGTCGTCAGTCTAAAAATGCTGTTTATATATAAAGTACAATATGGTTAACTGTATTCTGTACAATTTTTTTTTTATTTTCACACACAATATTTTCTCTTTCTACAGAAGACGGTGAGTGACTTGCTTCAAGCAACAAACCTTATATCCCTGAAGGGAATAGTTTTCAGAAAATACCACTTGCTCTTAAAATTTGCGTAAATTCAGTTTGAAATTAAAATTTTCAGTATTTGAGAAAAAATACCTACACTCAAACACTACGCGTTTAAAATAATGTTTAAAGTCTAGATATAACCGATCCTTTGAGATGTATTAGCCATATAGCTTCATGCTTCAGCTGTCATTCGCTAATGTTACATACATTTTCACCAGAGGACAATACTTTCTCGGCATAATCCGTCTTAAAAAGTGTATTCAATTCTTAAATCATTTCGCCATTGTTGAATATCGCCATATCTAAAACGGCTCTATAACTTATTATTCATTCAAACTCGCTTTATGCATTATTTCTTAAGAATGTATGTAAAATCGTTTTATTTACAAATATATTACTTTAACTCATATATTTTAGAAGCATTAGATATACGGAAATGCTTATTTAACTGTTTCAATTATGTAAATGTGTATGTTGCTATATTTGTTTACATGAGAACATGAACGAAATTTGTTTGTGATTTAACAGACAAATGGGTTGCAACGAGCAATAAAAAAGAAATAGCCATCAATGATAACAGTATTTTCTATGTGTTTTTCATTAACAATCGTTGTAAAAAATAGTTTTGTAAGAATTAAAAATATGTGCTCAGGTTAAAACAAATATTTCCAGACGCCAGATCGCTTTGCGCATATCTTTTTACACAAAATGTATGACATAAACGATTGCAAGATTACAATATACTGTACAGTAAATGTTTGATCATACAACTGTCAATATGTAGCTTAGCATATAGACGTAACAGTTTCAACACAAACGAATACAACACACGAGAACAAATGTTTTTTTTTTTTTCTGACCTGTTATCTCAAATAAAACAGAATAACATGTAAAAATATTATTTAGCTATTTAGGACAGTTTCTGACTCTAAACTTGTTTGCTTCTTGAACGAGATTAGTATTGTTAATAAGTTATAAATTTTTAAACTGTTTATTTACCAATCGTCATACTTTTTAAACCGTTTCATGTGTTGACCTGTTTTCAATTATATTATTTTTAACCTGATAGTTTTTATATTTTACTACATTATACTTGCTTAGTTTGGTTTTAACCTGATTATGCTCTATTCACATTTAACTTTGTATTCGGCACCGTATAACCTGTTAAGTGTTGGTGTGCCGTAAAACCTAAATAAATAAATAAATGATTGTTTTAACGATAGTGGTATTGTTTTCTCCGTAACGGTTATATCCAGAATCATACACGAATATTAAAAGACATATCTATTATGAAGTGTCAACTGGTATAGAACAATAAGATTTAAATTTAATAATCGGCCGCAAAAGCTCAGGTGGTAGAGGTCGCGGGTTAAAACCCCGGCCAGGTCAAACCAAAGACTCTAAAGTTGGTAGTAGTGGCTTCCCTCCTAACGCTCGGGACTAAGGGGTATTCCATTACGCCTGATTCGTCGGTGTCAGTATAATGGACCGGTTGGGTTCAGTACCTGGGCACCTCATAAGTGCCCATGTGCTATAATGATAGAAATGTCGCTGCACAGTATCGGCAAATCCCTATATTTAATAATTTTAAAGATGTTTTGAATATGAAAACACCAAGAATAAAATATGTTTGTTTTCAGACTGATATTATCCCATTTAGATGCTTATCGTGGTTTCAGGTAACCCTATATAAATAAACCTTGGAATGTCGGATCATTTGGATATAAATGCCATATTCGACATGGACACTATTATTAACAATAACAAAATTATGTTGACAGACGTTCATCATGTCAGCAATCTTTTAAAAAAAATGTATTAATGTTTAAGATACCCAGTATGACAAATGCTTCCAGTTTTAATTAAAAATTGAAATACGATTTCTAGTGACGTATAGTACATCGTAGAAATTTAACTATCTTGGAATAATGCCTGTCATTCAAAGGAAATTAACTTACAATCTTAATTAATCGATCAGTAACTAATTAAAATGAATTGGACTCTTTTCCTTGTCAAAACGTACATTACATGACCTAATTGCTGGTTTTGTAAATTGCCTCTACCTATATACATTGCCTTACTTCATTGTAATGTAACATTTCAGTATGGAATTTAAAAAGGTGGGTTCATAAATCCTATATATGTCATTATCAAGTCCTTGTGACAATACAGATTAATTATTAAAGTTGGACTGAAGTTATACTCGCTCAGAATAAATTACACTATAGGCCCAGCCGGCTGGGGCCTTGAATACGCCGGCTGTATTCATGCAGAGCGGTAAAACTCCGCCGAAAATGAACCATGCGTTTGCCGTGCATGGCATCCCGAGAACCCACGGGATTGGCGGTATATCCGTAGTCACTCATGTGATGTAATACACCGTCTTGACCCCGTATTCGGTGTAGACGGGTGGTCGTATGGACCCGGTACAATCAACCGGCTGGTCAAGCCGAGCCCTAGGTTATTATACTCTCACCAACTTTTTTCTGTCATTACGTATCTACTTCTCGGATACAAACCGGGCTTGATCCTTCTTAACCCTTTCCTATAACATAACCTAGAAAGTGGTAGCTTACGTGTAAACCGAAAGGTATAATAGTCTTTTCGTATTTTAACCTTTTGAGTATTATACTTGTGTAGCCCTGGCGCTTGGAGTTGGAGATTCACTCCGTATAAGCGTCATCTTGTTGGGCTCCGTGATGGGTGGGGACCACAGGGTTGCTCTGTACATAGCGGTGTTCTTTAACCTTGCAAAGGCTTACGATACTACATGGAAACATGGGATTTTAAAAGATTTAGGTTACCTTGGTCTCAATGGTCGTTTACCCACATTTATTGACAGTTTTCTTTCTGACAGAAATTTTCAAGTAAAATGTAAGTCTACTTTGTCGTCTGTTCATAAACGGAAACAAGGTGTCCCTCAAGGTAGTATAATGTCAGTTACTCTCTTAAACATCCTAATAAATAACATTGAAAAAGCTAAATAATGGCGTAGAATGTTCACTTTATGTGGACGATTTTCTTATATGTTACCGTTCTAAAAATAAGAATACGATAGAAAGGCAATTGCAACAATGCCTCAACAAATTACAAACTTGGTGTAAACTTTCACCGACCAAAACAAACTGCATACATTTATGTCTGAAAAGAACTTTGCACAACGATCCTGAGTTATTTCTAAATAACATTCGTAGTCCTGTCGTCAAGGAAACGAAATTTCTTGGGGTCGTATTTGACAGTAAATTATCTTTTATACTGCATATTAAATATGTAAAATCTAAATGTCTTAAATCTCTTAACCTGTTGAAATTTTTATCCAATACCGACTGGGGGCTGAAAGAAACAGTTTAATAGCAACTTATAGATCACTAGTAAGATCGAAAATTAGATTATGATAGCATTGTTTACGGCTCTGCCAGGAGATCCTATCTTCAGATGCTTGATGTTGTCCACAACCAGGGACTCCGTCTGGCCCTTGGAGCTTTCAGGACCTCCCCTGCAAGAGCCTTTACGTTGAAGCTAATGAGCCATCATTATACCTTAAACGAGAGAAACTTGCGCTTCAGTTCATTACTAAAGTTAAATCAAACCCAAAAAATCCCGCATATAGTGTAGTATTCGATCCTAAATACGAACATGTGCAAGAGCGTAAACCAAAGGCAATTAAACCGTTTGGTTTACGCATGCTAGAAATCATACACTCATCACAAATTAATTTAAACCAAGTTATAGAAAACAATGTCTTGGAATATCCACCATGGCAATTTAAATCTCCCAATGTTGATTTAACTCTCTGTACAAATAAGAGGTCAAAAACAAACCCTCTCGTACTTCGCTCAAATTTTAACGAACTGCGCAACAAGAAATTCTCCAACTACGTCGAAATATATACTGATGGCTCGAAAGCAGATTCATATGTCGGCTGTGCTTCCGTGAGTAAAACTTATTGTTTTAAACAAAAAATACCACCCGACTCATCCATTTTTACAAGCCGAAATTCAGGACGTTAAGCTTTCAGTTGATTTAATTTAAAATAATCCTAGCGATAAATTTAAAGTATTTACTGACTCTTTGTCGGTTTTACAGTCTATTAAAAATCTCAATTTTTCCAACCCCCTCATTAGAGAAATAATTTTTAAACTAAATAAAGTTTTTCTTAATAAGAATATTGATTTCTGTTGGCTACCTAGTCATGTAGGCATCCGGGGAAACGGGGATGCAGATAAGAGTGCAAAATCTGCTTCAGCCCTTACTTAGACAGATCATTGCATCCCCCCCCCCCCCACAAAATTTAAACCACTTATCAATCGATATATATACTAAATGGCAAACAGGTTCGGACAATACAATAACAATAACAAATTACTCGCCATTAAACCTATTGTCGGTGCCAGTATCTCTCCTTGCAGAGAAAGTAGGCGGGAAGACGTAGCTCTTACCCGCTGTCGCATTGGACATACTAGATTAACTCATTCGTATCTTCTAGAGAAGTTAAACCTAAATGTGTTCCTTGCCAGGAACCTCTTACAGTTAATCATATTTTACTACATTGTATTGACACAGACCATATTCGGTCTAAGTATTTCAATGTCAATAACATATGCGAACTATTTACGACAGTATCAGATGCTAAGCTTGTTTGCTTCCTGAACGAGATTGGCATTCTAAATAAGTTATAAATTCTTAAACTGTTTATTATGCTAACGTTATACATTTTAAGTCTTTAATATTTTAGCTTGTTCCCACTTATAATTCACATTTTTAACCTGATAGATTTTTATTTCTACTCACGTATTTTAGTTTAAAACTGATTATATTCTTTTGTCGTTAAATTTCCATGTACTCGGCGCCGTATGACCTATCAAGTGTCGGTGTGCCGCAAAACCCAAAATAAAAATACCAGCTGCTCAAAAAAACGTCAAAAGATATTCAATGTCACTACTTGTGAATAGGTAAATGAGAAAATGTCCTATCAAAATGTTCACAGATATTTAAATTTTATCTACCTGCAGACCAAGGCAAACAAGGTAAATGTAAATGTGACAAAAACACAGAGACGAGACATAACACACAAAAAGAGAAAAAAACATCAGTTACCGCCTTGGAACGGTCGGTCGGCAAAAGGGCCAACTGGGGTGCTTAAATCTGGTTTGTGGAGCGCTCCAACCTCGCACTTCCTGAAGGTTTTTCTATCAAACAAACAGTGTAAATAAAAATATCCCGTCAAAGTGATACAACCTACAGTAAGCACCTGCATCGGGAGTTAAAACAGATATAATGAACTTATGTACATACATGATAACTAGTAATAAAACAACATATGTACAGTATGTACAGTAGATAAAAGCCTCGGCAACCAAAAAATTCCAAATGAGAGAGTAGTTTCAAATAAAAGCGTCAAGACAGATTATGGATACTATTAATTAAGTACTGGTCAAACTTGCGTTAAACAATTCTCATGCATAATTATAGAGAAGGCAGCATAACTGTTAGACAGTATAGTTTTCTTAAACGTTCGGCTGTACTCGCAAGTGCATTTTCTGAAGCACTGAAATTCTTTCCAACTGACGTTTGATAATAATGGTTTGAGTCTGATTCTATTGGCAACCTCATATTATCGAGACTGCTGAGAATGTAATAAATCAACTGTTCGTCATAATTCTGTGTATGGTGCAAGGTTGTAACAAGATTTCACATAGGATTGCTATGTTTATTAAATCACGATGACAAATGTGTAGCATATTTCAAAATGTTTTATTTTCTTTATTAAAGCAGTAACTGGTAGCGGCAGCTGCATGTCTGCGTTAAACATGGAAGAGAGGTGGATATTTGCTTAGAATAAATATAATCTACGCTGACAAAAGACGATATATTGTTCACAATATTTTTCGTGTTTTTAATAAACATTTATTTTTATTTTTTGACACCATATATAGTACATAGAACAATATCTTGCTAGAAACATCCTGAGAGTGATGTTCATAATATTTACAGAAAAGTCGATATATTGTTAAAACTCTTTTGTATTGAAGGCCTTATGAAAAACACAGAGCATTTTATGCGGACTCGCCGAAATGTACTGAAACTGAGTAAAAGTGTACATTCAAAACGTATGTCTTCCCATGTCGTGGCACATTTAATCTGTTTACTAGTGTCTAGCACATTGTAAACAAGACTTTGATAAAAAAAAGCAGGCATAAATTTTATAATTTTCTGAATTTTTTAAGTCTGGATAAGAACAAATGTTATATATATATATATAAATGATCAAGCAAAGATTGGCATGACAATGGCACACTGGCTCTTAGAACGAATGCACCTTTTTGCGAATAATGTATGCTTTTTTCAAAAAATAGATTTATCTATAGCTTGAGTGGGTCTTAGTAAAATATTGCATGAACGACTACCCTGGCTATGGTTCTATGGTTTTTGCCTCTCTAATGTATTCGAATTCCTCTCTGTGGCTTTTATGACATAATGATGTTATATGGTTGATGCTGGCGTTTCATTTTTAAAAGACTCATTGTATAAGACTGTTATGTCAACCTTTTAACCTCTAAAATGCATACTCAACAATTGTTATCCAATTTTACTATGGTATCCCAGGAGTACTTAATTATAACTTGTTCATTGCAACCAAATATTAGCAACATTTACATAACATTAATGCAACGATACTACTGAATGATGGGATATATAAATGCGTAGCAAACATGAAAATGATATATAACTTAATATTTTGTACAACTAATTTGTATAATAGAATACTGAATAAATGAACGAGCTTGTAATTTGTGTATGAATCACGTGCAACGCGAAAATCATTTGCATTACCTCACCGAACAGCAAACAATAGTTCTATTGTGTATTGTCTATTTTGAAAGGAAATAATACAGAAAAGCGTGCATAAGTGTTTAAATAACAAAGTGTAATTAAATTATGTATGTAGGTATAAGATCACTAGATAAAGACACTATGTACCATACTCGACAATGTCATGCACAGTGTAGGTGAGAAAAACTGCAAAACAGAAGTAAGTAGTTCCTACACTCACAGATTGTGCAAAAGGACAACAAAAGGACAACAATTTGTAACCATAGGTGGATGCTTCAAGCACGATTGCAAATAGTTAGTTTAATGAAAAAAGAAAGTTTATGATAAGGTTGATAGACATTTTAATATTGTTTATCTTCAATAGTATTTGATGTCGTAATGAAAGTGCGACAATTCTTTTTCGGTAGGTTTAACATAATGTGCTTGTGAAACGTAGCATTTTGTGACCGTTTATCATTTTTAGAGATTATTTTAAAGTGTAATATTTACTTTATTTAATAATACTCTTCTATAATGTAGCCTTCATATCAAGACATAATATAAAATTAAATATATAAACAAAGTCAGCACAATTCTTGAATTATCCCGGAAAATAATAGGCTATAATCAATTTAGCTAAAGAATCAATTCTACATATGTGATTAAATATTAGGATAAATGACATTAAACTCAGGTTAGAGCTGACTTTTATTTAAGTAATTCTATTAACTGTTACATTAGTAGAAGTTAGTTGAAAAAATTAATAAATTAGGAAATTAATCAGTAATTTCGAATGATCTTAATGTATCACGTTTTCAATATAAGCTTAGAAACCTTGAAGTCTGACATCAGCTGATGACGTTAGTTACGTGCTATTGTATAAATGGTAATGGGATAAATTAAGGAAATAATTCATGCATCTATAATAATGATTTAAATTTAAATTGTCTTTCTGAAAATTCGTTCATTACAAAATCAAATTGGACTTATTTCATATGGAATATTTCTACCGAAAATGTTGATGTTTAATTAATAAATAAGTTTTTTTTGCACCACAAGCGTTTTCGTTGATTTAACTACGATAATGAATATATTTGTAACAAATTTCATCACCTCTTATAATTACCGTGATGAAATACTGTGATTTTTCAGAGAAAAAATTAGTTTTCATTTCGTCATGTGTTCGTTCAGGTCTTACATATATATGTTACTTTGTTGATTCTGCTAAGGTCCTTAATTGTAAGTCTCGACAGTATTGAATTTATGCAAGATTGAGAAAAAAACATAACATTTGACAGTGGAACGCAGACAGGTGTCCTTACTTATCCCGAATTGCAGATTTTAACCATATTGATTTCTTTTTTCCATTGCATGGTTTGCTAAGTAATGCTCGCAATAATTAGCTCATTATAAGAATTGGATTGTTTACAAGTCCAGACATTTCTGTTGGAGTTTTATAGTTGTTTTTTGAACTAGCTATTACACTGGTCCATTTGTGCGCATACATTCTTTGCTAGAGAATAATATTAACGAGCCCAAATTATTATATATGCCCTTTTTCATAACGAGTGATGAAGGAATGGCGTTGTGAGGTTGTAGCGCTCTGTAAACCAAGTTTAAGCGTCCATTATTCTTTTTGCTGGTCGTATTAATGCGAATCTGGTAGTCTTTCTCTATGCGACTACTATTTGCTTTAAGCGTTTGTCACTTAATGTCATTCTTTAATAAGTATAGGTTATTTAGGTTCTAAATATTTAAACATGACATGTTAGCAGAGATTAACTTAAAACTAAAGACCGTCATTAGTTACTGTGGCTTTCTGCATGCAGAAAAAATGATCGTACTGCCTCCGGTATAGAAAAAATGATAAAACATAAAACCGACCTTGCTATTTGTCTGAAACGTTTACGACTGAAGCATCAATTTAATGTTGTGTGCATAAAAAAGCAAAAGCTTTACCGCTATATTTTATGTTACTCAAATTCCAAGGTTTCCATAGAAGCGTGAGGGGACCGAGTCTGGTAGCGCAGTCGACCATGCGACGCATTGGAGAGTTAAACCTCTGGCCGCGACATTCCAACGTCATAAAGGGAGTTAATGGTTTTGTTTTTTTCTTTAAGCGTAAGTAGATACAACTAGACCTTTTTATTTATAGTTATCAACCGTGCTTACGTTTTGTAAAAATACTTCTCCGCACATTTTTTTATATAGTTTCTGATATTTCAAACTGAAAAGCAGATCGAGATTCTAAAACAATATTCATACTTTGATTTTTCATACTTTTAACGTTTTGCAAAATATAATTACGCTAAAAGCACCGAACTCTAAACGATATACAGACATAATATTCCGCAACTTCTATTCTATATAAAGGTCTGTAATTAACTTGAAAGATGTGTGTTCAGAAATACCCTTTATTTGTCTGCCAATCACCATAATTTCTCCTATTCTAATTATATTCACCGTAGAAGATTGCCTATGCTTGCTGTCTGAACTTTACATTTTGTTAACTGCAATAAAATTTACAATATTGTGAAGGCCTTAAAATGCTTGCAACCCTTACAATTTCCATGCAAATCAAATTAAGTGTAGAGAATAATATATTATCTTGATTACATTCAAGATAACCGGATTTAAAATAGTTTTCTTAAATTATTTTCCCATTCAGACATATCTCGTTAGAGAGAGAGAGAGCTTCGAATAACGGGCTCATTTGTTTTCAAGAGTGAAAAGAAACACTATGAATAATAACTATTTTTAATTAATTGAATATATGTAATGTACCTAACGTACGAGTATGATGCATTTTGTTACATTGATATAAATATTTTCTATTTCAATGTATTCTCGCATGGAATTAATTTTTGCTTATTACAGGAGATATCAAGCATTTTTTATCAAACCATTTAGCAATAATCAAGGCTGTTTGTAAAACACATCAACTAGGTTTGCCTGTTTGTGCTATGCTATCTGTCTTGAGTCATAATATACGGAAAATTTGTTACAAGATATGGCACGGGATTTCACATAATAAACTGAAATGAGAACATGTATTCATTAAATTAGCTTAAATTCTCACTCAAATTACACAAACTAAAAAAAATGTGTTTTGGGTATTAAATTATATAAATAAATAATACAATCAATTGCAATTTTATTATCAATATACATTTAAGATATATATTTACTATTTCCTATAAGATTGTTTGTATCACAGACATATTTTATTAACTTTAGTTATCTTCAACTAAAAGTAATACGCTTTACTGCAACGCATTCCATGCATCATTATGCAACATAAAACAATTACTTACGTAATCGGATAAGCGAATACTCACCATGTATTCAGTGGCAAAGGAATAACTGAGGTATGGAAGTGGATGTGATTTGGGCATTTTGTTTTACTATTTTCTCACGTTTTATTAATTTTTTTTCACCGTACAAAATGGAAAATATATTTAATATAATAGAAGATGCTTCAATTATACAGATACAGTATGCACTTTTTGTATTCCTTATATAGTCTCTCATACCAATGTTTTATTTATAGTTAAAATAGACCGCCTCGCAATTGCTCTTTTGATAGTTTGAGAGTTCTTTTGAAACGGGTTAAGTGCTCGCAAACAATACAAGTATCATGGTAAGAAATAATTTCTGTTCTTTGTGTGTAGTACCAACAAGGTATGTTTACTAAAAGCGTGTTTAATTAATTTTACTTTGAAGTAAATTTAACTTAAACCTGTTTTATATAGTCAATTGGAACAGAAAACACTGTCCCAGTTATACCTATCTTTTAAATAACCACTTTATAGTCAGAAAAAGTTGTAGGTATAAATTTCAAGGCATAATCTGTGAAAATTTTGATAGGACCTTTTCTTATTAACCTATTCATAATCACAACAGTGTTGCTTGTGCAGTGTGGCGGTCGTAAAAAATCTCCCCGTGCATGTGATCTATGTTGTCATCTAATTCATCCTATCAGGATTGTTACGTATATTTTCTTTTGACATACCTTGGACTTAGGTTTATTTTACTTGAAATAAAACATTTACCTTGTTTGCCTTTGTCGAGGTAGATAAAATTTAAATATCTGTGAAAATTTTGATAGGACCTTTTCTTATTTACCTATAATTTTAACAGGAAGTATTGACGCACGGTAAGACAACTTGAAAACCGCCCCACATTAGGTCCTTCTGGCCGAATAGGGCACGAGTCGGCGACCATATCACTACGCTATGGACAGCAATTGTAATCTATTAATTTTTGATAAATATTTTTCTAATTATAACAAATGATGTTTATAATCAGTAACAGAGATATGCGCATGATTAAAAAATGAACTAAAAGCAAAATATCTGATATTTCGTCCCGTCAGATAAAGTAATGACATATATTTGGTTTTGTCATTCTAGTTGGCCGACTTGATGAAAATACCATTAAATCTACAATAAATAAAATGAATCATTGTTTTCTGTTCCATAAGAGATAGCAGGAAACATGGAAACAATGTCTCCTTAACAGTCTCTCTCCCGCGCTTAAATATGGAAACTAGAAAAGTGTTGCATCATTGTCATAAACGTCTGTTTCGTATACAAGTGCATTACGATTTGTCTTAAATAATTGATTGTCCTCGACACATGCAATTGTTTGTCTTTCTAAAGAAAATCTATAGTTTGGGTCTATGCATTCAAATTCCAAGACATTCATTATTGTCAAAGACTTCTATCTCTTAATATCTTCTCTTTGTCAGTTGTTTATTAGTTGTATAATTGAAAGTCGTAGCATTATTCACAGTTGATTTCACTCTTTTAATAACTGTGTTTAATGTTTATATCCCTTCGGATATTTTAAAGACGTAGCATTATTATTAGTGTCTTTGCTTCTTTGCAATAAAACATATTATTCAAATTTTACAATAAATGTTTATACACTGCGTTTATGTGAAAACTTTGAAGCATTTTAAATTGATGAGAAAATAAAAGTAAAAAGTTAAAGGTAGTCTTGTAATTTTAATTCTACTACTAATATATTTTAACTTTCATTGTTATATCTGAACGTTATACATACTGTTTTATTTCACCTGTCAATGCCTTTATCCCTGGCATATTAGCTGTTGTTAAGGCATGCGATATGCTAAAAGTATTCCCTAATGTTGTTGCTCTTGCATATGCCATATTCATTCCTTATTACGAACGATATTATTCTGATATCTACCTTTTTAAAACATTGCGCATTTATACTTGTATTTGTTTTCAGTATTGTGAATAGGATTGATGTAAGTGTAACCCTTCAATAACTTGTACATTAAGTAAAATCATTCCTCGGCTCCTGACGTCATGACTTAACAGTGACTTAGCATGCTTCTTAAGACCACTTTGTTCAGCAGCGTGAAACTAATGGATATGATTTTCCAGAATTAAGATACACAATAAAGGGTAAATGTAAATCTAGACCAAACTCTTCGCCGAAGTAAAATAAAGTATTGAAATTTAAATCATGGCGGCGTTGATTGATTTATAATACAAATACGTCAGCATCAGCTTTATTATATCGTCTGTGAAACGAAAATGAACAGTTCCTTGCTAGTTCGAATAAAACTGATGTTACATATACAAATACACATACCAAACACATTTTATATAATTTGATAAATAGAACAACGTATAAAAAGAATAAAAAAGTATTATTAACTAAATTTTATTGAAAACATTTTTTCAGTTCAGTTTAGGATATTGTTTACTTATAACAGAAAAGTTGTCTATGGAACCCTTCGTCCGAGTTTATATATTTGTAATTATGGTATGGCCTTCACAAGCAGTTTCAAAGTTTTTAAATTAATATATCTTAATGATATGCATAATTTAAACACACTGATCATGAAAAAAAAACGATATTAGCATAGTATTTCCTTTGTCAGTATTCACTTGCATCTTAAATAAACAGAATTTTACAATTTAACGATTTTAACAAACTTCGTTTTGGTTACACACGAAATCGTTATAGATTAGAAAGAAAATCACTCATTAACTCTGACAGGCCCGTTATTCTACCTTACTAATGACGTTGCTTTAAATGATATAAATTTAAAATACAACACGAAAACACAATTCAATTTGTTTTATACAAGTTAAGCTGTGTGTTCTTTTGTCTAAATAAAATACAGCTGTTAGTTTTTATTAATTCTCTCTTAGGATCGGTATCGCTAATGTTATCTTACATTGGCAATTTTTCCTGTCGACCTGTCAATTATTGTTTGAATTATTTTCTGTAACTGAGATTCCATGTCTGTCCTTGAGATAAATATCATTTACATTTAAGTTAATGCGGATATGCTTTGACCTTTTATTAAATATTCTGTAACTGATTAAAAGTAAAATTTACTTTTTTTGCCAATAACAATATTTTAATCTGAAGTTTCCATTTTAAATTGTGTATGCTAGCTATAGGTATAATTAACTTTGTAGGCATACTTGTTGAACATAGTCTATTTTAGATATGTGAAATATATTGAAACCATGTATAAATTCAGATGTAAAATTCACGAGTGAAGAGGAATTTCTGAAAAAGATCGTTAATGAGTGAAATGTATGCCAGGTGAATATCTACTTAGGCTCCAAGTTATTGACAACTGCTTTAGCTGCTAATGTAAGACTTTCCTATCGACAATTTGATCAATAAACTTACTTACTTGAAACGTAACCCAACAATGACAGCGATATCCAAAATACTCTATTTAAGAAAACATCAAAATATACTATCACACAACAATCTTGTCCTAATTTTTTTATATTATAATTTCCCGTCATATTTTGTCTGTTTTTCTGCCCCACTGTTTATGTTATTTACTTTTAAAAGAAGAATATATCACAAACGTCATTTGTAATATATTGTTGGCTTTATCTGAAATTTATCTGGTCGGAGTGTGTTATTATAGGTAAGTATTGATGTCGATCATTATTGCCATAAGTATAAGCGATATTTTACCACAATAAACCCCAATTTGTCATTATATAATCTTCTTTAAATGCAAAGTTATACTGACTTTCAAAATAGTTACCGTATCCATTAATGGGGTTTAAATAATTTTAACCAACTGTGTTTTACTAAAATCATAAATTTGTGTTTACTTTCAATAATTAAGGCCCCTAAATGTCTATAAAATTATGAATAATCACTGTATCCGGTCGATAATACAACTGGCATGAGTAAGTGATTTCTATTAACAAATAACAGTTAAATGTCAATGACCCTAAATAAAATTAAACTACCTTCTTCTGCTAGCCCAGACACTTCATTATCGGCATGTTTCAACATATTTCTAAAATGTCAATACAGAGATGCAAAGTTCAGAATAAGTTATTACTTTTATGAGGAAATAATGAATTTGGAAACATGCTTTACAGACTGTAAAAGTATCTGTCATCGAGCAGTATAATAAAATATACGATCAATATACAAAAATAGACAGACACAAAAATATGAAGCACCATTAATTAATTGTTATTCCAAGGTATTATACCTAAATAAACTTTTAATATTAGACTACTACATAAGTATATCGGTACCCTCTACCCATTACGGTTAAATGCATAAACTGGTAAACGAGATATATTTACAAAATGAATATAAAATGCACCTAAATCTGTTATTTGACTATTAAAAATCGAGCTTGAACAAAATCTATGTGTTATGAGGCCAAGGGCAAATTTAAAGTTGCTCAAAATATTATGCACACAACCATATGCCAACACTGATTTTAATCTTTTTGTCATAAGCAGTTTTACTATTACGGTTAAACAATTAGCAAACATATGTTTGCAGTCGCTTTGAGCAATAGACAAGAAAGTTTTTCATGCAAAACAAACAAGACCCTTTAAGTGTAGTCAAATTATGTTTAAGAAAATTTATTTGCTTCTTATAAATTTCTGGTCACCAAGCCTTGTTTGTTATTACGTAAACGCAAAATTATAATCCTCCTTTCAATCACATATTTAGGTTGTCTTTTTAATTTATACACAATTATTAAACAATTATTAGAATTATAATTAATACGATGTTAAATGTGGAATTTCTCTTGTTCTAAACACTTCATTGAGTTTATTAATATACAAATGTTATAATTTTGTTTCTTTATTCCTCCTTTATTTTACGGTGGTTCGATATTGGTAAAAAATAAAATGATGAAACTGAAACTTACGACGACAATGGTCGTATTGATATCTCTAACAGCCCTTCTAAATTAATGGTATATTATTAAAAGAAACTGCTACTTTATGTTGCTGTCATGAGTTTTGTTAGTTTCAAAATTAGAGCTTGAGCAAACTCTATTTGTTATTGGGACAAGGGCAAATAACTTAATCAGCTTAACATTTAGATAGTTTTAGTTGCAACAGCGTGCACCAAAATCTTTCTAACAACACATGTTTCAAATATTCGTACTAGTTTGTGTTAACAAAGATATTCATAATAGTTTATCACAATAAAACATTGATAGGCCAACAGTGGTTTAAATCCATAAGCAGTTTAAGTTTAATTTTGCGCACTGTACTGTATAAAAGATAGAAGAAATACAACTAGAAACTAACATCAACCACACGAACATGACAAATACTATACAGATTGAACACGTTTGAGGGAAAATCAGTCGCATTGACCAATTGGGATTGTTTGTTATTTTCTTGTTAAAACTGACAAGAACTACTTTAGAAATACCTAGTAGCATGCCAGATAATTTACGTCATTTGATGCTGAATTACAGTTTATTTTAGTAGGAAACTACTCTCATCGTATTTTGCTGAGAAATCTGGCTGTTACAAATGTTAACAGTTAATGCACACACGACATTTGTCAGTAGCGATATTTAATCAGTTTACTGTTAATAGAAATTGTCTGCTCGCGGAGACTTGCTGCAGTATAACAAGGATGATTGTGATGGGTTTCGATTAGAACTGACTTCCCTCTCGAGGAGGTTAATAAATCAGACTAGTTATGGATACTTCAACAAGATGCATTAAATAAAGAACTAATACGCTGTGTTTTAATTGTTCATTAGCTTGTTACGATTGTGTGGGGAAATCAACAACTCTAATTCTAATATATTTCAATGAAATGTTCTAAACATATAGAGCACTCTTTGTTAAAAATAATGTATTTCGTTGCTCTTTCAAAGGTTCTTCATATTGGTATAACTGTAACTGTTATTATTATTATTACAATTATTATTATTATTATTATTATTATTATTATTATTATTATTATTATTATTATTATTATTATTATTATTATTATTACGTTGTTGTTGTTGTTGTTATTGTTGTTGTGTTTCAATATATCTCAACATGGCAAATATTAGATGTAAGCAAATAAAATTCTAAGAGCTGCCTTTTGATATATTCAATGCGATATTTTAACCTGCATGGAGCTAGAAAAGATTATGTTAATCTCAATTAAATAGAAACATAGTTCATCACTATTTGACACAGAGAGAATTATTATTTAAGCTGTCAGAATAATGAAGAGGTCCATATGCTGAAAACAAAAATTCTACCTAAAGTAACAAGTGTTTCCATTAAAAGTATTCACTTCATTGCAATGTCGTCAGGTTAAATACTGTTTATGAAATACAACATGGTTTACTATATGCTACCCGTTTTAGGTCTGTTTTTCGTACACACTAAATTTTCTGTAGGTAGGTCCTTTTCAAAGAAAATACCACATTCTCTTAAATGGCGGAAATTCAAATGCAAACACGGCATTTGTCAGTAGCGATGTTTACCATTGAAGTATAAAATTAAATAATTTGCATTCTTTGAGAAAAAAAAACCCAAACGCTCAGACGTGTTTAAAATGTTGTTTGACAACACAAAGTCTGGATATAACCGTCCTTTGAGATATATTAGCCATATAGCTTCATGCTTGAGCTGTCCTTTACTAAGGTTACAGACAATTTCACCAGAGGACAATACTTTTTCGGGAAAATCCTTCTTAAAACGTAGTAACATCAAGGAAAATTGTATGTGATTTAACAGAACCAGTTGCATGTAGCAATAAAATAGCCCTTAAAGAAAACTGAGTTTGTCCTTTCACTAACAAAAGTTGTAAAAATAGTTATGCAAAAAAAAAAATGAAAAGTGAGCCTGTGTTAAAACAAATATTTTCTGAGGCCAGATCTGCATTCGCACATCTTTGAACCTCAAGTCTAGGCTATGGACCATTGCAATATTACAATATTTTTATTTTATACAGTAATTGATTGGTCGTACAACGGTCAATCTATAGCCTGGCATATCGGCATAATACTTTTAACAAAAACAAATAAAACAGATAAGGACGAATGTTTTTCTGACTTGTCATCTAAAGTATACCAATGACTGATCGTATTGACGATAGTTGAATGCGTGTTTTTACTGTTATTATCCCGTGTAGACTGTAGTCGTGGTTTCTGGTAAATTTATATTAACAAACCCTGGGTAGACGGATTCATTTGGATATTGATGCCATGTACAAACACTGTTATAAACAATAATAACAATAATAACAAAATTAAATTGACAAACGTTCAGCAATGTCATTTTAAACATGGATTCTAGTCTTACAGTTTCAATTGACATTGAAATACAGTTACTAGTGACATTAGGTAAATGTTTGTAATTAAACGCTTTTACAGTTTCTGCCTTTCAAAGAAAATATACATTAAATCTTAATTAATTGATCAATAACAAATTAACATGGATTGAATCAAATTTTTTTTGCTTGAGTTGTATTATATCATTTTTTGAAAAAACCTGCAACAGAACGAACACAACCGGTTCCTTACTAAAAGAAAAAAATAAGTGTATGCTTACATACGAGTTAAAGTTTATGTAATCTGTAAATTTTACTTTTTAACTTTAGCTTAAAAAATACATGTCAAACATGAATTTCTCCGTATGACATATAAAATAATTTTATTCATATTGTATATTCTAAAACCAGCTGCAAAATAAAACAACAGAAAAAAGTTGGTCAATGTTATTTATTGTGAAAGTATCAATTCAGTTTATGGACACTGTTTAATTAAGAACTTGCGTAAAACTACCGTCAAGCATGCACAGGAGGCTTTTGCAAGTAAACGGCAGAACGGTTAGAATGTAAAGTGTTCTTAAACGTTTTGCCAATCCCTGCTGTAAAGTGCATTTCCTGAAGCACTGAAATGTTTCTCATCAAATTCTCATTGACTTTTGGTGAAATGATTTTAATCCGATTCTATAGACAAACTCATCTCATAGAGACTGCTGAGAATATAATAAATCAACTGCCTGTCATTATTCTGTGTATGGTGCTATGGTGTATTGAGGTTGCAGATAAGTTGTTATGTATACTAAATCACGATGGCAAATATGCAGCATATGTCAAAATGTCTATTTCCTTTATTTCCTTTATTAAAGCAATAAATTATTGCGACAGCTGCATGCCTACATTAAACATAAAGACAGGCGGATACTTTCCAAGAACTAATATCATCTACGATAGCGGAGGACGACATATAGTTGAAGTTTTCTTGATTATATTCATTTTATGACACAGCACATATAAAATTTAATTTACAATCCTTTTTTAGAAAAAAACAACAAGCGATGTTCACAGAATTCGTAGAAAAAATTGATATTTTGCTTAAACCATTTCATGCCATTTGAATTGAAAGGCTTATATTAAGTACAAAATATGTTATGCCAAATCTTCAACGGAATTGAGTAACAGCGTACATTTAAAAGTTATGTTAAGACATATCATGACTAATTTTGGTCTTCTTATTGGTGTTAAGTAAAATATGAATAAGATATGCACTTTGGTGAAAGAAGAACTGGCGAAATATACTTTTTCAATTTATTAAATTCAAGACAGAAAAAATATATTACTGTTAATATATATGCAAATATAAAAGATAAAGAAAAAGACCACATACGAATTATCAAAGTTTAAAATGACCAGACAAGGTTGGCCGTAACACTGGTACACTGGCTTTTAAAAAATGCACAAATTCTGCTAATAATCAATGTATATGACATATCAAATAGATTTCTCATTAGCCTTAGTGTGTCTTTATAAAAGAAATAAACGAAAGACTACCATGGTTATGTATGACTATAATGTTAAAATTATGGCATAGTAATGTTATATGGCTGATGCCAGGTATTTTCTTCTGAAATAAAGTATTGTATAAAACTAAATGGTAATTCAATGGTTGACAGTATATTGTTTTACGAAATGACGTGTAAATATAATCAGTAATTGATATTATCATGAATTAAGATCGATAATGTCGAGGGAAAACAGTGGGAAATTCTTTACCTAGGTTTATTGTTATACGGTGTTTAAATAATTACATTATGCGAATTGTATCATTGACACGTGTTATTTAGTATCGTAAAACGGAGCATAGACGAGATTTGGAAATTATGTTGCCTGTAAGGGACAGCAAAGCTGTCTAACATGAGATACATACATTTACCTCTAAATCATTTCTATTTTGGTTATAAATCTTTTTGTATGACATCAATTTATTCACTTAATCTGTCAAAATGTTGTTTTGTTTTCAGGACATATTGTAACAACAACATCAGCATAAGCAGCAACAACACTAAACCATCTACAGCTTTCTACTACCACACTGCTACTACGTCTACCAACACAACTACTGCTACAACAACATACGGTTCTTCTTTATTAGAACTACTATCACTACATTTTAGAAAAGATATATTTCTTGTGATATACGATATTGGAAATATGATGGCGGATAATGGTGGGGCATTCCGTATGACAAATTTACTAAACGACTCACTGACAAAGCCATAGTCATATTACAATATACCTCATCAAACTAACAAACCTTAACATATTTTACCTCAAAAACTTACTAAATAAACAAAGTGAGTATGATTCAATAGGATGTCGAAGGTAAGATACATTATCACACAGAGAAATTAATAAAGATATTGCATATTTGCTATTCTGAAAGGAAATAACACCGAAATGTGTGTGTGTAAAATGAGCTAAAGGCACTCTCTCTGTCCTATCCTCTTCGACGATGCAAGCGTAACGAGTGAAAAAGTCTGTTCATTTACCAGAAACTTGAAGTTCCTGACCTGGCAGATTGCGCAAAAAGTATATCATTTTGTAAAGAATCCGTGGGTCCTACAGCCAAACGTACACACAGGTAGCTTAATAAACACTAATGTTGATAAGCAGAGTGAGAGATATGTCGATATTGTACACTATTTACTGGTATTAATATCGTTATGAAAGTGCGATGCTGTTTGACTATTAGTTAAAAATGATATGTTTGTGAACGTCTCATTTTGTGACCGTTCATCATTTTGAGGAGAACATTTTAACTGTGATTGTTATTTACTAATACTTGTCTAAAATGTTACCTTCAAATTAAAAAAAATATAATGTTATATTTTCAAAACATCAAGTAAGTAAACTATTATATCATAATATATATTGCATCTTCATTTTAAGCTCATGAATAGACCCAGGACTAACTGGTTCGTCAGTTACGTGTATGGCAGCTTTTAATTGGTAATGGAATAAATGACAGAAATTGTTAATGCACATTATAATAAGAATCATATTGAAATGTTCTCTCTGGTGATTCATTAATTACAAAATCAAGTTTAATGTTTGTTAAATTTAAATTTCTTCCGCAACCGTTGCGGTTTAATGAATAGGTTTTTGCACCACTTGCGTTTTCTTTGATTTTATTAGGATAGTGAATATATCTATTAGAAATATAATTACTGTTATAATTGCCGTGATTCAATGATACCACTTTTAAGAGAAAAGGTTGAGTTATCATTTCATCATGAGCCCGTTCTCTTTTTACATAAACATTACTGTAAAGTGTATTAAATTTATTAGCAATAACACACAAATATTTGATAGCGGACCGCTGACATTTCATCTTACCAATCCTGAAAAAGTAGATATGGATATTTTTAGTTCATGGTAGCCTAGCTAAATGATTTTCACACCAATTAGCTAATGGAAACATGTATTTTTGGATGACTCCAGAAATTTCTGTTATTTAATTGTTTTTGGAACTAGCTGTTACATTGACCTCTTTTCGTGCTAACTTTCTATGCCAGAAAATGAACTACATTTTTTTATAGGAAGACAATGGCTTCTAGATTACCAGAGACAATTGATATAAGCAGTAATTCGAAAAGCGATTCTTTAATCAGTTGGTAGGCTCACTAGGATCCTAACTATTTGTAAATATTGTTTTTCAGTGCAGTTCAACATTAAAACACAATACCACCCTTTCTGCTCACAGTGTTTTTCAATACAGATGCCTAATTGTAAACTTTGATTCATATTTCGGGAATTGGCATTGCCAAAAATTGGATTTAAATGAAAGTGGTTTTCATTTATTTCTATGTAACATCTTCCAAACGTTGATCGCAGTTCATCCAGTATAGGAAAATACGTCATGTAGATGCATAAAATCTGCTTGGTTGTATCCAAAACGTTTACGACTGAAGCATAAACTGAATGTTGTGTGCACCAGAATGTAATAGCACTACAGCCATTCTTTATCATACTTAAATTATAAAGGTTTCTAAGGGAGAGAAGACAAAATCTAGTAGCGCAATCGGCTAAGCGACGGCGGGATACGAGAGGTTCAAACTTCTGGCCGCGACACAACAAAGTCGTAAAAAGGGTTAATGGCTTGACTCGCTTATTTAAAGGCAAGTAGACAGAACAGCCCATTTTAATTCATATTATCAACAGTATTAGCATTTGCAAAAATAATGTATCAGCATATTTTCTTTAAGCAGAAACATTTCTTTTTGGAACCCAAAACGTCTGATATTTCAAAATACAAAACACAAAAGAGATTTAAAAAAACGTTTTATACTGTCAATGTTTGGCAATAAATAATTCATCGAACTGCACCGATCTCTTAACAATATGCAGACGTCATATTCTGATTTTTTTTTTCACACCTTGGATTGTTTTTAACTTAAAAGATGCGAGTAAAGGAATGCCTTCTATTTGTCTGCCATCAGCATAATTTCTATATTCTTTATTATATTTTCCTTATGGCTGACCAGATATTTTTGACCGATGTTTTAATGGTTATGCCAGAAACAAATTTCTGTCAAGATTATCTTTTGGCCTGTTTAATGATTCGCCTACTCTTTGCCATTTCATTTTTGACATTATTTAAAAACTGTAGTAGGACGAAAATTAAATTTGTTAAGTGCCGCTCTACGTTTCCTAATGGATTTTTTTGCATTCATCATTAAACCAAGGTTTGTTACGCTTTGACTTTGTCGTGAGCTTAGGTATACACTTCTCTCTAAAGATTTTTTTTAGAATGAATGTATTTTATCATAAGCATTCTGAAACGTTGAAATAGTCAATTCTTCAAAAGCTTGAGTGCAATTGTTTCATCTTATATTCATTTAACTGTAAGATCAAATAAGTTGCTTGCATATGTCATATTCGCGATATTTACGGAATGTCTGTATATTCATCATATACAATGTTTATGGGTAAGTTCTTTGCTATCTATATGTTTTGGCTTTTTAAGTAAGGTGATTGTTTTTGCGTTTCATGTTCCTAATAACCAAGCATGTACGCAATCATCTTGTCTTGATTGTGTAGGTCGCAGATCAGTGTACTAATATAGTTAATCAAGCTATCTTTGCATGTAATGACATTTCTTTCAGACTAAATAGAATTTTGATAGTGATTGTTTGCAGTACAATGTTACAAAACACTTTTGGGCTAGTTTTATTTTATAGCAGATTATATTTGGTAAATACTAGATACAAGCGTCGGTAAACCTTTCGCGATAGTGTGCTCTCTGTTGGCTACTTTATCCAGTAGAAGTTAATTACCATAATCTCATTACGCGATTTAGTTGGGATAGATTATCACTGAATATTCAACTCAACCTCTTTGAACAGTTAAACAAATTGTGAGCAACATCAGCGAGAGTAAAACCTTAATTTATATCATACGTGATGTTTTTAGCATTTTGTGTGACTGGCATGCACTTCAAGAACTATTTTAAAACTCATTATGATATTTTACATTAAAATCACGACAGATTAATCAACCATATTCAAGCACTTTCTTTAGTCCATTGTTGTCTGGTCCGTAACAACTTTTCTGCTTAGATGTTAAACTTGTATACAAACGAAACTGTCACAATGAGTTTTTGTGATGCAAGCAACGTATACTGAAACTAATAGTTTTTTTCTACATTGAGACTGTGCTATAATGCTAGCACATGGGGTAAACGTTGGCTTTTTTATAAGTGCATACGGATAAAATTATGCATTTTATGATAAACATGTATGCCATACGTTTAAGGAACACAGTTACAAAATATGAACCGATAAATTCTTTACAACCGTTTAGTTTATTATAAGCTCTCCCACTTGCAGCTATTTCCCCATGTGGACTAAGCAAAGCATGTCACTTTTTACTTTCCATATTCAATTTTTAAGGTCCTTGATGTAATAGTAATTTTAACGACATCTATGCTAATCAAATTGAACCGAAGGGATATTTGTCTCGTGTTAATACTATTCAATATAACTGGATTAAATTTGGTTACATCCAAATTGGAATATGCCAATAACACCATCTCTCGTTGTGTGTGTTTTATTTAAATTTAAAGTTCTTTAATGAAAAAGATTTTATATACTCTAAATATTTTGAATATTTTGTTGGAAATATAATATATTCTGACATACTTAATGTCTTTATTAGGTTTTATGTAAAGCAGATTTAATTAGCAATGTTCAATGTCGATTCTTCATTCGGCATTCATATCATAACTATACTGCATAAAATGTCGCAAAATAATTTTGATTCGAGGGCATAGTGTTCGAATATAAGGTGTATGGTGTGAGTAAAAATTATATTAAATCAGCAAATACATATTTTTAAAATATAATTAATCTTCTGATTACTTTTGTAATTGTGCAATGACACAACTCTCGTCATATTGCTTACCTTCACTACGATTAGTAGCGGCGGTAGGCCCTAGACACAGGTCTCGTTTAAACACCGGGGCATCGCAAGTTAGCTGTAACACCATCCGACATTAGAGAAAACGCATCGACCAGCTCACGACCCCGCACCCTGAGGGACTGACGAGTTAAAAATCAGCAAAGATACCAATCAGTTAATATTTGACAAAGAAATAACACAGCTTCACCTTTTACATGCCGTTTTGCATTGGACGTCAATGTTCTTATCACAAATGTTTTAGATGCGGATCTAAGCCAAAATGTTACTAAACTCAACGATCGATGTCCTTTTATGAAGAAAGAAGGAAATACATACGTTACCGATGTCGGTCTTCTTACCAGTCACGTGGTCTAATGTTTGCATTAACTGTTGTTAAAATATAATTCCCACTAGTCAAAAACACACAAAGTAAATGCCAAAATGACTAAAACACAACGGCGAGACATAACATGTACAAGAAACAAACAAGTTACCGGATTGGACCAAAAATCTTATTACTGTTATAAGAAAGATCAACCACTGTTGTGAGAAAGATAAAAATCGTGTCAATAAAATAACGTGCTGAAAAAAAGGTAGCGTTGGATTCCAAGTACTTTCCCTAATAGAATTTCAGAAAAAATGTTTAATTCGAACACCGGACCTTCTATAGGAGACGCTCGGCCACACCGGAGTGTCATCTTAGCATTGGCAAGAGTAATTGACTCATGCTTATTTAACTAATAATCTTTTTATAATTGTGTGGGTTCCACTTAAAACCTTTTTGTTCATTTGGATTAAAGTTGGACAAGTTAATGTTTATTCTTGTTTTTCTAATCTATTTTGCCATACACATATCTACTGTCTACATTTATTCTGCCATTGTCTTTGACCGAAATTATTGATTATGACAAAATAATATTGGCTCTTAAGAACTTGTTATTTTTATTTTATTTATTTTGAACAAAGAATTTGTTGTTCACTCGTCCTATATTCCCATGTTTGCTTATGTCGTGTCATGTTAATTTTAGACGCCACCTTTCAATCAGCATTTAAATCAAATCATGCTATCCGCATAGAACTTTTTTTTTCCTTTTTTGGATGTTTTTGCAAAATATATTTGTTACGTAAAGTTTGAACTAATGTGCAAGTAAAATAATAATATAAACACCTAATAATGCTGCAAATGGTGTTGTTATCAGTTTTTTTTAATTCTAAGACTTTAAAATTATTGCACAAAACATAGGTGATTACTTGAAATAAAGGGTTTTCAAAGTGCATTAGGATCAATGACGAATCATCTATATATATATATATATATAATGCACTTTCAAAACCCTTTATTTCAAGTAATCACCTATGTTTATATATATATATATATATATATATATATATATATATATATATATATATATATATATATATATATATATATATATATATATTGGCGTATCTCATTTTTAAGAGGACACACGCAATTAAGCTTGCCAAGTCTTTAGATGAATGCTGATAATACTTTAGTAAAGAGTCATTTGTATGAATTATGTAACCAGAACTAAACCCAAACTAAGCCCTTTACTTCAGTTATCTGCAATCTTATTTTTCCAATAATGGCTATCAATACAGCACTTTGCTACTCACTTTGACTATATTGTTTGCTGCATTTTTAAGTGTCCTAAAGATATTCATACTGTTAGTAATATCCACCGACATGATGATGAACTTGTATTTAGTTAAAGATTTTAAAAATAAACAAATGCACTGCAATTTCACATTAGATGTTGTTTTTATTCTTTAGGTTAAAGCTTAGTGCTAAACAAAAATGAATATGCAAAATATGTATGCAACTTTGTTTCATGTTGCTGCAATGTATTACATCCACCTTGTGATAGTACTAAAGCCGGACATCACCACATTGTAAAGTTTTAAGCTTTACAAACTATTTTTGGTACTGACATAAATTCAAAGAGATTGAATTCATCAAATGATCTCATGTCTATCGATTCTTTGCCAATGTAGCTACTGAGGTGTAATATGTGTGCAACCTTCGTTTTGAAGGTCTACATCTCGCTCTGGAGCCTTGGAAGTTCGGCATTAGATATTATTAAGTAAAAACAACATACAAGCCTGCCGAGAATGTAAATTTCTATCGTTCAAATGGGGGTGGATCTTTACTAACTTTGGTGGCACTGGCCATCTCTCTGTTGGCTTCTTTATCAAGTGGAATTCAATTAAGCCAATTATTTTTATACATTGTCGTTGCAGTGTGTGACCCCTGAACATATACGTATGTCTATGAGAATGGCAAACGTGGTAATTCTTTCTTAAATGATTTCTCTTGATATTTTTTAAAGAAATAAAAGGTGATAACGGTCTATGACGTGTACTTTTTCTGCATTATTTTGTCACATGATTTGACAAAAAATAAGAAGGAAAGAAATTCCTGGACTAAACAGATGCCTTTCTTCCTGTATTTGTACATGAACCATGAGCCATATTTACGATATTGGTTACGTAATTGAGTTTTGTCAAGCTTCATATTAATCAATAAAAACTATGCCGAAGCCAGCAAAATGGAAATAAATATCTCAGTCAACGGAAGACACGTCAAGCTGGTTAAAATCCTTAAAATTTTGTGGTGTTAAAATGTTAACAAAAAGGTATTTATTTTTTAGAATTTAAAACTATTTTCATAATTATGCCTTTTGCAAACAGTCATAATTTTGTTTACGTTTTTGTTTCTTATTGTATATAATATAAATTGTATTCGTAAGAGTATTACATATTTTAAAATGTCATATCATATCATTTTGTTGACACCCTTTTTGTGTCTTAAAGGATAAAAGTGTAATAACACAACCCGAAAACACTGAACAGGATAACTCTATTCTGAGATAACATTCCATTTGGAAGACATGCATGTCAAATATATGATATTTTATCATCATTTCCAGCTGATTTAAAGAAAACGTCCAAACCAGCAAATATTGTCAATATTTAATGTTCTTTCAACGGGAGAAGCATAACGGAACCACATCGACAACATTTCGTTAAAGCAAACGAAAGTGAACTAATACATGCAACTGTTTTGCTGATTTTGTTCTTTTTAGTTCCCATACCACCTTTTCCTGCAAATAGTAATTATTATATGCAAATGCAGCTGTCACACTGAGTTAGTATCTGCAGGAGGCAGTGCACACTTGTATGAAGAAAAAAAGGTTTTAAAGTTATAAATTTGTCAAGGCAGAACCTAATAAGAAACCTCATCAAACCTCATCTTTTTATATAAGCCTTACATAAAAAGGACTAAGCCAAAGACTAACTCAATAAATTCCTTTAAGCACATTCAAGTGCTAGCCTTCGTAGCTACGGTAAATATCCAGTTCGAGAAAATTAATAAAGAACCGTTCAATAATTTTGTCGGTTCTGCTAATTTTCTTTACTCTCTTTGGTTTATCCCTGCCCTGGTTTGAACCCGTGTCCGCTAGACCTGAGCCGATGCTGTACTGATTGCGCAACCAGGTCCGGTCATGCCTGAGCTTTTGCTTGGAAACTTATGAGCGCGAAAATGCTAAGGGCATACGACGCAAAACAGCTCGTAATTTTCAATTATGGTTGTGTTTTCTGTTAAAGAAAAATTCTTTTAAACAGGATACTGAACTAATCTTATACAAACAAAATGTTCAGACCAAGTATGAAAGTAGTCATATATGAAAATGAAAGTTTGCATTATTACATACTATTAATACTCGGTCGTCCGGATACCCATCTTTAACGTAGCTATGGAGAAATCAATTGTTTCATTCGTGCAAGAAACCTAGACAACTCAGATATAAATTTTTCGTGATGATTTTCCTATATAAACATACGATACGAGTTATAGTGCTCTGACACGAACCGAAATGAACTGATGCGTATCTGTTATATTGTTTGGTTGTAAAATCGGATGTCAATAGAAAACGATCTTACACACTAACAAGTTATTAACACGAATTAGGTTTATTTCAGTTAGACCAAAGTTATGGGATATGGCCAACCTCCAAAAACTGGATTTAAGATTAGTTCTAACCCTTTGTGATAAAATCCTGAGATGGGTTCATATTCCACTACATGTATAATGGCTGGGATTTTGACCATGTGGATGTTTTTAATTTATTGTAACCTAGCTATACTTTTCACAATTAGTATTGTATTGAGTCCAGATAATTCTGTTAGTGTTATTTTCAGCACTGTTCAACTTAAAGTCACAATACCATTCTTAGTTATTGTAGCTTTCTGCTCACATTTTTTTCAATACAGATTCCTAATTGCAAACTATGGGCATCACTAGGAAGATTCGCCATAATAAAAGTCGTGATTTGATATGGCACGGGATTTCACACATTAAACTCTGAAATGAGAATATGATTCTTTAAATTAATTTATTTCTCACTGATACTACTTCAAAGTAGGAAAAGAACTGTGTTTTAGTAATACATTATATTCATTATAAAACCACAAGCAATGTACTAACCAATATTATATACATGTATATATACATATATATAACCTATATTATCTTCAACTAGATTTATAGCCTTTAGTGTAGCGCAATCGATACATGCTTATTGTATGTATTCGAATAAGCGTTTTATTTAAAATTCTCATCGAACAAAATGAGAAAAATCATATTACAGAAGATGTTTAAGTTGTGACGATACAGTCTGCAAAACCAAGTAATCATCGCTACCCATTGTAGAGTCAAAGTTCAAACCAGCTTCTCATACCAATGTTTTTCTTGTACATAAAAAGATGGAAAATAAGCCAACCTCTCCAATTATACTTTACCTTTTTGTAGTTTGACAGTCTTTCTTAAATGGATTTAGTGCTCCCAAACAGTACAAGTAACACAGTAACAAACAATCTGGTCTTTTTGTGCAGAAGAACGTTTGCTACCAATAAAGATGTCTTTAGAAAGCGTCTTTCAATAATTCAACATTAAACTGGGTGACATACTAACGAATTAAATTCAAACCTATTTATTTATATCCCATTGGGAAAGAAGGTTTTAAACATCGGGCCAGTTATACCTCTCGTTTTAATTCCCCCTTAATAGTTAGAAACTGGTGTGGGTAGTAATTGCTAGGTAAAATATCCGCAAGAAGTATTGTCAAAACACCGGCGCACGGTAGTTTATTTGAAAACCCTCCCGCATTAGCTCCTTCGCTCGCCTATCATGTCACAACCAGCGAATCTATCATTATGCCAATATCAGAAACACACATCTTTTTTAACTAAAAGTAGAAGAATTGTTATTTATTTCCCTAGGTATGTAACAATATATATTTCGTTGTATCAATTATGGTGGTGGACTCAATTAAAATACCAATAAATCTGCGATACAAAGTATGGGCCGTTTGTAACATTCATTGTTTTCTGTTCAATCAGATATGTCAGGAAACATAAAAACACATTTTCACCTTCACAGTCGCTCTAAAGTTTAAATATTTAAAAATAGCAAAGTGTTGCATCAATGTTGTTAACGTCTGTTTTGTAGATATGTGCATCACGATTCTTTGTAATATTTTTTGTCCTCGACATGTGCAAGTGTTTGTATTTCTCGAAGTAAAATGCTTGTGTTTATGAATTAAAACACTTAGATTTTCATTATTGTCACGTATCTTATTACCTAGCTTTGCCAGTTATATACTTGAAAGTCACAACAACATGATCCATGTCATAATTTTTAGGCAAACAACACATGTTAGTTAAATTTGAAGCATTTAAAATGGTGAGATAATAAAAGTCAAATGTTAATGGCAGTAATATCATTTTAATACTGTTAAGTAAATGTTGACATATATCCGAGCTTTACGTATACTTTTTCATTTCACCTTCAATGCCTTTATCATTTGCATTTTAATTGTTATTAAAAAGTACGCTTTGCTAAAAGGTTTTTTTTTTCAAATTTTATTGCGTTTCTATATGTCGTGTATACTCCTTAATACGATTTTATTTGGATATTTAACTTTTAAAAACACTTGCGCATTTATACCTTCATTTGTATTCAATATTTTATAAGGAGTCTTGTCGAAACTGCTGTTTCTGTAAAACTTCACTGTCATCTAAACCAATTTTAATTCAGGCGTCAGCTCCTGACGTTACGCCTTAAAAAAGCCTGAGGAGACCACTGCGTTCGGCAGCGCAAAACTAATGGACAGAGATTTCCAGCACAAACATTCAAAAGAAGAGATAAATGTTCATTCTAATAATATTGTTTATTTCTTAAAGAACACATTCTGTTAAACTCGTGATGCTAGTTGGCTCTTTATTTCTGTTGTGAGGCCTTGACATGCAGATATATTTCAAACTCTGTTCGATAAATATGATCTAAATGGTATGTTTTATATGTGTTTGTCATTTTCAGTTACTTTTTTATTAGAACAATTTTAAGAATTTTAAGAAACCTCGTTTAGGCTACACACGAAATCGTGATTGATAAAAAACACTTAATACCTCTGATAGACCCATTTTTTACCTTGCTGGTATGTATAGCAGTCTAAGGCGCTGCTGACTGCGCCACTGAGTCTTGGTACATGTTAGTTTTATGTAGTCTTTTTATACATTGCGACCAACACAATATTTACACTATACTTACGCTTATCAGAATATTTGGCCTAGAGCCAGACCAAATAGTAGGTCAATTGTCATTATTTTTGGGCTTATTTCTGAGCCATATACTTCTTGTTTTCATTTGCTTTGTACCTGTGTCTTTTTCTCATAGAAAATTCTGCTTTTACTTTAAACTCTTAACATTACGATACTTTTCTTACTCTTAGAGAAAAACATAAACGATAAATTTAGTATATGATCCTATCTGTCTGTCAATTTGATAGACGAGTTCATTCATTTTCTCTTGGGATCTGTATTTTTAATGTTATCTTACACGTCTTTTCATTTGTGTCTTGTCGAGAATTGTCTGACTCTGACTGAGTTGTTTTCCTCAACCGAGATTCCATATCTGTCCTTGGAATGCATGACACTAGACATTTACTATTAACTACTTAATACTTTTAGGTATATTATGTGTTTGGCTAAAGCAACCCCCCAAAATGAACGGAATACGAAAAAACCCTTTATCATATCACAATTTCAAATTAAAAACACACAAAGAAAATAAAATTCAGATTCGGCTTCCAATGATACATGCATAAGGTGGGAAACGTAAACAAAATTTTGGATACTAAAACATCAAAGAAACGAATAGATTAAAGACTTGAGTAATAATTTCTTTAGCCAAATCAAAAAGAATAAAACGAGTTTTTATGAACAATATATGAAAATAAATATTTATATATAAAATATGCTACAGTTATTGAACGCTATAACAATTTAGTTTAAGACTCAGATTAAACTGGGCAAAAGCACCTGAACTTTAATAATAATGTGGCCATAATGTTGAACTTAATACTGCTTATTACAAAATAGGACAGCTAATGAAATAAGATCTGTTATATAATGTAGCCATAATAAGAATCATTACAGCCTGATGCTGATCCAAATTCTTACTTTGTACTTGATCGCTTAGTTGCATATTTAACTGAAATAATATTATGACACAATATTACGGATATATTATATCATTATATTATTTGCGGATGTGATTTGACCTTTCATGGTTCTGCAATTGACAAAAAGTATCATTACCTTTTAGCCAATAACTATTATATTTTTCTGAAATTCTGCAAGTTTGAATAGGGTTTAATCCATATAATTTTTAATAAATTCGAAGATTTAATTTATTAGATATTTGAAACACATGTATTGAAAGCATGCTTTTCATTTACAGTCAGATGTCAAATTCATGAGTATAAAAAATCTTGAATGCACAATACATGTTCTGGAGAAGATTGTTAATTGTCACATGCCAAGTGAATATCCATGTTGTGCCAAATATTATAGACGACCACTGTTGCTGTTAATGAATGTCTTCTTTATCACTAATTTAACGAGTAAACTTCTGGAGCCAGAGACCAATACATAGAGGTAAGAGTGCTATCAAAACACACTTTATCAAAGAGAACATTCTAAAGTAAACGATAAAGCAGCAAAGCGAGCTGTAACGATAACAATATCAGTTCATCTGAGCATTCATATCTTTTCAAAAAAGCTCACACCAGAATAATATTTTAAATGCACATTGAAGTGAAGGAGCAGACTGATTTGATAACCGTCGTTTGAATGTGTTGCAATTTACTTATAACGTCTACACTGACACTCAAAAGAATAAATGGGATTCACATACACAGGCAGTAAATTATAAATTCTTAAAGTACATATTTTGCATCGGGTAAGTATTTCTTTTTTGCATTACCTATGATTGGCTGCATTTCTTCTTCATGAGAATGTTACCATCTCCGACTGGTGTCAAGATTTATATTTCCCAAGAACAAAGTATAGTATATTTTGTTTTGCTACTGCTTGTTTGACGAATGACAAAAAGACTGCATAAACTAAAGCGGTATGTAAAAATGATAGAGTTATGTAATTCAAATTTCTTGTGATTACTATAATATATAAATCTCTAATGAGAATCTGTTCTTATAGCATTAATGCAATGATGAGAAAAGAACTGATTGCTTTTAAATGATTAAATAAGATACCGTGAACCAATAATTGACATGCCACGAAGATTATGAAGCACATGCTTGAGTGCAATTGTTTCACTTTATATTCATTTAACTGTAAGATCAAATTCATTGCCTGTATATGTCATATTCGCGATGTCTTCGGAATGTCTTTATATTCAACTTTCAATGTTTATGTGTAAGTTCTTTGCTATCTATATGATTTTGTTTTTGAGTGAGGTTAAATTTTGCGTGCTATTTTTAATAACGAAGCATGTGCGCAACCATCTAAAGTCTTGGTTGTGTATATCGCAGATCAGTTTATTAAAAAAAGATAATCAAGCCATCTTTGTATTTATTAAAATTTCTTTTCGACTAAACAGAATTTTGATAGTGATTGTTTGCAGTACAATGTTTTAGCTGGGTTTAATCAGTAGCAGATTATAATAGTTATATACCAGATACAAGTGTGCAATAAAGTAATTTTTCGCGAAAGTGTTCTCTCTGTTGTTCTCTCTTATTATAAACTCACTGCTCGATTTTTGTTGGGGTTGGTAATCACCAAACATTCAATGCACGCCAAGGACTGTTTCAAATTCATTTAGATATTTTACATGAAAAGCACGACAGAACAATCAGGAATTTGGCAACATTTTGTCAATGCAATAAAAAATATATTGTAAAATTAACCATATTCATGCAATTTCATTAGTTACTTGTTGTCTGGCCTGTAACAAACTTTCTGCAGAGACGTTAAAATTGTATCCAAATGAAGCTGTCACACTGAGTGTTTTTTTTCTGATGCAAGCAACGGGTTCTAAAATGAAGATATTTTCCACTGAGACTGTGCTGTCATGTCTGGAAGCCGAAGTATTTGGTCCATTCTTATAGATTAAGGGAAAAAGACCAAAGAAGATAGGCAACTATCACTCAAACAGAATAGTTAATACTATAAGTATTAAACCAGGCTGAACTTTTACACAGTTTATGTACGGTCACATTTACATACATTAAAGAATTGAAACCGTTTACCCCGTGTAAATATTGGTTTTTGTAAAAGTGCGTAGGGATAAAAGTATGTATTTTATGATAAACATGCATGCCATACGGTTTAAGAAACACATTTACAACATATGAACTGATAAATTCTTTATAACCTTTTAGTTTATTTAAATCTCTCCCACTTGTAATCATTCCCCCCTGTTGACTAAGCACAGCATTTCACTTTTTATTTTCCATATTCAAGTTCTTAAGTCCTTGAAGTAATAGTTATTTTAACGACTCCTATGCTAATCAAATTTGTCTCATGTTGATGGTATTCTATATAACCGGATTAAGTTTGGTTACATCGAAATTAGAATATTCTCTCGTTATTTTTTTTATTTAAAGTTCTTTAATAAAACGATTTTTATATATTCTTAATATTCTGAATACGTTGTTAGAAATATAATATATTCTGGCAGACCTAATGTCTTTCTAAGATTTAATGTGAATCAGATTTAATTAGTAATGATCAATGTCGATTCTTCAATTTGGCATTCATATCATTGCCGTAATGCATAAAACGTCACAAGATAATTTTGATAGGGCAATGGTGTACGAAAAGAAAAGTATGGTTATATTATATTAAATCACCAAATATATATTTAAAAAATATAATTGCCACGGATAATGGGTTTCAGTTTGTTGTCAATTTTATTAACGGAACAATCTAAATCATATATCTTTTTCTGTTTTCTTTTTTCTTTAATTGGCATCCTGCTTTTGTCATTTTATGTTTTAATTCAAATGAAAGCTATTTATACATACACATGTATACGACGTATACTGTTGTTAATTTATTCCTACTAACCTTCTGATTATTTTTGTGAGTTCGCAAAACATTTCTGGTCATATTGCGTACCTTTTACTTAGATTAATAGATGTAGGCCATAGTCACAGGTCTGGTTTAAAACCCCGAGGCATTGCAAGTCTGCTGTTAAATCATCCGACATAAGAGCGCAAGGACCAGCTCACGAACCCGCACCCTGAGGGACTGGAATCGGCGAAGCTACCAATCTCTTCAAAAGAAAAATTTAATTGTTACATTTGCTTGATGCCAGCATTGTTACACTGTAAGGGAGAAAAAAATTATGATATCAACTGATAATTAATATGTAAGAAAGGTAGCAATTAATTACAAGAGGCATATGCAATTTAAGCTCTGTTGTCCTTGTTTATGAAAGTTATAACAAATACAATTGAAAAACTGTTATCTTTAAATACAAAACTTCATCTCATTTAAAGCAAACTCTTATAATTTTATCAATATATTAAGGTGGTTTAAGTGAAATTTGGTTTACATGTGTGCTAAAAATCCTTGTCGTAAACGTGCAAAAAAACGTGTAAAATGACAAAACTTATTAGTTAGACTTATTAGTAAGTACGAACAAACTAACTTGATTTATACTTCTTTATAATGGAAGAATAATTTATTATTCCTTAGGTCAGGCTTTCGTACATAATCGTATAGCAATTATATTTTGTATATTTTTTACGATTTTCTTGTTTTGTCCTCAACCATGATTTCACAGTCTGTTCTGGGGTGCTACGTCTGACACCAAACGTTATGTTGTTGGCAGCAAAACACTTCTAGAAATAATCGCGCTTGACTTAAAGTTACTCGGACTGTTTCAACCGATTTGATCAAATATAAGAAATGGACAGTTATTCTACTCTGGTTGCTCTCCCTGTCATGATGAATCACCTGTATTTAATAAGACTTTAAATAAACAAATGTACTGCAATTTCAAATCAAAAGTTGTGTCCTAAATCAAGAGCTCAGGTTTAAACAAAAATGAATATGCAAACTATGTATGCAAATTTGTTTCCTGATGCTGCAAATTATTTCATCCACCTGTGTAAACGCACAGAATTATAAACTGTTTCTATAGACTGGTATATAGTCAGTGTACTAAAAGATTTATAATGGTGTTTCTTAAAAGAATCAACTATTGAAAGCCCAACATATCCATATCTTTAAGTTTAAAGCTTTTCAAAATATTTTCATTATTGACATAAACTTTATATGATATGAAAGATACTGAATTCGTCATATGCTCTCATATCTGTCGCGTGTGTTCCAATGTAGCTACTGAGGTGTCAAACGTGTGAAGCCTACGTTTTGATGATGGTCGAATTTAAGCGAAATATTTGTTAAGTGTTTTATCTACTTGAAAGTTATTGTCAAAATAGAAAGGTTGTTGTATATGCTTCCGTTTTAATGTGGATTTGAAGAACATCTTTGTTTAGGCACTCTTGAGCGTAGCAGAAGTTAATCGATATGTATATAAGATATTTCATAAAATATAACATAATTTAAGATCATTCGGATTTTGTCCTTTATATAGACAAAGCATAGACGATGACAATACCAGTCCATTAAGTACAATAGTTTATTCATACGGCCAGTGTAATGAATATCCTCTAATCCTCTAATACCATTTGATTCCAAATGCAGAATATCCCCACTTTTCTGAAGTTTTTGCATACATTTCTCACTTTAAATATGAACAAATGTATTCAAGTGGAATCAACTGTACTTGTAGTAAATTGATGCACAGGACAAACAGATTTTGAGTGAATCTATTTAAAATATTCGAGTGTTGTATTTAAATGGCTGCTTGGAAGTCTTGGTGATCGTCAGTTTGGTTTCAAGCTGCATATTTCCCCAACATACCAGGTTTATAGCATATATGTACCTGGTCTTGCTTCTGATTTGTTAAGACCATGTTCTGTTTACTTTTTTCTTCTAAACTGATTAAAGAGTTGGCAATGACTACGTGTTAAATTGTCCCAAAGGACTACATCTCACCCTGGAGCTGTGGTAGTTCGGCCGCAGATATGACAACATATATAATACAACATGCAAGTGTGCCGATAATTTATTGGTCTTGTAAATGTCTGTCCTTTAAACTTGGAGAGGCTCTTTATTAACTTTGGTGGCACTGTTCATCTCCCTGTTGGCTTCTTTATCAAGAGGAATTCCATAAAACTAATTATTTTATCCATAAAAGTCGTGCCAGCGTGTCATACCTGGTCATCTACGTTTGTCTAAGAGAATGACGAACGTGGTTATTAATTGTTAAAAGATTTATCTTATTATTTATCAAAGACTATATAAAAAGTACAAAGTTGACAGCGGTACTATGACGTGTACTTTTTGCATTATTTTGTCACATGATTTGATAAAATAAATGATAAGAAGGAAATAAATAAATTGACACAACGCATACCTTTAAACCTTATATGTCTACAAGAACCACGAATCATATTCAAGATATCGATTTCGTAATTGAGCTTATGTCCAATTTCATATTAGAAAAAATATGCCGATGTCAACTAACTGGAAATAAATATCTCACTCAATGAAAGTCGCGATAATCTTGTTGAATCTTAATTTTGTGCGGTTAAACAGTTAGCAAAATGTTATTTTTTTATAAATAAAAACTATGTTCATAATAATGCCTACTGCAAGCCATCATAATTTAGTTTTTGTTTCATATTGCCTTTAACATATATTGTATGCCCAAGAGTATTACATATCAAAACATTGTCATATCAGATCATTTGTTGACACATTTTAAAGCCTTTAAGGATAAAAGTATCATAACATACATGATGTTTTAAAATATTAAAAAGGACACAACCCTAATACACAGAATGACTCTATTCTGAGAGGACGTTCCATTTGGAAGACATGCATGTCAAATATACGCTATTTTATCATTTCCTATTACATGCAAACCACCAAATATTGTCAATATTTAATTTTCGTTTAACGGGAGAAGCACGACGAAACCACAACGAGAATTTTTCGTTTAAGCAAACGAAACTGAGATAATACATGCAACGCTTTTTTTCTGATTTTGTTCATATTAGTTCCCAGACCGCATTTTCCTGCAAATAGTTATTATTGTATGCAAATGCTGCTGTCACACTGGGTTATTATCTCCAGCAGGCAGCGCTCATTTGTATGGAGAAAAAGGTTCTTATTTCATAACTTTGTCAAGTCAGCACCTAATAAGAAGCCTCATCAAACCGCAAAGATCGTTTTTATGCAAGACTTACATAAAAAGAACTAAGACATACCTCAATACATTTCTTTCAGACATTCAGTTTTACTGCGTTAAAGGTCCTTATGTTAATTGCTGTCGTAGCTACGGTAAATACCCAGTTCAAGAATATTAATTAAGAACCGTTAAATAATTAAATCCGTTTCTCTAATTTTCTTTATTTTCTTTTGTTTATTGCTGACCGGGATCGAACACGGGTCCTCTGGAACTGAAGCCGGTGTTCTACTGAACCGATCGTTGAATTATCGAATTATCAGTTTCTTTGGGTTTTTTTTAGTAGTCAATGTACAATTAATGAATGAACTTACAATAATAACCATATTTTTTCTGTCACTTTAAACCTGGACATGCATAATTCAATCGTCATTATAACACGTTTAAAAGAAGACTCTAATAAATTTAACAACACGTAAGGTAAGCTGAGCCTATTGTAGGCTTGGGTGGCGATAAAGAAGTACCTCCGTCAATGTATGATAGGTTAAAAACAAAAGCTTTAACACCATTCTTGTTTATGTTATCTCTTTTTATTTAAAATAAAGAAAGTACACAAACTCACATCTTTATAATGAGTAACTGCCAGTCAAATATTGCCAATAGCTTGTTGAAGTCTGTTAAAATTTTATTTCAATAAATCAAATTAGGCACTCAAGAAGCGCTATTTAGGGCAAACCAATAAGGATTTGCGAATTTAATTTCAGCAGCTGAAAAAAATCTGTCGAAAGAAGCTTAATTTATTAATTAGTCTTTATTTATGCCAATTTGGCTGATCAAATCTTTGGATGCTTTAAGAAGCATTTCCTGGCCTTGGAATATTGATTTGAAACACGGCTTATACAACACCTTAAAATAATGAACGCGTTTGTCATTTAGGTATGATGATTTGGAATTTTGTAATATAATCAATTTATAAACCATCAGAGAATTTTTTGTTAGACTTTTGTCCGCATGAAATAATATATTTAATTACATATATGTATGTGTGTGTATGGCTGGGACTTTGTGGGTGTGGGTGTGCGCTTGTCTGTGCGTGCGACCGTGCGCGTGCGTGTCTGTGTGTGCTCTGAAAAAGTTTTCTGCATTTAACTTAAAAATGTTATTGATATTGTCAATTTGTCGAAAGAGAAACATGAGATATTTAAATTCACGAAATCAATTCCATTATAACCTTGATTGGACTCCTACCTCTATCATATTTGAACTATCTATGGTATCCGCAAATATCTCAACTGTGTTGATTATTCGTAATAAGGATACATTCTTGACTAAGATCCACTGCACACAATAGGGTCGTTAGTGCCGAGTCTTTGATACTCCATTGACATGTACGACAGTTCTTGACATTAATATTCCTTCAATTTGCTCTGAATTTATTAAGTTATATTTTGATTGTTCGTTTTCTTTCATCATCTTATTTCATTTACACTTAGAAGACACTGATCCGATGAACACTAATGATGCATTTATCACTTCACATGTCTTTACTTGTGAATATGCTATGAGTCCCGAAGAGCATTGTGGCGTAACGGGGTTCCATAGTAGAATGCAACATCATCCCATGATTGCAATTTTATTAATGAAAGTTACATTTTACAATCTAACAACAGTGAGGCGCAAATACCTCTCTCTAACGCGTCCACATCCACTCTCGGTCTCGTCCAGATCTGCCTTACTCTTTGCCCCGCGACCCCAAAATATATACTCTACTTCAACTGCGCATCTCTTTTGTTAATTGCGCTGCCTACGCCCATCATTTCTGATATTAGCATTAATTAAAGCTAAGAGTAGTACTTTAATTGCTAAACGTGTCTTCTGACCAGCGCTGTGTCCCATGGTTTCTTCTTATGTTAGATGTATGAATTAATTATGGTCCGAATCGGGCCTCTTTATTTCTATTTTAATAATTTCCCGTGCGTCCTATTATATTTCTTGTTTTGATTATTAGTCCTGTCATTCTTATTCCTTTTATAAGTTAACCTCTGCACTTAGCTTAATTAAACAACGATTTTTTTAACTAACCAATTACAACTAATTATTATTTAACTGAAAACTAATTAATATGGTAATATTACATTACAGCATTATTTATAGCAATACAAGCTGGGTTGAACTATAGGGCTATTAGTTCAGGCCATTTATTACACTTAAACATCTCAATGATTTATATTTGGAAAGTGTAGGTTGTCCCATTAAGTTGTACACAGAGCTTTAAGATATTCCGGGTTCCCGTCATTTTCGTTTGTTTAGTGGCGAAGATTGTATCCCAACTTTAGTTCTACTTTTTTCATCAGATAATTGTATTAGTTTTGTCGGCCCACAAGCAGCATTTTAGTTTTCCATATATACTGTCAATGGCCTCCAACGCCTAATCACATCTTAACACTGGGTCGACCAATCGTTGCACTGTTCTTATATGTGCTTGAGTGCAAACTGTTAGATAACCAGTTCTTATGATTGCTCACAACAGATCACGTCTATAATTAATATTAACATTTATACCTGGCTTGTATACGAATTTTTAAACAGAATAAATAGGATTGCAACTATAAATAAATACCTACTTTCTAATCGATTTCCCTTTTTGTTAACCTTATATTAGGCTTTGGACAAATTATTCTTAAATGCAAGTTAGCTTTTTACATCTGTCGACTTCTTTTTCTTATGTATCAAATAAAATATATGTATTCACTGTGTACTTTTGTTGTGTTGCATGGCAGAACTGATAACAAATAGAAAACATAACAATAATCACAAGACCTAATACATGTATGATTTTATGTTATTGTACCAGTGGTAATAGCAATTATCAGGAGTGAAATAAAATACGATCATACTCTGCAATCGACACATTTTCTCTTTATTTCATGCTGTCGTCTTTAAAATTATGTTAATCAGCTGTTTATTCAATAGCCCCAGTTATTGCTTATGACATCCCATGTGACGCAGAGTGCAAATCATAACTTTATCATGTCACCGCTGTGGGTCATAGTGAAATAATACGGCTTTCTTTCACTCGTATTTCTCACTCATTTGCCCAAAGCCATGACATAAATCGTCTTTTGCTAGCCATGACATCATCAATTATTCGTGTAGGTACACTTTAGCAGCCTTTTTGATCAGGTTGTTTAAGATATTCAGCTGTCGCAATGAGTTATTGCTACAATGAAGGGAATACCTTATTTTGAAACAAGTTTCGCATTTGTCATTTTGAATTAGTATACATTGCCGTCGATCGGCGATCTCGTTATATAATAAGAATGCCACGACACAAAGAACGACAACTGATTTATTCAATTAAGCAAATTCCATTAAGATGGGATTGTCAAAAGAAGCTGACATATTTTTAATAACCCGAAGAGAATTTAATTACCTTCAATGCCTTTGCAAGTTCCCTTTACACAGATAATGTCGCTGCACAACGTAACTGTTCGGGATTATGATAATGTGGTTTTCCATCAACAATATTGCGGCATATTCAGAAAACATAAGGCTACAGTAAAATGTTCAAACATAGCGTCGTTTTTGTATAACAATTGACATATGTTTAAGACCTGATGCACGAAACTTGTAATTACATTATTGAAATTTGTGCTGCAAAAAGCTGAATTATCACATTGGACAAAAAGAGAAGTATTTTGTATTTGACAACACTGTTAATAACTCTATTATTTAAACTAGTGTATAATAAAACAGCGTAAAAGCAAAATAAAAATTTACGTTTGCTCTAAAACAAGTGAAAACATATATGTTATATTGAAACTATTTATGCTGACATATAACAAATACTCTGATTTGCCATCTTGTCAAAGGCAAACTTTTTCCCCACAAGTAGACTTGCAACGCTCTGATTTCTGTCCGAATGTGTTTCTAGGCATCAATAAGGATTTTTTATTACCCACTTCAGAAATATAAATTATTTGGGATTTGCATCATTATTTCTTTAAAAGCTTCATCTTAAAGGGCGATAAGCATTATGTTTATTATATTGACAAATGTACCTTTTCTTTCGACATTTTACCTCTGTCGACACCTATCAGTCTAACTATGATGCGGGTGTATAGAACGGAAACAAAAAATAATAAATAAATAATATTTAAACGTTTTCATTTAAAAAGACGCTCTCGTTTTGGGTCTATTGCCCACAAATCTTTAAAAAGGATAAAAGCTCACGATACATGTTTTATGCCTTATGTCAAGCATAGCAATAAAGATTCATTGTTATATGGGATAACGTCGTCAGCATTTCAAATATCTTTCAGCACACGATTTGAGTAATTTCCACACATATGAATGTCTATTTTATCATTATTTATGTATAAGCGGATTCAAAGTTTTTTTGCTTATTACAGATTTACTCAGACAAAAATGATAGTAAACTTATGTAATATTTACTATCTACTTTAATAACTGAATGCATATTAACCTAATAAAAATGGACCCCATACGATTAATATTGCTTCATTGGTTTTTTATGCATATCGGATAAGCAACTATCTCTTCGGGGCTGCAACTGTACTTTCCATGCCAGTTTATTCTGGTGTTGTAAGAAAAAAGTTAGTCTTTCATAAGAATAATTTCTACAAAGGCACTAACTAGATGACACTCGTTAACTGCTGTCTGGGGAATCTTCCTGATTGTGTTATTGGCTGCTCCTCTGACAAGATATCGAGTAAATATAATGGCAAGTTCAAGGAAGAATCACATCAGACATTCTCTTGGCGTTATGTAGTTTTGGATGTATACCTTCATATCTGCCGAATAAAACTTTCATTTTATCTATTTTGAAATTGCTATTTGTATAATACCTTTTAACAAGAATCTGATGGAATCGACAATCTATAAAGTTATATTTATCACATGATTTCACTTGTTTTTCAATTCATTACACATATTACATATTTTCGTATATTACACTAGTGTGATATAGCTTTTTCGATTAAGGACGTTATAACGACTTCATCGATTGATGACATTGTGACGCCGTCATCATAATGCAGATCTTCTCATTTCATTATTTCAATAAGTAGTGCTGTTAAAATTTCGTACATTCGTATAATGACAAATAAAATCATATGATAAATATAGTCTGGCACTCGTTGTAATTTAATACAAACATTTTTAAAACTCGTCCAGTAAAAATTATAGCAAGAAAGCCTTCTTTATTACACTAGTGTGATATAGCATTTTCGATTGATGACGTTGTAACGACGTCATCATAGTGCAGATCGTCTCATTCCATTATTTTACCAATAATTGCTGTTAAAGGTTCGTAAAATCGTATATTGACAGATAAAATCATGTGATGAACAAAATCTGACACTCGTTATTAAATACAAACGTTTATAAAAGTCGTCCAGGTAAAATTATACTAAGAGTGTCTCCTGAACTCGCTTATTGAATTTTTGTATTAAATGACATTTCGTGTTAGATACTGTATATTTAATGTAGAACTAAGACTCATGTCTATGACCTTGTAACGCATTAAAAATTATAAAAGTAGTCATTTCCTCATATATAAAATACAGGCCTTGTCTTGTTAGGCCTAACTCTATGACTCGTAGAAATTTTAATTAGAAACAAACGTGGTGCAAAAAAAAAAGCGAAACAATAAATACTGACCCAGGCAGGCACACTCAATTTATAATCAGAAACATTATTTCCTTTCCCCAAACGACGATTGCTGTTAGTAAGTTATCATCGTATGCAAATAGTTCTGTCACAATGAGTTACTGCTTGGATACAGGCAATGCAAATGGGAAAATAAAAAAAACAGTGTGATTATTTTACATGCCGAGAACTGATTGTTAAAACCTGTTTGGATCTTTATTTATACTGCCGCTATGTTTAACGTATGCACATTTCCATTTGATGAGGCTTACTATACGAATATTTAGATACTATTGCTTCTGAATCTAAGGTTATTTGGATAACATTTTTTAATCACTGAGTTTTAACTACCGTATGTTTTAAACATGTGAATAAGCTTTATACATGCATTGTAATTACAATTAAGGACTAACTCGTTCTATATTTGTAGAAGCTTGATCAGGACAGACAATTATGAATACTATGCTTAATACCTGTTATAAAATAGCTATATGTTCGTTTATATATATTTATATTTACCTTCAGTTAAACGCCATTATAGCCTGTATACAGGGAAGGGCAGTCAATATCCATAAAACCCATGTACGTGTCTGTTCTATGTGGGCATAGCTTAAAGTTTTTTCTAAACAACTTTATGAAAAATCGCTAAAACAACAATCACAAGGAATTTTGGAACACTGATCGATGAAATCAGCGTACATTATATAAACAAAGTTAACATGCTTGGGAGCGTTTTTGGTAAGATACCAAGTATCGAAATAAAACTAAGAAAAAAACAAACTTGTATCGGTCTGTACACAATAGGTGAGCTTACTATGTCACTCTTTTATACTAGTCTTCGGTAAGACCTTATTCTTGAAAAACAATCTCTCTTTACTGCGATTTGTCCTAATTTTGTCCTATAAATTCATTTATCCGTCTTTGACAATAGCTCGTCCAACATTTGTGAGCTTAATAGGTAAATCAGAAAATGTCATATCAAAATAACTACAGATATTTAAATCTAAACTACCTTCAGACAAAGGCAAAAAGGGTAAATGTAAATGTGACTAAAACACAGAGACGAGACACACACAAAAAATCAGCAGTTACCGCCTTGGTACCGTAGTATCGCAAGTATTAACACCATTTAAAAAAGTAGAAAATCTGAATACTTTTTTTAATGTCCATGTAAAGAATCAATGGTTGTTCTTATTTAATCCTGGTAACCTACCATTTCGTACTTAAATACCCGCTGAACACGTGTTCGTTACATTACTTTAGAGACCTACTAAAAGAAATATACTTATAGTTGCGATGTGTGCTTTTACTCGTAAATATATTGTTTAAATGAACGAAAGCAATAATGAATATCATTTTTTTTCTTGTGCATGGATAATTAAGGAGTACGGAATACTGAGCAACGTCAAATTCTTTCTTTCATCTTGTCTTCCAGATAAAGTTATCATTTCTTTGTACTTGACATTGTCTGCTAGTTTGGTGGAAAAGAATTTTAAACCTTACATTTATATACAAAATACTGGCTTACCATTTACAAAACAATTTAACTTAATAAAGAATATAATGGGGAGAACATAGATACCTGGACATAGACGATGTCTCATTGACTTGTTTTGAATGCTTTAAAGAGCGATAAACATATATAATTCACATCTCATATGCATATTTCTGTTATAAATCATGCCATTATTTACTCACATACTACAGAACCTTTTTTCTTTCGGTTTCCATTCTACAAAATTATACGGCTAAAGTTGACATTAAAAATTTAATGTACAAAAACATTCAAGACACCTTACTTAAAAATGTAAAAAGCCAATATTACAAAAATAAACTAGTTTAAAAATGTCTAGAAAACCACTTACTAATTATAGAACCATGGCGTTTGTATCACTTTTCCTGATTTTTAAACAACTTTTTTTCAAAAAGGGTTCAATAAGGAAATATCATAAAGTCATATGAACAGTGCAACATGTACCAAAATTTGAAAAGGCAAAGGACAAAGGTATTCACGTGCATGCCAAATATAATTGTAAGAACAAATAAGTGATGATCATTAAACCAAAATAGCAAACCAATCACTTAACGCCCTAAAAGGGACTGTCGGCGAAAGAGACCGACTGGGGTTCTTAAACTGGATTTACAGAGCTCTAACCGCGCATTTCTTTAGGGGTTTCTCAAATGTAAGAATAAGAAAACCGATCGATTTGTATTGTTCAAGCACTGATGTTTTCTTCGATAAGTTAAGACGTCATTAAACACTGCAGTGACGTAATTAAAATAACATTTAGAGGAAATTAACAATCAAAGTAAAATGTCCATCAAAGGAACATACATGTTACAATTTTCTGCCATGTTATAAGGCATGTACCATAAGAAATGCCTGTAATAGCTTCGGATTCAGTGTAAACATACCTAAAACAAATGGTCATATGGAATAGTACGTTTCTTTTTTTGCATAAACGTGACTTGACATACAGCATCAGTCACAGTAATGTTTGCATAGCTCAAAAGAAAAGTGTTTCTGAACGATTAAATGTCTCAGTACAACTGACAAACTTTAAGTCCCTAGACGATAAAATTGCGCCAAATTCTAAAGCTTTTCTGCAATTATATTCTAGACATGCTAACCTTCTACGGACAAGGAAATTAATGTATTCAATGTCCTCTTAGTACTGGGTGGGTAAAATATAAAATAAAAGTTTTTATACGCGGGTTTAACTTGTTCTAAGATTTCTCGTAAGAAAATATTATAAACAATATATCGATTGCTTGACGTGACGATATAATATTCAGTATCCTGAAGAGGGTATATTAACTAAAGACAGACAGACCTTTAGTTGTCTCTAATCATCTTGAGATATAGAGATATGAAAATAACATAAAGTGCAAGCGGTATGCACTCCTTTTATTTTCGTTTAAAACAGTAATATTATTATTTAAATGTATAAGCACAGGACATATAGCAGAAATAAGCAATCATCAATAAATCTACCTACGGACAAATACTACATTTCATTGAGGCGATATATTCTTACAAAATTGACAGAATGGTTTCATTAGAATATGTAAGTTGATGTCTGGAAAAAGCTTTTAATAATATTAATATGTTTATTTCCTTTACTTCTAAGGTAATATACACACAAAAAATAAGCAATATTAAATGTGACATCTTCTAGGTGGGGATAATTAGGTTTTCTTGTATATTGGGTTTATTTATCATCCCACCAAGAGTATTTAAGTTTTTTGAGATGGCGTTCTCTTGGAACATATGTAGTGCTGCATCCACTGTGCCTAGCATGCCCTGCACACTTGACACGATACCACACACGGCCAGACACCTTATATATCGATACGCTTTTATTTGTTTGGGTGTTAGCAATGGAGCTAAGATACTAACTTTTAACGACCTTGGTATGTTCTCGTCATTGGAGTGCTACCGAATGTACTACTAAATTCGGTCATGATAAAAGAACCTTTGTGAAGTTTTATACGGTCAAGTTGCTTTGGTTTTAAATAGCCGCTCTTTTTACTGCCCGATTCAAAACTGAGAGCTATAATATTGCTTACAAAATGACTCTGCAGGATTTCATTTGCTGCTATAAAACTTTTTTTCAAAGTCTGTTTTGTACTAATTGCTGATTGGATGGACATGTGGTTAATAAAAACATCATATTCCGTTAGTATTTCCTTATAAGCATTGTTAATCCAGTTAAAATACATTCTATAACATATGCGGTATCGTCACTTTATTTCAGTCATATTTATACTATAGCGCTCTACGATTGGCCAATTTTAGAGATTTGTGATTCTGTTATGTAAAAGGTTTCGGACATATATCAAGATATATAATAATTTGTTGCTTTAACTGACAGCATGCAAATAAAAATTTGTATATACAAACATACACCATTGGCTTTGTGTAGAACTTCTGTTCATCTATGCTTAAAATTGCAGTCAAAAGAAAAAAGGTTCAACTGTCCTTGCAGCTCACAAGTATAAGCTTCTTATTTTTGTCTTATTATTTCTTAACTTGACGTTAAATAATATGAAATAAATAACTCCAGACTTAAAAGGACAAGAAAACTAATATCGACAGTTTTGGAGATATCTAAATAAATACAGGCCTTTCATTGTATTTTTCTAATTGTTTACACATACATTAAAATTTATTATTTTAAATTAAAAATCAAATGGAATCATGGTTATGCCGTCTCGGTAGTATATATGAAAGCATATCTTTGCTAAACCGGCCGCAATAGCTCAGGTGGTAGAGCGTCGGCTTGCGGATCGGGAGGTCGCGGGTTCGAACCCAGCCCGGGTCAAACCAAAGACTTTAAAGTTGGAAGTAGTGGCTTCCCACCTAACGCTCAGGGCTAAGGAGATAGCATTACGCCTGACTCGTCGGTGTCAGTATAATGGACCGGCCGGGTTCAGTCCTAGAGCACCTCATAAGTGCCCCTGTGCTATAATGATAGAAATGTCGCTGCACAGTATCGGCAAAATGCCGGCAAATGTAAATCCTATCTATGATAAGAATAAGTTTTAACTTAAATACATCATGTATAATCAGATGCATACAATACATGTAAGAAGTAAAAGATAATTGAAATAATAATTATATTTATCGTTTTAATTTTCATTAGTGTTTGCTTTCCAATGGATCATTATAAAATTACAGGGCACTCTCCTTATTGTTGATATTATCTATTGTACATGTAGGTGAGCGTCATCACTCTTCTACATTAGATGGCTGAGCTCTCTTAATTGAATTGTACTGCGCATAATCTCTGATAATTAAATTATGACCTTAATAGAAGTTGTACTGCTCATATTATACGTGTACTTTTTAACGACAGCTTGAAATTTTGACGTTAGAAAGGTTCAAGAGATCCGTCGCAAGATAATAATGATATTAAATTCATTCTTTGTCGATGTTTCTATTTTATTTAGCGTGTTGTGCTAAATTAAAATGTTATTGTAAAAATTACAAAATAACAGAAAACAGACCAACAATAACAGCAATATTACTATTTTGTATTATTACTAAAATATATGGCAAAGATCTGTAAGCATTGCAACATATGCCATTATTTGAAAAGGCGCATGACAAAAGGTATTCGCATGCAAGCCAAATGTAAAAAAGATCAAACATGTGATGAGGCATTTGACAAAAAGAGCAAACACAACAGTTACTACCTTGGAACGGTCAGTCGGCAAAAGGAACTAGTGTGCTTACAGAGCTCTAACCTCGCACCTTGTGATAGACTTTTCAAACGCGAACAATGAGTAGAAAACCGATCTATATGAATAAAAATGTCAAAACGCTGACGTTCCCTTTGATAAGTTATGACGAAAGTATTGATGTCATTGTAAAATAATGTCCACATAATATTAAGAAAGAGGGAGACGTATAATTTTATTAGAAGAACTTCACAAAAATTGTAATTGTAATTGAAATTAATTATAAGATTATTTAAATTTGAAAGGAAGATAACCAGATAAATGTAAATGCGCGTTATATCACGTTAATGTGAAGATGGAACTGAGAAACCAATGTCAAATGTCCATCCAAGGAAATACACCAGCAATCCTAATAGGATGAAATACATGACAACATATATAACATGCACTGGGAGATTGTTTTCTTTTATGGCATGCTTTTGTTTTTAAACTTATTTTAATCAGCTGTTTTGCAATAGCCCCAGCTATTGCTAATAACCTGCCATGGGACGCAGTGTGAAAATGATAACTCTATCATGTCGCTTTTGTTGGAAATAGTGATAATGATAATGTTTTCTTTCAATCGTATATTTCTCTCATTCATACAAATCTTTGAAATAAATCGTCTTCTACGAGCCATGGCATCATCCATTATTCGTAGATGTAAATTTTAGCAGCCTTTTCTATAAGGTTATCAGATATGCAGTCAAAATAAGTTATTGCTACAATAAAAGCAATACCTTATTTTGAAACAGGTTTCACATTTGTCATTTTGAATTAGCATACATTGCCGCCGATCGGCGATCTCATTACATAATCAGAATGTCACAACACTATGAACAACAATTTATTCACTACAGTACATTCCCTGTAATATGGGATTATCGATAGAACGGGACATATTTTAATAACCTGAAAAATATTAAATAAATTGCAATGCCTTTGCAAGTTCCCTTTAAATGGATAATGTCGCTACACAACTCAACTGTTCGTGATAGTGATTATGTGGTTTTCCATCAACAATATAGCGGCATTCGGTACGAATGTTTAATTATAAATCTAGCCATTAGCTGTCCAAAATAAGGCTACCATTAAAGGTTCAAACAAAGCGTCGTCGATATTGTATCACAATTGTCATAAATAGAAGAAAACATATCCCTATAAAATAAGACCTGATGTAATTTGTAACTTTATTATTGCATCTTGAGCTGCAAAAGGCTTAATAATTTTCGAATTAGACAAACAATCATAAACAAAGGATTGTGTGAAGTGAAGCCTTTTGTATTTGACAACATTGTTAATAACGCTATTATTTAAATTATTTCATAATAAAACAAAGTCAAATTTTTTTTTAAATTTGCACTAAAACAGGTGAAAATATGTTTCTAATCTTGAAACTATCAATGCTTAATGTAAAAATCATCTGACTTGCCAACTTGTCAAAGGCAAAACATTTTCACCCTAACTAGATAGGCGGGTTGTCAATTCATGTTTGGTCTGGTGTGCTCCGATTTCTGTCAGACTATGTTTATAGGCATCAATAAGGCGATTTTATTTCCCACTTCACTAGTTTGTGGCCTATTGATCACTAATCTTTAAAAAAGGTAAAAGCTTACGATACATGGTTTATGACTTATGTCAGGCATAGTATAATAACGAAGGATCTAATTTACTGTTATATAGGATAACATCGTCAACATGCATTTCAAATATCTTTCAAATATCTGTCAGCACACGATACGTGTAATGTCAACACCTATGAATATTATCAATTTCATCATTTTTTATATATAAGCCGACAAAAAGTTTATTTGTTAATTACAGGTTTACTCAGACAGAAATGAGAGTAAACTAATGTAATATCCACTCATTTTTTTTAAGTTAATGACAATAATTGGATGCATATTAACAGGGTGTTCGGTTGACCCGAGCTCCCGGGTTTTGACGAACGAAAATTCGGAAATACCCCTAACTGATGCACATCAATAAAGCGGCGGGGGTCATTTTGACCCGTGACAATTTCTACCCGTGCGTCGGTCGAAATCGCCTACATCTTCATAAGAAGCGAGAAAAGACGACAATGGGCGGAGTCTGCATATTAATGAGAACAGATTCACACACGCACACACAAACACACACGCACGCGCATCGATTACCTTCTGCTATGAGAAAAACAATACAGTAGGCGGAGCCTGCATAATTAATAGGAAACAGGTGCTCTAATTCTGCCGATGACACGTTTGCTTGTATGCGCGGCTAATTTCAATATGGCGTTTTGACAGAGGTGTAGAAAAGTAATAAATCTTAATTGATCGGCATCTGTTTACTCGTAAAACATGTTTGTAGCTTCCTGATGCATCGGAAACAATTAAGGACGACTGTAGGCATTGTATAATGGCCACCTAAATGTGTGATTACTGCAAAGGTGCGAAGCGGTGCGTCCGAGTATAATTTAATTTGACAGCGATTTAGAACTATGCACACTAATACGGCAAATCGATTGATCCTATCTACGAAAGATGTACTTGTTACTTGAATGGTTGAAATTATGGCTAAAAAAAGCTTGTTTGACGTTTTGATATTTCAAATAAAGTTTTGGGCACAGACTACAGTTTGACACAGTACATTTTGTACTGAAAACCAGGTTCTTGTTGTCTTGCCTGATGGTGCCTTTAGATATATTTAGTTAGGAAATATGCGTTATTGGGTGGCCGAGAACGTCGGCTCTTACATTTATAATTGGTTTTGGAGTGACGTCAGTTTTGAGAAGCAATATTATTTTAACGGTGACAATGTAACAATGTTAATTGATATGTTTCATTTTTTTATTTGATTGCCATAACTGAAAAAAAATACTATTTAGCAATATTCTGTTTATTTACTTGTCCCAAGCAAACTCTTAGAAATATCAATAATTCCCATCAAGGCTTATTTATACAAAATATGGTCGTCGATGATATAATTGTATATACAATAATAATTATATACACAAAAATGATGAATTAAATGTTATAAAGAGAAAAAGAAGACGATCTGAAAAAAACTAAATTCTAAAAAATAAGAAAAAATAATTTACTGTAAATAGTAAAACACAATCAACATTGATATAACAGCACATGTGCGCTTTATGATGTGCTACAAGATACACAGATATGACCCTCAGGAATTTGAATTTGACCCCTGAAAATTTTGACTGAGGGGTCAATGACCCTTGAAGTTCAGAGTCTACCGAACACACTGTATTAAGCAAATTAATATGATGGACCCCACACTGTTACATCATTATTGCCCCATTGGGTTTTAATTCATTTCGGATAAGCATCTCTCCCTTCCGGGGCTTCAGCTGTACTTTCCATGCCAATTTATTCTGGCGTTATGCAAAAAGTTATTCTTTCATAAGAATCATTCCTACAACAGCACTTACTAGGTGAGACTCGTTAACTGCTACCTGGGAAACGTTCTTAATTTTGTATTGGTTATCGATTGATCTCGAATAAAACTAATGGTAAGATCCAGGAAGAATCACATCTGTCATTATCTTGGGGTTTAAGATGTTTATCTTCCCATGCACTAGATAAAACTTTTATTTTATCTAATCTATTTTGAAATTACTATTTGTATAATATAATTTTTGACAAGAATCAGATGGAACAGAACAGAACAGAACATATCTTTATTTCGTCCCAGGTATTACAAACAATACAGCATGGGGAATTGAAATACAATAAATATTACACATAAAACAGTTCCGGTCAATAGAAAGAGTGAAAGGGATAGAGGATAGAGAGAAGGATGAGAGATGTATATAAGGAGAGAATGGAGGGGGGAGCTTAGATCAGGCATAAATAGTGTGTTAATTGAGTCAAAAATACATGTATACATAGGCTATAAGAATGCGTGTCAGAATTTCAACAAGTGTTTTTCGGAGCAGCTAAAGGAAAATAATTATAAGATAGATAGAGTAGATAAGTGTAAATAAGACAACAGTTGGAAACGATGAAATATTTACAGAACGATGTTTTAAAAGCAAACTATATAACCAGATCATCCAAATCTTAGAATGACGTTACGGGCCCTAGATAGATTTCCGAAGGAAAAATAGGTTAAGTAATAAGATAAGTTAATTTAATAATCTCAAGAAGTGTAGGCTTTGGAAAGGAAATAAGGTTAGTATACATAAAACTTTATAAGACCTTAGCTAGACACATATAAGCTACATTTATAAATTATGTGTACAGCTGTACATAAGCAAACTATGACGACATTGCTATATTTAGTTGGTGGTTCAAAAAGGGTAGGATATACTGCATAAGGCATTGGATCAATATATATGTGAACAAATAATTATGATTAACATAACTTCCTCGTTTTATACACTCATATATGTACAATACACATAATATACAGTTACACCTTTCACGAGTTCAGTGTTTTGACTACATTATTTTAATTAACTAATAGGAACGGTGCAGTTCTGTTTAAATGCAATGTTATAAACATGTCAGTAAACAGATACTGGCATCGTGCTCTGTAAATACTATTAAATAATAATACTAATAACAAAACACATAATATAAACAGCAACAGCAAAAAAGACTGCTGTAGTAATACAGTGACTTGTTTGATTTCGAAGAAGCAAAATTGATCAATGGATTTACCAAAAAAAGAAAAAAAAAGGTGAGTGGTACAATTTTGATTACATATATACATTAAAATTCATAATTTCATGTATATGTTAAAGAGTTTATTAATATCATTGGCTAAATGACATAATAATAATAATAATAATAATAATAATAATAATGATAATATTAATAAAAAAAGCAACAACACTTTGTGTACTGGTTACAACTTTAAACAACTCTGTCCAAAATTGTAAGATTATAAACTTATTGTAGAAATGGACAAAACTGGCCCGGGGAAACTGGAATATGTCAGTTAAGAAAACTTTTTCAATATATGTGAAATAAAAATACTGACAGATTTTAAAATTTTAGGCGAGGCTTCTGAAAGTAAAAACATTAAGGGTGCATTATTATGATTATCGTATAACTGTGTGATTTTATAGCGGATTCTTTCTGCATTAAAAAAATCGCAATGGAGGAGATAATGCTTTTCATCACCAACAGATCCATTTTGACATAACGGACATACTCTTTCTTGATAGTTAATACCTATGTACCTCCCGGTCTCAACTGGCAATGAGTGATTAGCTGTTCTAAATTTAAATATGCGGATCATGTCGGCTTTATTAAGATCTGTAAGATATTTTTCTAATCCATGAGTATGTTTAAAACTAAGATACGTTCTCCCCTTGTTTGATTGGAGAAGTTCTGCGTGCCATGTTTGTTTGAATTGGTCGATTAGAATTTGTTTCACATATACATGAATGTTATTTAAATTAATATTTAACTGATTATTCCATATGTCTGGTCTGCCTATGTTAGTTAGAATTGATTTTATTTTTGCTAGCCACTTACAATCAAACTGTTCATTTATCATATAACGGTATATTGTTGAAGAAATTTTAGTTTGTTTACCTGTTATTAACTTAGACCAAAAGTTTATCATACGCGTCTGAGCTAGTATTGATAGTGGAAATCTACCGAGTTCACCATACAGGAAGTTAAGTGGTGTCGCATTTTTGGCTTTTGTAATACGCCTAAGGAAATTGCAGTGTATTTTTTCGATAGATTTAAAATCTTCAAAACCGAATAATTCGGACCCATATAGGAGTATAGGAGCTATAGTATGATCAAATAATTTTAAAATTAGATCAATTGGTAAGTTCGAGTTTTGCGTCCTAGTATACAGAATGTGCGGAGCTTTATTTGCCTGTTGAGTAACATGGCATCTGGCTTTATAGAAAGATCCGTTACTGGAAAAAGTCATACCAAGATAATGATAATGATTTACTATTTCAATATCGTCATTACCAATATAAAAATTAAGATTATTTGTTCTTCTAGCACCAAATACGATAATTTTTGTCTTATTATTGTTGATAGTTAAGTGCCAGTCATTGCAGTAATTGGCAAAATGTGTGAGGCTATTTTGAAGATCATTTGGCGAGTTTGATAAAATAACAGTGTCATCTGCATAGAGAAGGATTAACAGTTTAAGCCAATGATCTGGTGAATGTGAAGAATCCAGATCTATGCCGGACGAGCCATTATTTAATAAATGTGAGCTGACATCGTTTAAATAAAGAGAAAATAAAATCGGCGAAAGATTTTCGCCTTGTCTCACACCGATAGTGCTTACAAAGAAATTAGAGTAATTGTTTTCAGAGAAAACGCACGACTTAATATTTTGATACATGTTGAAGATAATGTTAAAAAGTTTACCATTTATACCATTTAAAAGTAATTTATGCCATAGACCAGCTCTCCAGACAGTATCGAAGGCTTGAGAGAAGTCTATGAAAGCACAATATAGTTTTTTCTTATTCTTTTTTAAAATTTGAATAAGTGAATATAGCGTAAAAATATGATCTGTGCATGAATACGATTTTCTGAAACCAGCCTGGTTTTCATTGAGAATATTGTTGTCATCGAGATATTTGTTAAGCCTGTTGTTTATTATTGATGTAAAAAGCTTGCCAAGACAGCTGAGTATAGTTATAGGCCTATAATTATTAGTTTCATTTTGGTTGCCTTTATTTTTATATATTGGAATAATGGCACCTTCGAGCCATGTTGAAGGAACATGTCCAGTATTTAAAATAGAATTGAACAATACGTAATATACATTAATTAATTTGTCTTGTGACGATTTGATTTGTTCATTAAGAATATTATCAAAAGGGCTAGATGCCTTGCCTGCTTTTAAACTATTAATGCATTTTTTTATTTCGTTTTCTGTTATTACATTATCTAGTATGGGATTATGACTTGTATTTGTTATGTTATTATATCTTTGGTCATTTATAACCTTATTGTTTATGTTTTTATAGTGTACATAGAATTCGCCAATAGAAGGTTGGTTTCTTTTTTCAGTTTTTGGTTTTAAACCATTTAAGAATTTCCAATACTTTTTAGGATTATTTTCGCTTAGTGTTCTTAATTTTGATTGATTTTTCATTTGTTCCTCATTGATATAATAGTTCATGGTTTTCTTGTACATTTTACTGGCTTCAAGAAGTTTAATTCTGTTTCTAGAGCACTTGTTTGATTTATATTGTGTACGTGCTTTGTTATATTTTAGCCTTGCTTTGTGACATTTTGATCCAAACCAGGTATTTTTGTTTTGCTTTTTATCTATTTGTTTATTTCCAAATGTATTTATAGTTTTATAATAAGTATTATCATTACTGTTGGTGTGAATATTTTGTGATGCATTATTAAAGACAACTGAAATGTGTTTTGTTGCTTCTTCAATTGTTGCAGGACATGGATTTCTATTTAGCTTATATATTATGTCGTTTAATTCATCTTGATTAATATTGTTTATAAACTCTGTTTGGCGAGAGCTATGCCATAGCGGTTTTGTTTGTTTAACATTTTGAGGTTTGTTGTGGTTAATAATGGGATATGGTATTTTAATTGACATATGTAGTGAGTTATGTCCGTCTGAGAATAAGGAGTCTGTGACATATACGTTAAAGTTTTCAACAAATTCAAAACAATAAGCAGTTGCAATTGCATAGTCAATTACAGATGATTCTCTAAAAGTAAAAGCACCAATGTCACGATCGTTACCCATCCTACCATTTAAAATAAAGAGATTGTTATTTCTACATAGGTTTAAAAGCCGAATTCCATTTGCATTTGATCTTTTATCAAGGGATTTTCTATTAAGAGGAATAGATAAATTATCCAAAAGTACGTGCTTGTCAAACTGAGTTAGAAGTTCACTGCTCAAGTCAAGAGTGTCTGACAAAGTGCGGTCAAGCGGGACAAAGTCTGGGCAGCACGCCGTTCTACCATTTGTATCCCCAATAAGATAGACATATTTATAATGTGAACAATTAAGTGATACCTCTTCTTCAAATTCTGATAGTAAATCTTCGTTTAAAAACCGTGAGTTATCCGGCGGAATGTAAAGAGAGCCAATAATAATCGGTACAGAATTGCTTGGACAATTAGCATGTAGTTTACACCATAAAATATATTCGGATTTATTTTCAATGATTTCAACATTAAAGTTAAAAGAGTTGCTGACATATATTCCAATTCCTCCGGACCTCCTTTTGTACGATTGCTTTCTATGTTTATGATAAAAAGTATAACCCGGAATATCAACAATATCATGTTCATCAAGGTGAGTTTCTGAAATAGAAACAAAATCAAATTTGGTAACATAATCAATAAAATCAGGATAATTAAGGCGTTTTTTTAGACCATTAACATTAAGTGCACATATACTAATTGTTTGTTTTTTATTTTCAGGTACAGAAGAACTACACAAAGAACCCCCCGACAGTTCCTAGTTGGAATCTGGCAGATGTTGACTAGATGAACTATCACCAGCGGTATCTTGAGGTGGGTCGCCAGTGGCCCATGGGCGGCTAATAGGTGGATCTGCTCCTACAGTCGAGTGTTTCTGTGTTGGTTGGCGAGAAGGAGCATGTGGGCGAGGGCCCCTAGGGCCTCGAGATCGGCGTGGAGAAGTGGAGTTATAGCGGGATTGGTCACGTGTGTGAATTGAGTCGGAGCGTTTACGAGATTTCTGGTAGGAGGACTGAGTAGCTGACTGAGGTGATGTTGCACGTGAATTGTGTGACTGTTTGTAGCTAGTGTCGGTAGTGTGTGCTGGTTTAATCACTGGCTGACTTGAAGGTGCCGGATTACTAGGTAAATCATGCCTAGCTCGTGCTGCAGGAGGCTGTGATGCAGGCGTGGGTGTTGCTGGCTGAGTGGTTGATTGGGATGTGTGTTGGTCAGGCAAAGCACGTGGTGCTGGAGGCCTAACGGTCTGTGTTGGTGGATTACTGTTATGGTGAATACGGCTCTGATTGATTGAGAGGTCCCAATCGGGGAATGCGTTGACGTGTACCTTCCCGTCGACGATAATTTTAGCAGGATATACTAAATGAACGCGTTTATCTGGAAAAGCCTGTCTGAGTCTTTTAAATTCAGGCCATATATTCTTCATCGTCGCCATATTGAAATTGGAAGTTACTAGACTCGTGAGTTTCCTGTTGATATGGAGGCGAACGTACCTTTTGTATATCACTATACTCCTCTCCGCTAGGTTGATGCATGATTTAAACACAAAACAGCACTTGTCTTGAGTGATTTGGAGATTAATTAAAGCTCGTTTTAATAATTTTCTTGGAGAGATCAGAATGTTTACATATTGGTTAGACCGGAACCGGAAGATGGCTGCAACCAACTGGATAGTTTTATTTATCACATGATTCCACCTGTTTTCCATACAATACACCGATTACATATTTTCATATATTACACAGGTGTGATAAAGCCTTTTCAATTGAGGACGTTGTAACGACATCATCGATTGATGACGTTGTGACGACGTCATCATAATGCAGATCTTCTCATTCCACTATTTCAACAAGTATAGATGTTAAAATTTCGTCCATTCGAATATTGAAAAATAAAATCATATGATAAAAAGGTCTGGCACTTAATTTAATTTAATACAAACATTTTTAAAACTCTCCAGTAAAAATTAAAGCAAGAGAGCCTACTTTTTCTGAATTCGCTTATTGAATGTTTGTATATAATGACACATCGTGTTAGATTCTCTATATTTGATATAATTACGATTCATGTCTATGAACTTGTTACATATTAAAACATAATAATTAAACAATTTTCATTTTTTCATATATATAAAATTAACAGGTCTTGTCCTGTTAGGCCTTACTCTATTACTCGTAGAAATTTAATCGTGGTGCACTAATAAGCAGAATAATAAATAAACAGGCAGGTACACTCAATTTAAAATCAGAAACATTATTTCTTTTCCCAAAACGACGATTATTGTTACATAATTATCCTATTATGCAAATAGTACTGTCACAATGAATTACTGATTGAACGCAAAAGGGACAGAAAGAAACAGTGTGATTATTTTCCATGCCGATAACTGACTGCTAAAAAAAGCCGCTTTTTTAAAGAATTAATTCTTCCATTCGAGTAGCCTTTGAAACTAAGATTATTTGGAAACTCTTTTTGCCGATGTGTTGAAATTCTGCCTTACCAATTTAAATGAGAGTATAAGGGCGAGTACATAACATATACCTACACATACAGTGTAACATGAAGTTATTTAGAATACTTTAAAGAACAATAAAAATAAACAATTCACAGATCATACGTATATTTACAATTATAAATCAAGGCAATATTTCAATACTTCAGAACCTTTTTTTAAATTTCTTCTGTCGGATTTCATTCTACTGAACTATATGGCTAAATTTGACATTGAAAAAATTATGTACATATATTGCTAAAAATATTCAATAGAACTAATTTAAATATGCCAATATTATTAAACATCTGTTTTTAAAAATGTGTAGAAAGCCCCTCACCAATTATTGCATTGACTATTAACCAAGGCATTTGTATCACTTGATTTTGAAAGGAGAGAATACATTTTCTTTAAAACAATGTTTAAGTCACAATACAAAAAAAGCGAATTCACGCTAGAGACGACGTGAGATTAGATATATCCATATCCATACATAAAATGGCTAATCGTTCACTTTTCTTCAATATAATTTGACAAGTTGAGAAATTGGTTGTTCGGGAATATATATACAAAGATGATTGCTAATTAGGTTTCAATGGCAGTGCAGACACACACAAAACTACATTAACAATATAATGCTATCGACGTTTCTTGTTAGTATGTAGTTTGCCTTGATACAAGTAGCAAAGTCACCAAAATGTTTGCAAAGTTCAAAAGAAAGATTTTCATATATATTGAGTACATTTTCTGAACTGCTAAATGTCTCAGACAACTGGCAAGCATGAAGTCCATAGAGAATTTAAATGCGCTAAAGTCTAAAGATTTGCTGCTATGATATGCAAGGCATGTAAACCTTCTACTGACAAGGAAAATTATGTATTCAATGTACTCTCAGTACTGTGGGGGTAAATATGTCAGTTTCTATAGGCGGGTTTACCTTGTACTTTTACTTGTCGTAAGAAGTATTCTGGATGAGCTACAGACATATTAGCAGTGGTATCTTATTATTTTTTGGCACAGAGATATGTTATTTATCGTCACACAAACAGTAAACAGTGATTTGGAGACCGCGTTCACTTGAATCATGTGTGGTGCTGCCTCCACTGTGTATAGCACGCCGTGAACACCGGACACGACACCACATACTGTAATGACATCGGACCAACCAATCATAGAACAACACTTATGTTTGAATGAGCGTTAGCAAGGGATCTAACATTTTACGTCCTTGGTATGTCGCAGCTCGGGATCGGAAGCGGGCCTCCCGTACATGGAGCCCCACGGATTGGGCTACCATATCCGGTCATAATAATATAACGTGTGCAGAAGTACAAGGTCAAGTAGCTTTGGATTCAGGAAACACAGTCGCATCTCTACTCTTCGATTTAAAATTAAAGCTATAATATTGGTAACATAATGTATCCACAGGATTTCTTTTCAAGGCGGTAACTGTCGGGTTTGATCTTTTGTTATATGACTCATCGCTGATTTGTTAATCTACATTTGTCTTACATTTGACTTGCATGCGAAAACCTTTGTTCCTGTGTCTTTTCAAATGTTGGTATATGTTGATATATCAACATTTTGTGTGTTTTTGACATCTTACATTTTGGAATTAGCACTCAAAGAATGTTTCCTATGTTCACATACACCACTTCGCTTGCGTAGAACTTCTGTTTAGCCAGCAATGTTAAAAATTGCAGTCAAAATCAATGAGGTTGAACTGTCCCTGCATTTATCAAGTATTAGCTGCGAAATAAACCTGATTTCATGTGCGTCTTCAAATTAATTTTGTGATTTTTTTTGAAACTTGACGTTAAATAATATGAAATAGATAACCTCCTAGATATACCAACAGTTTTGGGGATATCTAAATAAACTCAGGCCAATTATTGTGTTCTTTCTAATTGTTTACAAAATACATTAATTTGTTTTTGAATTAAACGAAACAATCAAGATAATGGTTATACTATCTTTGTAGTGTATATGAAAGCATTTCGCTAATGAGAACAAATTATAAATTAACTACATCATGTCTTATCAGAGGCAAATACAATACATATATAAGAAAAAGATAAGCGAAAGAATAGTTATATTTATCATTTTGATTTCTGTTGTGTATGCTTTCCAATGAATCATGATGAAAGAAAATGACACTGACCTTATTGTGGGTATTCCCTGTTGTATGTCAGTGACATCACTCATCTACATTAGCTGGTTGAACTCTCTTAATTGAATTGTATTGTGATTAGTCTCTGATAATCAAATTATGATCTTAATAGAAGTTGTACTGCTCATATTATACTTGCATTGTTTCTTAACAGCTTAAGCTTTTGGATTTCAAAAACAAGTTTGAGAGATCCGTGGCAAGATTATATAATGCTATTTAATTCATTCTTTGTCGATGTTTCTAATTTAATGAACGCGTTGTGCTGTACCAAATAAAAATGTAGTTGTTAAAACAAACACTCAAAACAAAACAAACGAACAATTTGAACAATTGTTTTAATTTGAATGTTGTACAACGGACTGCCCTCAGACTGTTTTCATTTTGGATATCGTCAGACCACGGATTTATTAAAGATGGATTGATACACGCATATGCTATTTTTGTACTTAGAGAGTGGCAAAACATTAGGTATGAAATGTATATACCTGATGTAGAACGACTAATAAAGACTTATAAAGTAGTACTAATAACCGCTAACCTCTATTTTACACCCCAATTAATGGCGAGTGGAATAAAACTACAGTTTAAATGTAATTATATTATTTCAGTTTCTTTTTCCGTCTACATTTCGTCCGTGGTTCCTAACATACCCATTTCCGGGGTATTTAATCTACAAATAATTAACTGGACGTCGCCATCACTACTTCATTCTACTTATATCATTGCGGTGAAAAGGTGCATGCAATTGCAGTTTCTTTTAAATTCAGCATTTGTTTAGTTAGTGAAAGTACACACTATTAACATGTTTGGCTGTGTCGGTTCTTTTGGGTATCTTTTATTTAAGATTAATTGCATGATCCAGACATTAATATCCCTTTTGCCAGTTTTCTGTCTAGAAAAGCCCTTCGAATATAATCTTCAGTAAAGAAAGATAATTGATACTTTTCTAACTTCAACTGAAACATGGAATGTATCAATATCTCTTTTATGTGTATTGAAAATAAATGTCCACAATATAAAGATCTCCTTTGTGCTAAGTATTATTAGACTGCCTTTGTTCAATATCACCAAGCTTTATCCCAACTAGCCACAATGTCGGGATATAAAAATTAAGAAGCCTCTGTAACTGCATAAAATATATTTATTGCGTATGGACGTCGTATTGTATTTGTCGTTAAAGCGAGAACTGGCTACGGGAATCCATGATAATGTCAATAATGTACTATCATTAAATGTCAATGATAATAAAATATGATGATGTCCTTGAAAAAAGTGGTATCTGGAGCCTGCTTAAAGAATTAACATAAACACATGTTTCCTTCAGTGCTTAAGTAAAACTCATGGTAAACTGTGTCACTTTCCAATTACGCAATTTGTTATTAATAAAACGAACTATGACAAGCTGGAATTGTTAATTATAACATATATAAAAAATATATGAAAAAATACACAAGACTATGGTATGTAGTTTCTTGTCAAAATGTAAAAAATGATAAAAACGCAGAGATGATATAAAACATTTTACATCGTTCTAACGTCGCACGTCCCAAACCGTAAACATGTTAAACTCGCCTAACGTATACCAATGTCTTTATTACAATTTTGTTTTGTGTTTATAAGCTTTTAACCATATGCCGACTGTCTGTTTAGACATTGAACATTTCAAGTATGCAAAGTAAATTAAGATACAGTAAAGAATAAACCGTCAAAGAACATGTCAACTTAAATAAAATTTAAATAATGTACACCAATATTTTATAAGTCATTAAATTTCGAATTTAGCTAGCAGCTACTTGTATACATATATAAATTAAAACAATAAAAGAACATAATTTAATATGAAACCTTATTCTATTACACTTGACAAGTTTATATGAATAAGTACGAATATTAATAGTTTTTACGTACAAGAGTTACTTATAAATAATTATTAAGTTACATTGTATAAACATCAGTACAGTTTAGAATATGTAGTTATGCTGTACTTGACAAACGCCACATTAAACAGCATAAGCCGTACACATTAGCATTTCACCGCTATAGTTTTTTTTTATATTCAAAATGCAAACTGGACATAAACATTGAAGATGTGATCAACTGCATTGATGGAAGATATTAACAAGGTTTAAACTTAAGCTACGATTTATTTTGCAAAAAAAACTGCTCGTGTCCAGATAACTGAACACGTTGTCGATTAACTCCTAAAACAGATATTTTTTCGTCGATTAACTTGTTCATCATTAGACAAATTCAGAACAAAATCGTGTTCTATTTAGTTGCTTTGTTGCTTTGCAATCACTAACTCACATATAGCAAGTCAAGATATGTGACTAAAATATTCTCCAATTGAACTGTAATAGAAGTAACACCAGATATCTTATATTACAATCTATTTGGGGGAGCTTTGTATTATACAAAATGCTGTAATATAATTAGTAGATAGATATGTCAAGCTGTTATCGCTGTATACCAGAGGACGTAATTAATAATTAATTGTATTGAGGCACAATTACAGAAAAAATGGCATTATGTCCATGCTGTATCCGAGTTGTCAATTTACAAGATCATATGATTTCCACTCTGCTTAATTCGAAATACATTAAGCTAGTATGAAAATTGATTGTTGGCATTAACTGAAAATTGCACTCCATATATAATATTTCATAATTTGAGCTTTCGTTATTAGGAGTAACTAGGAAAAAATCATTATGAATGATTAAATAATTAACATTTGTTAGCTTCTCTTCTAATACGACACTGAAGATCCAATTCATAATGCGTAGGATCATAATTTAGTGCAATAATACACTCTTACTGAGTCCATAGGTATTGAAAATATGTACACTCGGCCACCTTTATACAAGTACGACTATATGTTGTTCATTTGTAAATAAACTACACTCGTTGCATGTAAGCGCGACGTGACCGTTAACGGTTATGCTTTGGTTTATTTTCTTCTATAAAAGATTAACGTAAAGAGAAACGTACACGCATTTCGACTCAGACACTGTTGACTTATGAAAAATGATAAACGAACCATTTACAATTAGAAAGTATTTTAACAAAATACATGATAAGAAATGTAACAATTATAAAATTTTGAACGCACAATACAAAGGTTTTTAAATTTACCGCTCTTGACTATCTTATTTTCATAACGTTTGAGCCACAACTTCAAGTGCGGGAATAGTGACATATTTTTGATAGTTG